>JARHVA010000032.1:6670000-7157500 GCA_037957365.1 Torreya grandis
TACATATTTAATCAGCATCATAAATATATATTCATGCTTAATCAAATAAGGGCCTAAGTGAAATTCATTCTTGCATATCATGCACGTTGATTATTCATGTTCCCTAAGGGGAAACTACATTCAATCTAAGACCCCTATCATTAGGGTTAATGTAGGCAAAAGATATAATAGTAGGGTTTTATGTTTTTTGATCATAACATCCCATTACCACCTTTTTAAGCTTCCTTTTACATTTGATTTCATCATTGTTTCATGTGTGCAAGTATTTTTAGGGTTTTGAAGGAGCAGCCATAAAATAATACAGAATGATGATCTAAGATTATTGAGAACACATACAAAACCCAAAATACCTCTTGCATCTATTCGATAAGTTTTAGGTCTCTTATCTATAAAAGGAAAATAACACAGTGCCCTTTGCCACTAGCACACCATGTTATAGTCCAACTCATCATGATATTGACATGAGATAGGTGGAATTCCAATTTTAGAATAAAGGTATTCCAAACCATTTCCCTGATCTTCTTCAGCATTACCATCACCTAGTGATGTGTATTTTATTCTAGATAAGTTGATTTTATCTTTACACTTCCTACTTAGGGTAAATCAATTAAATTAGTTATTTTCAATATTTACTTGTATTTATCCCCCTTTACTCAAACTCTTTATCAATCTAAGAGTTTCTCTATTAATTACTAAAAAGATAAAAAAATTAGTGAACTTGACTTACTTTGAATATTGCATAACAACCCTTCAAACCCTAGATTTTCATATTATGTCTTCACACATCCAAATATTATCCCTTAGGGTTTCAAGTCAACTTCTAATTTTATATACAATGGGTTGAATATTTATCATAGTTTCAAATTCATTTATATTGGATTGTCTCCTACACATTGTTTGCTTATTATTCAGTCTTTAAATTCTCTTTTATGGTAAGTTTAAGATGACCTCTAGGGAACCGCTTCCCTCTCACCCAGTAGATCAATTTTTAAACTTTTCTCATAATTATAAAAATGAATGGACCAATTTTTAGAATTGTACACTAACACATGATAATGAGTATGATTTCATTTTATAATGATGATGATGATGATTATTATTGTTTTAATGATGGATATGATGATTCATATGAACATGACAATGAAAGTGATAATGAGGATATATTCAATGCATCTTCTTCTCCTACTCCTTTCTCCTCCCCCACTTCTCAAAATCAAATTAACAACATAAGGCTAAAAGATCTCCTTATAGGTAATGATTTATTTGAACATGATCCTAGCTTATCAACCACTTTTGCCACATCTTTATTCAAATTAAAATAATATATGAGCAATAAAATCAATCTACTTTTGCATGATTTAAGTAATATTATTCCTTCACATGATGTTCCTAATCTTCGTCACCTTTCTTAATTCAATTTGAAAAAACATGTACAACTGATATTACACCTTTACACATTTAAAAACTAAAGTAGATGATGTTATGTTGTCATATTATTTTACCTTTCAATTGAAACATATTGATTCCATGAAAAATATAGATAATTCAAATATTTATAACCCTTCTCGTACATGTCATAATGTGCCAAATAAAAATATGAATGCTATTTCTTATACCCTTGAATCCATTATTAAAAATCATGATAATGTGTGAATTCTAATCATAGCTAGTGAAGATACACATTGAATTTCACCTACACATGATGATATGTTGCATATTAATAAAAAGTTAAAATCTTATTCTACTCCTTCTCTTACTAAGTATGAAAATGACAGTTCTTATTCTCTTAACTCTACACATGATATTAGTTTTAATTTAGATGAAACTTGGAATAATAATGATCACTATGATTTTAGTGAAGAGGAAATTGAGTATATTAATTTTAGTCCTCTATCTAATTCACCCATCTCTCATATCAAAATTGATTATTTATTAAATGCTAACTAAAATAATAATGTGTCTTCTATTCTATTAACATGTGATACTTATTTACCAATTAACAATAATAGAGATACCAATGAATCTCTTCCACCCCTCCTTACTACATTAGAACTTATTCATCATCCTAACCTCCATACAAATGATAGCCTATTTCCCTCTCACCAAGAACAAGCTATCACCCCTTTAAAGGTTAAGGTCAATCAACTTGTCGAACAAAATTTCACTCATGAAATTTTAGACCCCATCAATTTTACCTATGGGATTCTAAAAAATTGGACCAAAAATCTTAGTGCGTGACTTAGTTTTACTATGCTCTTGTCAAGTCAAGGATTTTAGGCTGATTAGTAGCCATCAGACCTCATAGACCACCAATTAGCCATTAGAACTTGATGATTATAATGCAGCCATCAAACCTCATCAATGGCCATACAACATCAGACCTCAATGACTATAATATAGTCATACGACCCTATCAACCACCAAATGACTATCAAATGAATATAATCATTAGGCCCCATTAGACACTAAGTAATCATCAAAACCCATTAGTCACCAAGTAGCCATCGAATCCCATTGGCTATCAAGAAGTCATTAGACTTTGATGACTGCAATGTAATCATTGGACCCTGTTAGCCACCAAACAACCATTGGAACTCATTAGATACCAAATAACTATTGGACAATGATGGATGTAATGCAACTTCATTACTCTGACCCAACCCTCATTTATGATGGTTGAGCCCTGTGCATGTTGGAATATCATTAAACCCACTATTTAATAGAGTCATCCTAAATCATTTAAACAATCAAATTTTTTAGTCTTGGTGCTTTAATCTTATGTTTTCATCCTCAATCCATTGAAAACCTTAATTTTATAGTGTAGCCTTACAATTATGATGTCAATATTATCATTATCTTTGACATCAAGGTTTCACACTTGCATTATAGCTCTATAACTCCAATGTTGGGGATTCATCCTTTTCCTACATTAGGTTTATGATTTGCATTACAACTTTCTGCTCCCACCTCCCCTCATCCAATGCACTTCTGTCACTCCCTCTTTCCCTTCCACACTCTATTCTTTCACTTCCCATATCCAAACCATTGGTGTGATTGGAAGATGTATATAAACCTGAAGAAGAATGGAAAAGAAAAGGCATTTGAAATGAAGTATCAATTTCAAGATGTACAAAAACCAAGTTTTGAAAAATTGGTGAATATGTTGCAATAGGAAGAGTCCTTCAATACTCATGATAACCAAGAAGAACATGTTCTAGCTTCTCATCAATAGAATGGAAATAAAATAGTAAAATCTTCTTCAAAACATAATTTAAGGTAAAATTCACAAGGAGGGAAGTCACATAAATAATTTCTCATTTGTGGTTGTTAGTGACATGAACTAAAAGATTGTTGGTATAATACCTTTAGAAAAGTATCTTATAGTGGTCAGAAGTACACTAACCAACAATCATCCCTGACTCATTTAGTAAGAAACAAGGATAGAAAAATGGGACTTGGTAGAAGAAATAAAAGCAATAAGGCAATATTATTGAACAAGAAGAACATGATGAGGAAGATGACTACCTGTACTCTATAGATATCTATGATGTATCCACATCACAAAGTGACATATGATATGTTAACTTGGATGAAAATCGACACATGATAGGTAGAAAATATTGTTTTTTCACTTTGAAGGACACACCTAATAAAAATCATGTTCTTTTGGGTGATGATACCTCATATAGTGTACAAGGAATTGGCAACATTAACTTAAACCTAGGCATGAAAACATGTAAAATCATAGATGTTCTCTATGTACCTAGTTTAACCAAAAACTTGTTATCAGTATGTCAACTCTTAGACCATAGTTTGAAGATTGATTTTGATTGTAAAAGTGGAACAAAATTATGTTTGATCAGAGATAAATCTAGAAACTCCAAAATTGTTGAACAAGAATCCAATGTGAATCGTATGTTTCAGCTTGATTTCATTTAGAAAAATAATCGAGCACTCATAGAAAAGGACACAAACTCAACACAACTATGGCATATAAAATTTGGCCACATCAATTTTTGATATCTTGACACACTCCATTGTAATAACATGGTAAGAGGCTTACCACCTCTTAAAAAAGGTATAAACAAATGTCATGCTTTCTTAGTAGGTAAACAGCATTGAGTTACATTTTAGAAAAGTACCTATAGATCTAATGGTATACTTGATCTAGTTCACATCGATCTATGCAGACCAATGACACCTAGCTATGATGGATTTAAGTACTTCATGATCTTTGTTGATGACTATTCTAGAAAAATATAGGTCTACTATCTAAAAATAAAGGATCAAGATTTTGAAACTTTCAAGAAGTTTAAAATGGTTGTTGAAATAGAACTTAGTCTAAAAATCAAGACCCTCCACATAGATCATGGGGGGTAATTCACCGACAATTTAAACATTTTTTGTAAGCAAAATGACATTTATCATCAAATGGCACATTTGTATACACCACAATAAAATATAGTCATTAAACAGAGGAATCATACTATTGTAAAAATGGTGCAATATATGATACATGATTCATAATTGACAAAGGTATTTTAGGTATAAGCTACCAAAATTACCGTATATATACTCAATAGAGTACCCACTATAGCTCTTGATGGAGTAACTCCACATGAAGCCTAGTCATGGAAAAAACCATTATAACACATCTTCAAGTTTTTGGATGCAAATCAAGTATGCATATTCCAAAAGTGGAATGGACTAAAATTGATATGAAAGCCAAAAATTATGTGTTCTTAGGGTACAATGAAGAAACACTTACCTATAGACTCATGGATCCAAAAACTAGACAAATCTACACCAGCAGAGATGTTGAATTCTTTGAAAAGAAAGAAGTAGAAGTTCTTTCTACAAGTGCACCTGTTAAACAAATCAGTCCCATAGAAAATATAGAAGATGGTGATCTCCCTAATGAATACAATAATGATGGGAATAATGGTGCAGTTCCACCACCCACAATAACTAATCAATGTATGCCTAAATGGTATACAAATACACTCAAAGATGTAAAATTGTATGGTGTTCCAAACACATCTACCACTGGACCAAGGACTCATAGTATGGATCATGATGAGGTAAATTTGGCCTTAATGAGTATAGTTTTTGAATCTATTGATCCCTCTATAGTTCAAGAAGCACTATAGTTGAAACCTTGGAAAGATTCCATGGATGCATAATATAATTCATTGATGAAAAATTAAACATTGTAGCTTGTAGATCTTCCACCAGGGAAGAATCTAATTGGATGCAAATGGATCTTCAAGACAAAGTAAAAGAGTAGATGGTAATCTCAACAAGCAAAAGGCAAGACTTGTGGTGAAAGGATATGCTTAGAAAGAAGACATTGACTATGAGGAGACATTTACTCCCATAGTAAAAATCAAAACTATCAGGATGATTTTTGCCCTAGCTACATAGTTTGGTTGGAAAGTCTATCAAATAGATGTGAAAAATGACTTCCTTAATGGATAATTAAAATAAGAAGTCTACATGACTCAACCATAAGGTTTTTTCAAATCTATAAAAGAAGATAAAGTTTGTAGACTTGTCAAATCATTGCATGGTCTTCAATAGGCTCCCATGGCATGGTATATCAAGATTGATGAGCATATCTTGAAACATGGATTCAAAAGGAGAACATATGATATAAATATCTACCTCAAACAATAAGGGGTGGGGGAGATAGTAATTATAGTTGTATATGTCGATGATCTAGTCATCACTGGTAGCTCAGTGAAGATGATTACATCAATAAAGAAAGATATAAATCGATCATTCAACATGATAGATCTTGAGATTTTGCATTATTATCTTGGATTAGAAGTTTGGTAGAAAAAAATCACATTTTTGTATCTCAACTGAAATATTCCAAGACAACGCTCAAGAGATTTCAAATGATGGATAGAAAACCAATTTCCACACCTATAAGACAAACTTCAACTATCTCAAGTAAATCCATCACCATAGGTAAATGTAACTCTATATCGAAAGTTGATGGGGATACTTATTTACTTGAACTAAACTAGGATAAACATCACATATGTTGGTAGTTATCTCTCAATGTTCATTCATGAGCCTAAGATCAGTTGCTGAAAAGCAACATAGTGAGTATTGAGGTACATTAGAGGAACTATGGATTTTGGCCTAGAATATAAGAAGAATGATAACTTCTTCTTGATAGGATACTCAGATTCAGATCATGTAAGGACCATTGATGATAGGAATTCACATCAAGATTTGTATTCTTCATGGGGGCGTAAGAAGCAAGATTGTATTTCAAGTCCCTCCATAAAATAAGAATATCACATTATAGGAGAAGCTATCATTGAAGTTATTTGGATCAAATGTATATTTGAAGGATTTGGATTACCACATGATCAAATAAAAATTCTTAATGTAGATAATGAATGGGTAATGAAGATTGTTCGCAATCCAATATTTCATGAACACACTAGACACATTAAGGTGCAAGTTTCTTTCCTTTGTGAACATGTTCAGAAAAACATCTAGCTCTAGTATGTGATTGATAGATAAAAAATGTGCAAATGTTTTTACAAATCACTTGCATGGGAAAAAATTGAGGCATTTAGATAATTTTTCTCCTATTCACTTGAGACAATGCAAAATTAAAAGGGGGGAATGTTAGGGGGATTAACTCACATAAAATAAATGATTAATATTTAATTACTCATAATTTTTTATAATATGGTTATTTAACGTAGTTATTTGCTAGGATATTTAGGTGGGTAAATCTTAAAAATATTTTAATCTTGGTATTTGTAACTCTTAATTAATATTTGGGAGATTTTCCATTTTACTTTGGTTTTATCTCTCCTATTTTTTAGGATATATTAAGATCTCATATTCTTGAATAAATATGAATCTTGGCTATGTATTTCTTAATTGGAATGAATATAATATAATTATTCCTCCATAACACCACCTCTAATATTGACTCCAATATTGATTAGGTTATAGACACAGACCTAGGTCATATAAATATGGATGAATTTTGGAGCAGTATAAATTCCTCTTTCAAAAATGATTGGATACATACCATCTATGATAGAGGAATTCTACACACTATTTAATTTCTAGTCATCATTCAATGTCCATAACTTGTCATGACTTTGGTAAGTCATTATGATATGGATAGAAGAGAGGTCTGCACTCTACAGGATGGATTCATTTTGAGACTTGGCACTAAATTTATTGAATATATTTTTAAAAACATTGATCATGAGTATTTTTTAGTGATTACTATAGATTCATCGTAACAATATCATGATAATAATAAAGATGATTTCTTGAAGTCTTTAAATAGACACTATTTTGTCAAGCCTAGATCTATAGTATTTAGGGTTCCCAAGGTAATTGCTAGACAAGATTTCAAACCAGATATCAAAGACATAATGACTCTCCTTAATAGAGTGGTAGGTAGTCCAACAATGATAGATTAAATAATGAGTGTATGTTTTGGTATATTTAGATCATTCATGCCAATAAGCAATATATAAACTAGGCATAATTGATTAGTGACTCAATAGACAAGCAAATGTGTGAAGTGATTACTATTCATAGGTTTTAGATTATGTCATATATGATCTATGCTATTTATAAAATAAGAATATATAATAGTCTATCAATAGTTGGAGTAATGTCAACTTCTTATGTATATGACTACAATCCTCAATTGACAATAATGGAAAGTGCCAAACACTTTCGTCATGTCAATGATGCTTTGTTAAAGTTTGTGATCCATATGTTTGCATAATAAACTAGAAATAGGTGTTTTTATATTGTTGTATCTACTAAAATATCAAGGTGGGGTGGTTGGTTCATTTAACTCCCTACTTTTTACTATATCAGGGTATGTAGGTGTGGCTCCTCTCCATTCATTCTCCCAAGATACGTAGATGATAAATGCACTATGATAGAGTTAGTGCAGAAATTAATGGTGTTACAAAAATTCTTGGTTCCTAAGTATAAGTCTATTGGGATTCATTTCCCAATGACCATTGGTAGATATACCTATGCTACATTGCATAAATCTAAGTTGGTTAAAGTAGATACGGTGTATATTACACTTCAAACTTTTCATAGTTACCCATGATTCGATATAAGAGGAATAATAAAGCATGTCTTGAGTGCTTATTACAAGCATGTTACTTATTATGATCCATATGGTGTCAATATAATTTGCCTTGTTGAAATACATATACTTTGAAAAGATGGAGTCTCTCTTTGGCTCCCGAAAGGGATAACAAATCGCTAGTTTTAATCAAATTTTATGCCATTGATAGAAATAGATGGTTATTATCATGGGAAATGAAACTTAGAAGTATAAAATTAAAGATAATTTGGAGAAAAATATGTACAACTAACTATGATATCTTATTATAGTATGAATTATGTAACCTCTTTGCAACTAATCTTTGGCAATGCATAATTTGAGGTATCTTCCAATGATAGTTGTTGACCAAGTTTGACTTTCTAGTCAAACTAGGGCACCTATAGGAAAAAAATTAATTTTTTGGGTCTATAAGGGGTTTAAATGGATGTTATAAGGTGTTTAAAGGTTCAATTAATGTCATTTCATGTTATGATACCTTTGGTTATTAGTCCCCTAGGTCCATTTATCATTTTTGGGTCATTTAAAGGTCATTTTAAGTGCATTTAATGATTTGTACGGATTTTTTGGGAAGTGTGAAAGTGTTAAAAGGTAGTATCACATGAAATGTGTCCTAAGGAGTTTATAGTATTTGTCCCTAATTGAAATTTTGTAGGTTGATCAAGAAGGAGTAGTTTTCCTTCAAAAATAAGAGCTAATGGGGACTTGTACAGACTTCCCAAGTCCATCATCAGAGAAAAACATGGGAAGAACAAATATTAACCTTTAAAAACTCATTTTTGTGTTTTTAATTCAAGGATAATTCAAAAAATCTATTTTACAACTCATTATCTGATCCATACATCCCTTCTCAGGGATAGTGATACACTACTGCCACGTGTCTGACCGAGATCACCTCAGGTGCTTCAATCCCTGGGCTATATAGTGGTCTGGACGAGGACCCAGATCACTCTAGAGCTTTTGGCATGATGGCCAGTCCTTATATTGGTATCAGAGCTAGGTCTCAGGGTCAAGTCTCATAGAAGTTGGTGGGCATGATCCATACATCCTTTTCAGGGATAGCGATACACTATTGCCACGTGTCTGACTGGGTTTTACCTTAGGTGTTTTAGTCCCTAGGCCAGATAGTGGTTTGGAAGAGGACCCAGATCACTCTAGAGCTTTTGGTGTGACGGCTAGTCCTCTATTGGTATCAAAGCTAGGTCTCAGGGTCGAGACCTATAGAAGCTAGTGGGCATGATCCACATCCCTTCTCAGGGATATGCCTCCAGAGGTGGTCAGCGCTCACCACGTGTCTAACTGGGAGTCACCTCAAGTGTCCTCAGGCTGGCCATATAGGGATCTAGAAGAGGACCTATATCACTCTAGAGCTTTTGGTGTGATGGCCAGTCCTCTATTGGTATCAGAGCTAGGTCTTAAGGTTGAGACCCATGGAAGTTGGTGGGCATGATCCACATCCCTTCTCAGGGATACACCTCCAGAGGTGGTCAGTGCTCATCACGTGTCTGATTGGGAGTCACCTAAGGTGTCCTCAGACTGGCCATATAGGGATCTAGAAGAGGACCCAAATCACTCTGGAGCTTTCAGTGTGACAGCTAGTCTTCTATTGGTATCAGAGCTAGGTCTCGAGGTCGAGACCCATGGAAGCTGGTGGGCATGATCCACATCCCTTCTCAGGGATACGCCTCTAGAGGTGGTCAGCGCTCACCACGTGTCTAACCAGGAGTCACCTTGGGTGTCCTCAGATTGGTAATATAGGGATCTAGAAGAGGACCTAGATCACTCTGAAGCTTTTGGTATGACAGCCAGTCCTTTATTGGTATCAGAGCTAGGTCTCGAGGTCGAGACCTGCAAAAGCTGGTGGGCATGATCCACATCCCTTCTCAGGGATACGCCTCTAGAGGCAGTCAGTGCTCACCACGTGTCCAATTAGGAGTCACCTTGGGTGTCCTCAAACTGGCCATATAGGGATCTAGAAGAGGACCCAGATCACTCCAGAGCTTTTGGTGTGATGACCAGTCTTCTATTGGTATCAGAGCTAGGTCTCAAGTTTGAGACCTGTGGAAGCTGGTGGGCATGATCCACATCCCTTCTCAGGGATACACTTCTAGAGGCAGTCAGAACTCACCACGTGTCTAACTAGGAGTCACCTTGAGTGTCCTTAAACTGGCCATATAGGGATCTAGAATAGGACCCAGATCACTCTAGAGATTTTGGTGTGACGGCCAGTCCTCTATTGGTATCAGAGTTAGGTCTCGAGGTCGAGACCCACAAAAGCTGGTGGGCATGATCCACATCCCTTCTCAGGGATACACCTCTAGAGGTGGTTAGCACTCACCACATGTCTATCTAGGAGTCACCTTGGGTGTCCTCAGACTGGCCATATAGGGATTTGGAAGAGGACCCAGATCACTCTGGAGATGCCAAAAGCTCTAGAGTGATCTGGGTCCTCTTCCAAACCACTATATGGCCTAGGGACTAAAGCACTTGAGGTGATCCTGATCAGACATGTGGCAGCAATATATCGCTATCCATGAGAAGGGATGTATGGATCATGCCCACCAGCTTCTGTGGGACTCGACCTCGAGACCTAGCTCTGATACAAATAGAAGGACTGGTCGTCACGCCAAAAGATCTAGAGTGATCTGGGTCCTCTTCTAGACCACTATATGGCCTAGGTATTGAAGCACCTAAGGTGATCCTAGCCAAACACATGGCAGCAGTGTATTGCTATCCCTGAGAAGGGATGTATGGATCATTATCTCATTTTCTCCATTGGCATACAAGGAAGGCTCAACTTTAGGTGCTCACTAAAAGTTGTATAATTGGAGTTGGAGGAAACTATTTTGGGGGTGGATAGGGATATGAGTCTACTAAACATACATAATAATAATTTTAAATTTGGTGCATCCTCCTCTATGAACAATTGTCAACACCTTAGGTAGCTTTTTGAGAGTTTGCATTGAAGAGGGGGTTTCCTTTTGAACCAGTTTAAGATTTTATTGATTTGTATTGATGGTTTTAGCTATTTTAGGTGTTTATACATGGTTTTAAATATGTTTATATGCTTCTTATTGTCTTGGAGGGTTCAATGGTGTGAGAAAACCTCTTCTAGGGGTGTAAAATGCCTAGTTTGTATCCATAGTCAGCTCAATTTCTTTGTAAGTGACCCCTCCACATTAGGAAGACTATTTTTATGGTTTTTTGATCACTCTCCTAGTGTTTGTGATGTTGGAAAGGTTTAAAAATGTCTTTGTGGTGTTGAAAGGCCTTACCTCACATTTCCTTGCTTTCTCATGTTTTTGCATGTGTGCAATAGTTAAAAATCCATCTATAGGGACATGCTGATGTCATCAATGCAAGTTTGAAAGTTTGACATAGTCCTCCACATTTTTGGACTACTAATATGCATTGAAGTGTTGGTAAAAGGCACATATATGCTAAAAAATAGCAAATTTGGAGAAAGGTCTTAGTTATGCTTGTGAGAGGAGAATGTCATCTATAGCTAATGCCATAGATAACTTTTATAGAGATGTTATAATGAGATGATTAATAGATTTTGAGGTTCCTTGCCATAGATAATGCCTATAAAAATGTATTGATGATCCTAGTTGATAAGAAAGAGTGCTAAAACATAAAAATGGAGTGAAGAATTGAAATCAGGCCTAGTTGCTCTAAAATGGCCAAACAGTGACCCTTGGACTTCTTTCTCTCTCTCCTTCTCTCAAAATCTATAAGAGTTGGCCATTTTGGAATTATAAGAGATGATCCACTATATTATGGTCAAGCCCTACTCAATTGTAAACCTTTTGATCAATAAAATGACTAAGTATTCACCTCTCTCATGACTATTCATAGTGTCCTCTACTTGAATGTTGAATTTGCTTAGTGAAGA
Organism: Torreya grandis; assembly: GCA_037957365.1. Lineage (NCBI taxonomy): Eukaryota > Viridiplantae > Streptophyta > Pinopsida > Cupressales > Taxaceae > Torreya > Torreya grandis. The sequence continues at coordinate 6,682,033 of JARHVA010000032.1, forward strand.
CTATGGATTCCTTAGCATTGTACTTCATTATTTCACCTATTTTCAATCTCTTTTTGTAGGGCATGTGAATTTTTCAAGAGATGTTCATGGTTAAAGTGACTATTCTTTTCATTAGAGTCATACAAGACCTCATGTATAGTCCTCCTAACCTTAAATATCATCTAAGACCCCACAATGTAATATTGATGTAAGAAGACATAGATGTGGGAAAGAGTATGTTCTAGTTGGTTCTTTGGTCTCAAGTGTGAAATGCAAGTGGTTGGAAGTCATCAAACTGATCTAGTATATCACCTCTATAGCTTAGGTTTGCTTTATGTTATTCTCACCCTTTTCCATCCCAAAATTTAGCAGTAGTAATAATAGTCAAGTGTTACATCAAGGGAGCTAGCCTTATCTAGAGACTCACTTCATTCATTAGGCTGCCCACAAGTCTAGAAGTGATTCCATTGTGTCACTTGAATGAGGATAAGTTTGTCCCATCTCCTCATTGGGTGCATTCAAGTGACAACAATAGTCTCATACACTTTTGGGCATAACTAGTAGGAGAATTTAATGTGGATTGCCATGTTTGACATTGACTTTTGGCTTGTCCCATCCCATTCTCTATCAACTTGCCCCATTTTGTTAGCCTTAACCACATGCTTTTCTCTTAACCCATTTTTGGTTGTCGTTTACAAGGTTAACTATGATTATTAACCCATTATTTGGCCCCACTGATGTAATCAGTAGAATGAATGTTAATAATCAACAATAAGAGATTCACTTCTCATAAATTTCAAATCACACACACATTAGTGAGTTCTATACTCCCTCTTCATAGCACTAGTAGGAGCCCTCATCCTCACTTTATTATAATCAAGATCATGAGGGTTGTTCACAAAGACTATAATTTTTTTAGGGTTTATCCAACTAGATAAGTTATATATCCCCTAAATTTAATAATTTCATCATTGAGCATAGGGATTTAAACATGTAATTATGGATACTTTATATATTTATACTATAATTTCACACTATAGCTTTATACTATAATTTTCCATGAATTTGAATGGGCTCCCTTTGTATTCTATATTTTTACTATAAAGGGTTTTGAATGTTCAGAATTTTGACCCTTGATTTACTCACTAACCATATATGAACTACTTAGATTATGATTGAATAGGCTCCCTTTGTATTCTTTATTTATACTATAAAGGATTTTGAATGTTTGGAATTTTGACCCCTACTCCATTGATTTTATACTTGAAAACTATACTTTGATTCTCTGTGATTATTAACAATCCTCCTTCTGACTGTGTCAATGGGGCCCAACAACCCCTTAAAACTCATGATTAACCTTTTCTACCTAGGGTTGGGGTTAATGAAAACAACCTATTGTAATACTTACCAATGCCCTACTAATTTTATCCTGTACTATACTAGTATAATGACCTATTATAATTTTCTATGTACTAATGCCTTAATCTAAGAGGTAGAGTATAGGAGTGTGATTTATGTTTCAAGTATTAATTATCATTGAATGAATTATGTGTTAAAGCAGACAACAATAAAGTTAACTTAAAACAAACTATGCCCTATCTAATCATTAATTCCTTCAATCAATCAATAATAGAGTCAACATAATAATCCTCAGTTCTTCATTGATAATTGTGCTAATGTCAAGGATGGGCATGTATAACTATGGTTTATTGTGGGATTAAAAAAAACTTATTATTTCATTTTGCTTGATAACTCAATCAAGTTAATAATAGAAGGCTCATGGAAACCCATCAATTATATTGTTGACTACTTGAATGCCCTGATGGTATGCATCTATCTTTTGTGATTGAGCTCATGTTGATAGTGGTTATAAATATTCCCTTAAATGGTGATATGAATGGATGTTTCTAATGTTTAATTTCCTATTGTTAATTGAAAGGACATAGGTGGTGGATAAATTATTACTTTGTTTTTCTCTATGTTATATTTCTCTTAAATTAGTAGTCAATATTAGTGTTTCTTGTGGGATTGCAAAACACTTATCAAGTTAATAAGAGAAGGATCATGGAGACCCATTGACTGTATTATTGATTATTTAACCTAATGGTATGCTTATTTGAGTATGACTTTATGCTCAAAGGATGGAAATTAAATAATGTAGACAATGATTATGCATTGAATGAATGATTATGTTGTAGCTAATCTATAATTCATTCAAGTAGTCAATAATATAGTCAGCATAATACTCCTTAGTTATTTAGTGATAATTGTTTATTGTGGGATTTTAAACCTCTTATTGTGTTCATTTTTATTTATAATTCAATAAAGTTAATAATAAAAGGCTCATGGATACCCATTGGCTGTATTATTGACTGATTGAACCTGATGGTATGGTTATTTGGGAATCATTTTAGGATTTTACGCTATTTTGTCTTTAAAGTTACATCTATCTTTTATGATGCATCTATTCCCTTAAATGGTGATATGAATGGATGTTTATAATTCTTAGTTTCTTGTTGCTAATGGAAAGAGTGGCATAGGTGGTGGATAACTTGCTAAATGTGTTTCTCTTAACTTAGTACCCAATATTAGGGATTGTTGTGGGATTGAAAGATACTTATTATGTTCCTTTTTATTCATAACTCTATTAAGTTAATAATATAAGGATCATGGAAACTCGTTGGTTGTATTCATGATTACTTAAAGTAACTAATGTTTTGGGGGAAAAGTTGGATTTTTGTGTGAATAATGTTTAGCTATAATACAAAGGTATAGATTTCAAATTCCTTTATGTATAGAATATCCAACAATGATTATGTGTTTAATTCATATGCATTCACTAAATTATATGTAGCATATCATAATTACATAAACTATTCAATAAACCATGCATTAAATAAATGATTTTATCTTAGCTAATCATTAATTCCTTAAAGCATGAAATAATACAGTCAACATAAAACAAACCTAAATGTATTACACAATCTAAACTGATATGCCCTTCTAAGAGGACTGCTTGAAGGAATTCATAATTTTGGGGTAGAGATGGAGTTTTATGTTAATAACATTTATCTATGATATGTAAGATGCATGATATGTGAGGTGGTTGATGGTACACCCTATTATTTTTCTATCATTTCGTTTATTTATTTAATTTTTAAATTATACTAAAGATAATAATTTAAGTAGACAATTCTTTAGAACCCTAGTATATGTTTCCATTTGAAAGTTTTCATTAGTAGTATATGTAATCTGTTAATGTAATATGGGGTAAAGATGTACATTGTCATTTTTTTTGGCTCTAACTCTTTATGTATCACCCTTTGTTGAGGTTGTGGGTGTGCCAAATTATTTTTATTTACTTATTGGTGTTGGATAACATAGTACTATGTTTATCTCAAATCAGTAAATAATACATTCAACATAAAACACCCTATGCCACATCTAATAATTAATTCCTTTAAGTGGTCACAATAAAATCAACATAATACTCCTTATTTATTTAGTGATAATTTTACTAATGTTAAGGATGGGCATGTATAATTTTTTATTATGGGCTTACAAAAAACTTATTGCATTCAATTTTCTTGATAACTCAATCAAGTTAATACTATAAGGCTCATGGGAAAACATTTAATTTATTGTTAATTGCTTCCACCCCTAATGGCATGCCTATTTGGAAATGATTTAAGGATCTTTATAATGTTAAATTTCTGAAAGAGTCAAACATAGGTGGTGGATAACATAGTACAATGTTTCTCTCAATGTTGTGTTTGTCTTAACTTAGTGCCCATTATAAGTCTTTCATGTGGGCTTGCAAAAAACCTATTGTGTTCTTTTTTTTCATAACTCTATCAAGTTAACAATAGAAGGATCATGAAAACCCATTGAATGTAAGGAATATGAGATGATTATATGAATCTTGAACACACTTATGTTTGATAAATGTTTTATTTTTTTGCATAGGATTATGGACAACATATATGTCTTGCATAAATTTGTTTGATATGGACCATCAGTATGTATAATGGTCTACTATTGTCCATCTTGTTATAGTTTGTATAATGCCCTACATCTTGCTCATCTATATAATACCCTTCATAATCTATACATTCTAGATAATGGTCTACCATACAATACCCGTTCCTTGTATTGATATGATAATGGGATACATTTATTGGTTCATTAGTTCCTTTCCTTTATGTAACCGAATTGATTTTTTTAGTTTTTATGTGGAGGGTGGTATCTGTAATGCTTAAGATAATACTTAGTATTGATAATGAAAAATAATAGACTATTATATATATTTATGGTTCATTTGTTCCTTTCTTTTATGTAACAAGATGGAAAATAGTGTCAATAGACCATTATATAAACTGATGGTTCACTAATTTATTTCCTTTATGCAACAAGATGGACAATAGTGTCAATCAACCAATGATAGACCATTATACATACTTATGGTTCATTTCTTTATTTATTTTATGTAGAAATATGGATAATGGTGTGAATAGACAAGGGGTCAAAATTACAAACATTCAAATTCCTTTAGATGATTATATGAATCTTGAACACACTTATGTTTGCTAAATGTTCTATTTTTTTGCATATGATTATGGACAACATATATGTCTTGCATATAGTTTTTAGATATGAGCCATAATTTTGTATAATGGTCTACTATTATCCATCTTATTACAATATATATAATTCCCTACATCTTGATTGTATGTATAATACCCTAAACATTCTATATAATGGTATACTGTATAATACCATTTTTGTATCTTGATATGATAATGGGATATGTCTATTGGTTCTTTGGTCCTTTGATTTATGTAGCATGATTGATTATTTTATTCTTTATGTAAAGGTTAGTATCCAAAATGCTAAAATTAATACTTAGTAATAATAATGAACAAGAACAGACCATATACATATTGATGTTTCATTAGTTCCTTTCCTTTATGTAAGAAGATGGACAATAATGTTAACATACCAATGGTAGACCATTATACATAATGATGGTTCTTTGATTTCATTCCTTTATGTAACAATATGGACGGTGGTGTCAATAAAATAATAGTGGACCATTATATGGATTGATGGTTCATTGCTTTCTTTCATTAATGTATCAAGATGGAAAATAATATGAATAGATGAGGGGTCAAAATTTCAAACATTCAAAATCCTTTAGATGATTTATGAATCTTGAACATGCTTATTTTTGCTAAATGTTTTCATTTTTTGCATAAGATTATGAACAAAATATATATCTTGCATAGAGTTGTTTGATATGAACCATTAGTATGTATAATGGTCTATTATTATCCATCTTATTACAATCTATATAATTCTCAATATCTTGCTTGTCTATATAATACCCTTCACATTCAATAGACCAATAATAGACCATTATACAGAGTGATGGTTCATTTCTTTCTTTCATTTATGTAACATGATAGACAATAGTGTCAATAGATGAACATTAGACCATTATATAGACTGATGATTCATTGCTTTCTTTCATTGATGTAGTAAGATGGACAATGATGTGAATAGACAAGGGGTCAAAATTACAAACATTAAAATTACTTTAAAGTATAAACCTAGAATACAAAGGTATAGAGTTTAAATTCCTTTATATGTAGCATATCCAAGAATGATATACATAGTGTAAAGGTTATTTCACAGATAATGAATATATATATATATATATATATATATATATATATATATATGTGTGTGTATGTATGTATGTATGTATGTATGTATGTATGTATGTATATGTATGTATGTATATATATATATATATATATATATATGTATATATGTATATACATATATATATATGTATATATGTATATATATATAAATATGTGTGTGTGTGTATATATATGTATATATACATGTATATATATATATATGTATGTATATATATATGTATATATATATATATATGTATATATATATGTATATGTATATGTATATATATATACATATATATATACATATACATATACATACATATATATATACATATACATATACATATACATATATACTGTTGGGGATCAACCAACAATGGATTACACTTATGAAAGCAATAAATGCGGAAATAATCAGATAGATAAGTAACTGAAATGATAAATAGCACAGAACAAGATATACAAGAAAACACCCTGAAAACTTGTATTAAAAACTCTTTACAATAGGAATACAAATGAAGAACTTTGTTCTTCCACACCTCTCTCAGATGCACACAAGATCTCTCACTAGATCTCTATTCCTTAAGAGCTCTCTCTAAAGTACAGTCCTTCAAACATTCACAATGTTCTACTCATACTCTATTACACTCTCATTCATCATCCATACAATAGCTTAGAAGATCTCTCCTACATATAGAAATAGGAAACTTGAGCATGCTCTTACAACAAACAGTTAAGCCTCTTCAACAAGGGCTCTAAAAATAATATTGCTAACAATAGAGACACGAGCTTGAGTCTACAACTCGAACTCATCATGCAAACACTCGCTTCTGTCCTCGGAAATCGCTTTCTGGACACGCAGGTAACCGACGTCGTTTCCTGCCTGTTCGCCTGTGACCGTCGCCGGCCGACCATACTGCCGACGTCGGCGCCTCTGAACTGCAACTGACCGACGTCGGTCGCTCCTGACTGACGCCGGTGTCTGTGTAGACCCAAACCTATTTGTCTATGCTCCTTGGTGAAGCTTTTAGCTCCACATACCTAACAATCTCCCACTTGGAGATAAACCAGCTGCACCAATACCTGTACAGCAAGATCTTCTAGCTCCTCCATCTTCAACTCAATCGTGAAGACCAACAGAAGTTGAATGAAGATTCAACTTCTCCTTAGTAACCGGCTTTGTTAGCATATCAGCAGGATTGACGTCTGTATGGATCTTCTCCAGCTTCAACTCACCATCTTCCAATACCTGCCGTATGAAGTGGTACCTTAGCTGTATGTGTTTGGTTCTAGAATGAAAAGCTGAGTTCTTAGCCAAATGGATTGCACTCTGACTGTCACTATGCAATCTGCAACTCCCATGATCCCTTCCAAGATCTTCCATGAACCGTGTCATCCATATCATTTCCTTGCTAGCTTCTGTAGCTGCAATATATTCTGCTTCTGTAGTTGACAAGGCTACAACCTTCTGCAACTTAGAAATCCAACTAACTGCCGTTCCACCTACAGTAAAAACATAACCTGTGGTGCTCCTCCTGCCATCCAAATCCCCTGCCATATCTGAATCTACATATCCATGTAGAGAGGTATCTGAACCTCCATAGCATAAGTGTCTGCTGCTGGTTCCTCTCAGATATCTAAGGATCCATTGTACTGCTTTCCAATGTTCCTTTCCTGGATTGGCCATATACCTGCTTACTACTCCCACTGCTTGGGCAATATCTGGTCTAGTACACACCATTGCATACATCAAACTTCCTACCGCGGAAGAATATGAAACCTTGTTCATGTACTCTACCTCATCATGTGAACTGGGACATTGTTCTTTACTTAACTTGAAATGTCCTGCCAAAGGTGTGCTTACCGGTTTCGCATCCTGCATGTTGAACCGTTTCAACACCTTGTCCACATAATCTTCTTGAGACAATATCAACCTGTGATTTTCTCTGTCTCTCTTGATGCTCATGCCAAGGATTTTCTTAGCTGCTCCCAAATCCTTCATAGCAAACGTTTGAGCTAACTTCTCCTTAAGCTCTGAGATGTCCTGCATGTGAGACCCTGCAACCAGCATGTCATCTACATACAACAATAGAATAATGTATCTACCGTTATCAAATCTCTTAAAATATACACAATGGTCTGATTGACACCTACTGAAACCATGCTCAGTCATAAACCTGTCAAATTTTAAGTACCATTGCCTTGGAGCTTGCTTGAGGCCATACAAGCTTTTCTTTAACCTGCACACTAGTTTCTCCTTACCTTTGACCTCGAAACCTTCTGGCTGTTCCATGTAAATTTCCTCATCTAAATCTCCATGAAGAAATGCTGTTTTAACATCTAGCTGCTCAAGATGCAAATCCTCAAAAGCAACCAAAGATAATACAACCCTTATAGAAGTCATCTTAACAACTGGAGAAAAAATCTCGCCAAAGTCAATACCTGGCTTTTGTGCAAATCCTTTTACAACCAATCTGGCCTTGTATCTCATCTGACCATCCTCACCTTCCTTCAACCTGTAAGTCGACCTGTTCTTCAGTGTTCTCTTACCAGCTGGCAATTCAACCAAATCCCATGTTTGGTTCTCTCTTAAGGACTCCATCTCCTCAACCATGCCATGCTCCCACTTACTCCTGGACTCAACCTGTAAAGCTTCTTCAAAACTTTCTGGTTCTCCACCATCGGTTAGTAGTAAATAATATAAAGAAGGAGAGTATCTAATTGGAGGCTTACTTACCCTTTCAGACCTCCTGATTGGTGTCTTGGACTCGTTTTCAACAATCTGTCCACCCAAATTTTCTGACAGTGACCGACCTCGACCATCTGTAGACCTGTTACTGGCCGACGCCGGTTCTTCCTGGCCGACGCCGGTGCCTGGTCTGCCGACGTCGGTCTCTGTATGACCGACATCGGTTTCTGTATTGCCGACGCCGGTTCCAAACCTGCCGATGTCGGTCTCTGTGTTTTCCTGTAAGTGATTATTTCTTTTTCCTGCGAGCTCATCTTGGACCATAACTTCGTCCAACTCATTATTGCTTTGCCCAGCTTGATCTAGCTTCCTTATCTGATCACTGTACATCACTCTTTCATTGAAAACAACATCACGGCTCCTGATTACCTTGTTAGTTCCTAGATTCCAAAATCTGAAACCAAAATCATCTGAGCCATAGCCTATAAACGTGCACCTCATAGACTTAGCATCAAGCTTCTTTCTATTTTCCTTATCTATGTGCACAAAGGCTTCACAACCAAAAACTTTGAGATATGAGAGATCAACCTTTTTACCTGTCCATGCCTCTTCTGGAATTCCACCATCCAGAGCTGTAGAGGGTCCTCTGTTGATCAGGTACACTGCGGTGTCAACTGCTTCTGCCCAAAACTCTAAGGGCAACCCTGCATGCAATCTCATACATCTTGCACGCTCCATGATAGTCCTGTTCATCCTTTCAGCAATACCATTCTGCTGAGGTGTCCTTGGAACCGTCCTTTGCCTACGGATCCCATTTATGTAACAATACAATTTGAACTTAAGACTGCAGAACTCACCACCATTATCAGATCTCAAGCACTTTAATCTTTTGCCTGTTTCATTCTCAACCATGGCTTTCCATATCTTAAAAGTCTCAAAAACATCAGATTTCTTTTTAATACAGTAGATCCATACCTTTCTTGTGGCGTCATCTATGAATGTAACATAGTACTGTGATCCGCCAATAGAGGCTACATGAGCCGGTCCCCACACGTCTGTGTGAACAAGCTGCAACTTCTGCCTTTTCTTAGTAGACCCAGTCTTTAGAAAACTAACCCTTTTCTGTTTTCCAAACACACAATGCTCACAAAATTCTAGATCCATACTTTTCAAATCTGAAAGCATACCTTTAGACTTAAGGATTGACATCCCCTTCTCACTCATGTGGCCAAGCCTTGAGTGCCACAATTTAGCATCCACATCTGAAGTAGATAAAACTGAAGGAGATTTGTTAGTAATACAATTACACAAATAGAGAGTACCTTCTCTCTTACCTCTGGCCATAACAAGTGCACCCTTGGTCACTTTCCAAGAATCTGCTGTGAGAGTTACTGTACAACCCTCATCACCTAGCTTACCTGCAGAAATCAGATTTCTCTTTAAACTAGGAACATGCATCACATCCCTCAACACCCATGTGTTGCCATTCTGCATCTTTAGCTGCACTTTACCTTTGCCAATAATCTTGCAAGGCTCATCATCCCCCAAGTACACTATTCCAAAGTCTCCATGGACATAGTCACTGAAATATTCTCTGTTAGGGGTAGCATGGAAAGATGCACCAGAATCTAATACCCAAGATTCTATGTTATTATGCAAAGAGAAAATAAGAGCATCCTGTGCAATACCTGCAACCTTTGTCTCTTCCTTTCCTTCGTACTGATTTTCCTCCTTAGGCTTTGACCAGCAATCTCTGCTTATGTGCCCCAACTTTCCACAGTTCCAGCATTGTGGCCTTCTGCCATTCCTGGATTTGGATCTGCCTCTTCCCTTAGACTTAGATCTTGATCTCCTCTTGCTCCTTTCTTTTTGCCTTCCTCTGCTCTCAAAATTTAAAGCATTCCCGGATGTCCCAGAAGTCTCTTCTGTGCTTTTCCTGCGAATTTCCTCATTCAAAATAACACTAACCACATCCTCTACTTTTAAAATATTCGAAGCAGAAGCAGTATTAGAAACTGCCATTACCAAGCCATGCCAGCTTTCAGGCAAAGAACATAAAATTAAAAGAGCCTTTATTTCATCTTCAAATACAATATTAACAGAACTTAACTGATTAACAATACCGTGGAAATCATTCAGGTGATTAGAAACAGATCCACCTTCTTGCATATGCAAATTAAACAATTGCTTCATCAAATATACCTTATTTGAAGCGGAGGGTTTTTCATACAAATTAGCTAATGTGGTCATTAACTCTACCATAGTTTTTGCCTGTGACAAATTGGATATCACAGTGGAGGCCAGACTCAGTCTTATAGACCCAAGAGCCTTTCTGTCAAGAACTTCCCATTCTTCATCCTCCATGTCCTTGGGCTTCTTTGCTATCCCACCTAACGGTAAGTAAAGATCCTTCTGATACAGATAGTCCTCTATCTGCATTCTCCAGTGCTGATAGTTCTTGCCATTAAACTTTTCCATTCTCAACTTACTTTCCTCTGCCATTGCTTCTCCCACTCAAACAGAAATCCCTGTGAGCAAACTGTAATCCGAACACACTACACAGATCTGAACCACCTGTTAGTGAACCTGAGCTCTGATACCACTTGTTGGGGATCAACCAACAATGGATTACACTTATGAAAGCAATAAATGCGGAAATAATCAGATAGATAAGTAACTAAAATGATAAATAGCACAGAACAAGATATACAAGAAAACACCCTGAAAACTTGTATTAAAAACTCTTTACAATAGGAATACAAATGAAGAACTTTGTTCTTCCACACCTCTCTCAGATGCACACAAGATCTCTCACTAGATCTCTATTCCTTAAGAGCTCTCTCTAAAGTACAGTCCTTCAAACATTCACAATGTTCTACTCATACTCTATTACACTCTCATTCATCATCCATACAATAGCTTAGAAGATCTCTCCTACATATAGAAATAGGAAACTTGAGCATGCTCTTACAACAAACAGTTAAGCCTCTTCAACAAGGGCTCTAAAAATAATATTGCTAACAATAGAGACACGAGCTTGAGTCTACAACTCGAACTCATCATGCAAACACTCGCTTCTGTCCTCGGAAATCGCTTTCTGGACACGCAGGTAACCGACATCGATTCCTGCCTGTTCGCCTGTGACCGTCGCCGGCCGACCATACTGCCGACGTCGGCGCCTCTGAACTGCAACTGACCGATGTCGGTCGCTCCTGACCGACGCCGGCGTCTGTGTAGACCCGAACCTGTTTGTCTATGCTCCTTGGTGAAGCTTTTAGCTCCACATACCTAACATATACATATACATATATATATATATACATATACATATATATATATATATATATATATATATACATACATATATACATATATATATATACATATACATATATACATACATATATATATACATACATATATATATATATACATATATATATATACACACACATATATATATATATATACATATATATACATATATATACAAATATATATATATATACATATACATATATATATATATATATACATATATATATATATATATATATATATATATATATATATATATATATATATATATATATATATATATAAGAAATGAATATATATGCAGACTCCTTTTTGGAAAAAATGAGAGAACTTGATCTGTCTATACCATTACAAAGAATGTAAATCTTATGAGTTTTCTCTTACCTCCAAGAAAGTGGATAAATGTTTTTACAAATCCTAATTTTTTCACGCAAACAAAATGTCTTTTATAGCTCTTTCATAGGAATTTCTTAATGATGAATAAGAGTCTTGTTCACACATGTCACTTTAGTTTTCTAATGTCAATATGGTCCTTATTATGACTTATTTCCCCTATTTTTCACCCTCAGTGGTATCATGTCATGGCATTTCCACTCATAGGGGCCTCTAGCTTATTTATCTTAGTTATAACCCTTTTTTTTTCACACATGACAATAGTGTGGTCCTAGATAGGAGTGCCCAATGTTATTGTCCACCTCAATGCTATTGTATAATGGTAATGTTTTTAAATTATTTCGAGTTTCTACTCTCTTTTTGAGTCTCCTCTTTTGATTATTATTTTTTTTTATCTTGTCGGCTTGCAAACAAGTGTCTCACATTCAAAATAAAGTTTCTTCTATATAAAGAGCTTCACAAGGCATTATACATAACACTTATTACTTTAGCACATAATTATAAAAAATAAATCAATAATATATCTCAACATTCTACATATATATTCAACATCACACATATATCTTCACATTTGATCAAAGAAGGGACTAAGCAAACGTCATTATTGCATACCCTACACATTGATTATGCATGTTCCCTAAGGGAGAAATACATTCAATTTGAGACCCATATCATAGGGGTTAATGTAGGTAATAACCAAAATAATAGGGGTTCTATGTTGTTTGAGCATAACATCCCATGACCCACCTTTTCCCGCTTCCTTTTACATTTGATTCCATCATTGTTTCATGTGTGTAAGTATTTGTTAGGGTTTTAAAGGATCAACCATAGTGCGATACAAAATAATGACCTAAGATTCATGAAGACACATACATAACCTAGAATACCTCCTACAACCATCCTAGAAGTTTTAGATCTCTTGTCCATAAAAGGACAATAACACAGTGCCTTTTACCATTAACACATTGTGCTATAGTCTAATTGACCACACTATTGACGTGAGATAGGTGGAATTCCATGTTTTTTAAAATGTACTCTTGACTATTTCCCTAATCTTCTTCAGCATTACCATCACCTAGTGATGTGCATTTTGCTCTAAATAAGTTTATTTTCTCTTTACACTTCCTATTTAGGATAAATCAATTAAATTAGTTATTTGTAATATTTAGTCTAGCTCTTTATCAATCTAGGAGTTGCTCTATTAATTAATAAAAAGAAAAAACATTTGGTGAACTTGATTTACTTTGAATATTTTTTAACAACCTTTCAAACCTTATATTTGAATACTAAGTCCTCACACATCCAAATATTAGCCCTTAGGGTTTCAAGCCAACTTCTGATGTTCTATACATTGAGTTAAATATTTAGCATATTTTTAAATTCATTTATGTTGAATTGTCTCCTACCCATTGTTTACTTATTGTTCATTATTTACATTCTCTTTTATGGTAAGTTTAAGATGACCTTTAGGGAACCTCTTCGCCCTCATCTAGTTGATCAATTTTTAAAATTTTTATCATAGTTATAAAAATGAATGGACCATTTTTTAGAATTATACACTAGCACATGATAATGAACATGATTTAATTTATAATGATGATGATGATGATGATGATGATGATGATGATGATGATGATGATGATGATGATGATGATTGTTGTAATGATGGATATGATGATTCCTATGAGTAAAAAAATGAAAGTGCTAATGAGGATAGATTTGATGTATATTCTTCTCGTACTCCTCTCTCCTCCCCCACTTCTCAAAATCAAATTAACAACATAAGGATAAAATAGCTCCTTATAGGTAATTATTTGTTTGAATGTGATCCTATCTTATCAACCACTTTTGCCACATCTTTATTCAAATTAAAAAAATTAAGAGCAATAAAATCAATCTACTATTGCATGATTTAAGTAATATTATTCCTTCACATGATGTTCCAAACATGAAAATGAAAATGAATCTTCTTCATCTTTCTCAATTCAATTAAAAAAATCATGTACAACTAATATTACACATTTTATAGATTTACAAACTAAATTAGAATATATTATGTGGTCACCTTATTTTACCTTTCAAGATCAACATATTGATTCCATGAAAAATATAGATAATTCAAATATTTCTAACCCTTCTCTTACATGTCATAATGTGTCAAATAAATATATGTTTACTATTTCTTCTACCCTTGAGTCCATTATTTAAAATCAAGATAACATGTGCATTCCACTCATATCTAGTGAAGATACACAATGAATTTCACCTACACATGATGATATGTTGCATATTAGTAAAAAGTTAAAATATTATTTTACTCCTCTTATTGAGGATAAAAATGATAGTTCTTATTTTCTTATCTCTACACATGAAATTAGTTCTAATTTTGATGAAACTTGGAATAACAATGATTACTATGATTTTAGTGAAGAAGAAATTGAGTCTAGTCCTTCTAGTCTTCTCTCTACTTCACCCATATCTCATATCAAAATTGATTGTTTATTAAATGTTAATTCAACTAACAATATTTATTATATTCCATTAACATGTGATACTTATTTACTAATTAACAACATTAGAGATACCAATGAATCTCCTCCACCCCTCCTTACTACATTATAACTTATTTCTCATCCTAACCTCCATGTGGATAATAGCTTATTTTCGTTTCACCAAGTCTAAGATATCACCCCTCCAAAGGTTATGATAAGTCAACCTATTTTTGCCCAAAATTTCACTCATGAAATTTTTAGACCCCATTATTTTTTCCTAGGGGTTCTTGAAAATTAGACCAAAAATATTAGTGTGTGACTTAGTTTTTTCTACGCTCTTGTCAAGTTAGGATTTTTAGGTTTCTTAGCAAATATCAAACCTTGATAGCTATAATGCAGTCATCAGAGCCTAACCAATGTAATGAAATCATAAAACCCATTGGTATCTAAATGGCTATTACATCCTAATGATTGAAATACAACCATTAGACCCCATAGGCTGCCAAGAAGCCATAAGACCTATTTTCATGAATTTCAACTTATATTTTTAAAAATGAAGAAGAAACTAGATGTAGGTATGGTTTAAAAACCTATTTAGTTTTGCATGTTTTGAATCATATGATTATGAATAACTCTTCTTTGGCTTGGGAAGATGACCTAAAAATAAGATAATAGTAAATCAAATTATTGGTTAGATAGATAGCTAGGTAGATTGCCTAGCGCTAAATAGATGCCAGAAGTAAGATCTTTCTCGAGGGTAATCGATCCACATGTTTTAAACAATTAAGTTTATAAAATAGAATATAAGGTGCTTACATAAATAATCAAAAGCTACTGAAATTGAATAAAATAATTTCTTGATAAAGAGATAGGTTTAAAATGATTAATATAGTAATAAACAAGTCAATACTAATGCTAAATAGATCAGGTGTGCTTTAGAAAATAGCTTGGGGGTCTATGAATAGGTAGATACAAATAAAATTATATTTGGTTGAGGGTAAGTGTGTGAAAATAACTTGATATTATTTTCTACCACAGTGATTGTAAGCAATTGATGTGACCATCGGTAGTTGGAAAAACTATCAGAAGTTAGACAGACCATCGACAATCAAGGTGATCATCAATGGTTACTATGTGTTGGGTTTGAGTTGATGAAAATCAGATTGACAAGATCATAAAAGTTAATTCTAGGAGATGGTTATGTGTTGGGCTAGTTGAAAAATACAAACAAAGTAATTGAATAATGGAAAATAAAATACTTAGCTTGTCGGACGTTGATCAGATGAATGGTTGGGGTGGTTGGCTTCTTGATGGAGTCTAACATGATTCTAGTAGAGTAACTATACTTGGCTATCGACTGAGGGGTGGTTGCAAGTTGACTCTCTAACATGATGGCTAACTCACTAGATTATTGGAAGAAAACCTATAAAATAATCTTTAGATGCGAAATATATTGATAGTTGTGGATCCATTTCACCTCTTACTCATCTCTTCTTATAGACAAGGAAGGAGAGGTGAAACAAGATGTTAATTAAGATTTTTAATTATAACTCATGCATGTAATGGCTCATACGTATATTTAGATGAGTTAATTATAAAAAATCAAGGTGGATTTAAGGGTGAGTTAAATTGGTTTAGATGGTGGAACCTGATCATCGGTGATGAAGGTGACCATCAGTAGTTTGGGGTCAAAAGTAGGTTTGGTAAAAAGGTGGGGGTTTAGCCAGAAGGTTAATTGACTTAGATTAGGTGGGTTAATTTTGGTTAAGATTTAAAAAGGTCAAGGTTGGGCCCAATGGGATCCTAAGGTGATCTTATGGGAATTGTGACATTTAGAACCATCATTTATGGGTTTTTGGTGTCTACATTTTCCCCCTTTTTGTTATGTAGTTTTTATCAACAAGCTGCAAAACAAAAATAGATTGCAGGTCGAAAGTCAGGTTTATTTGAGTGTGAGAGGAGGTGTTCCAACTTAAAATTAGGAGTCGATGAGGTAAAATAGGATCAAATTCTAGTTTAATAAGGTGGATGATAAAAATGGCAGAATGATAGGTTGGGTACTAAAGCATAAACAAGAGCATAAAGTGTGCCAATAAGTACAATAGCTAAGATAGTGCATAGACTTGGTTACCAAAGTTGGTAAAAATAAAGGTTGGTGCTATAAGGACAAGTGACAAGTGGACCATGTGATAAAATTTAGGCATGGTGGATGGGAAAACTCATAAATTCAAGTCTCCTAGGTGATGTATGTGGTTTCATGGGTATCTAAGGTAAGAAGTGCTCCCTAGGAAAACATAAACTAGTTAGGTGAAGTTGTGAGTATCTGAGGTATGAAGTGCTCCCAAGAAGACACTAATTGGTTAGGTATGTTTGAGGTGGCATAATTTTAAAAATTTCAACATGGAAAATGTTGTCATTATGGTCAAAGGACCAAGCAAAAGTCATCACAAAACATGCGCTAATTGGGCCAAAATAGACCAAAGGAAAGGTGACAAGGTGGTTGTTGAAGTGGGTGGGGAAGGTAGCCTCTAGGGGTGGGTTATTGGCAAAAAATTTCTTTGTTTGAGGTAAAAAATAAAAAATTCCATAACTTGACCATCGATTATTAGGGGGTAAAAGGTGACTGTCGATAATCACCCTGATCGGTGATGGTTAGGATACAAAACCTAAAACTATGGTGGTCAAAAATAAAAAAAGAGATTCATTTGGACTCATTTGTGAAACTAAACTATGAATCTTGTGTTTTTTATCATATTGGTTAAATTTATGGATAGTGATTGCTGAGTAAGTGAGTTATTGTTAAGGTGGATGAGTGGACCAAGTAGACTAATGAGGATGCAGGGTGTGCATCGATGTGGATGAGGATGGGTAGTAGGTCCTTAAATTCATCCTCAATGATGGTTGAGGAATGAGGTAGGTGGTGTATTTAATTGGTAGAGTTATTTTTTAATATGTATTACATTCATAGTGATAATGTAGTCTTGTGGATGTGGTGGGAGTGTTTTACATTGTGCCCTAGGTAATAAGGTTTTTGATCTGGTTGGGATAAATTTGTGGTTGAGTCAGTAATTAGGTAGGGATAGGTTAGGTAGGGATGGGATAGAGTTAAAATTAAGGATAATATGTTAGGTATGGGTGAATTTTAGGTAGATTAGGTTTTGGGTGTTCCACCTGTAGAATACCCACTATGACCGTCGATGATCAGGACTGACCATTGATGGTCGACATCTACAAGGAGATGGATGCCTGATCAATGGTGGTCACCATGACTATCAAAGGTAGATGATTTTAGGAAGTTGGCTTAAATGTTTTTAAAGTATGGGTGTATGGAGCATTAGATGTTTGAAGTGTCAGGTACTTGGTGGGTTGGGGTAATGTTTTTAGGTGGTAATGGGTAGTTACTATAATGTAAAAGATATTAGGTTTTGATGTAAATATTAGTAGTTTAATGGTCAAATAGGTTAAGGGTCAGTAGGTTTGGTTAAGGATCTTAGATTGTAGGAAATCATAGTATAGATAAATATGTATATTTGTTAATAATTTGTACAAGTGTGGGAGCATATACAAATGTGGGATTGGGTTCCTCACATCTTTGTAGAGATCCACCAAGGGATGACCCCAATTGATTATGTACATATGGAGGAGGTCAAGCTCAGAGTGATGTGACATTATTATCATGTGTCATGAGATGTGGTGATTATTGTGGCCCTCATCAAGAGATGGGATCTAGCCATGAGTACCTTCCTACTACCTATTGGTGATCTAGATTTTCATCCTAGCTGAGGAGGGGATTGTTCAAATATTCCTAATCAAACCTAGTCCAACATGGGATTGATCATAGGATGTGGGTATCCTAAAATTGGATCAAACATTTTGATAAGGTTGGCTTCCTTACGGATCTATCACCACACTAAACCTAAACTAGCACCAGCTTGGAAAAGGGAGAGAGAATTGATAAAAAAAATTATAAAAGAATGTAAAAAAGCAGTGATGCACTAATGATTGGATCACTCCAACTCACATAAAACACACTATGAGATAGTTTTTAGACCATATAACATCAATCTCACATAAATATTCTATAACAAGGCATTAATCAATTACCATATTATCAAGAAAGGGAAAATATCTACTTTCAAACTAGACAATAATCTCTAAATTATGCTTATAATAACCTGTGAGACTATTAAGACTTTATTGAAGGTGAGAAAAACTCAAACATAAGTGGGGAACACATATTCACTCAAAAATAGTGCATGAATTCATATAATACACTTTAATCTGGCTTATAAAATGATGGAATGCAATTATTATTGCATCAAAAGGTAGTGCAGTACAAATTTTAGCAGAGTCTAGTCATACCAAAAAGAGGGATAGATGTTTCATTTCAAGGCTTAGAATCTTGAATTTATAGAAAAATAAGGAGAGAGAGAGAGAGAGAACTATGTGTTTGAAAAGGACCAATTTCTTAAGATGTATTAACACCAATTCGAGGATGTGGTTGAGTCTAGATCTTGTCAAGAAGGCACAATTTTAAAGGGCTTTGTAAAAGAATTTAATGTTCACTATCCTTATCCATCCACCTAGTCATCATCTCAAGACTCCATGCTACTTCAATTTGATCTATTGATGAGGATCATGCCTATGAATTGGTTTAAATATACCACATCTACATTAGGTGGCCAACTATACCTGAAAGTGTGAACCATGATGAGGTGAGACATAGGTCCACTATATGCAAAAACAATGTTAGACCATTAGTTTTCACACAATCACTAGTCTATCCTTGAATTTTGTATTAGACCCAAGGGATATATTTCACCTATATGAAGCTTTATTAATGATGCTTGGTTTCTAAACTATGGGCTTGGTTCAACCCTAGTTCACCTTTGAGCTTGGCTCCTTGATATTTACTTTGTCTGGGTCCTAAATAACCTTTTTGACTTTCATAAAAAATATCCCAAGCTTACCTTTACTTATTGGATATAAAAACCCAAATAGGTTCATATGCATTATCCCCAACTATCCTTAAGCTTATTGGTTCCATAGATACATTGATTTATTGATTCTACCTCACACCATTAGATCTGGGTGTATGAATGCACATGAGTCTTCGATCTTCTACCAAGAACCATTGAATTTGGATACTTGTCCTCTTTGTATTCATCATCAATGTCCTCTAAACTTTTTTAAATTATCTCACTCCATTGATCTTTATGTGCATGAATGCCTGCGATCTATTGATTTTATACTAATTGAATGTGCTTGTGTCACTTATCCTTGATTCATTAGCTCCTTGGATTCACTAACCAATTTGACTCATTCACACCATCCAATCAAGATGTATGAGTTCATACACACCATTAATCTCTATAGTCCCACTTTCATATCAATTCCTATGCTCCATTATATCATTGGTATGATTGAGTTCAAGCCCTTGATTTAGCTTGGACCCATCCTTTTATCAATGATTTTGCTCCATCAAATCTTGGCTTGATTATCCCACACCATTGGATTATGTCCAACTTGTAGATATTTAAAGGCCTTAACTTGGGGACCTTTTGAATTGGTTTACTCAACATAGATCATTAGATCTTATGTGTCAATATGAGGGTTCCCACAAACCATTAGATCTCAACCAACTTCAAACCTTTTACGTACCTTTTAAACCCAAATGGTTACTTGCCTTGATTAAAATTGGCATTCATGCTAATGTCAATTGACATTTGCACAGACATATTTGACATTCCACAGACCATCAATTTTAATAATTGATGAAATTTTTCTTGAGTTTAAACTTGAATTTCACGTGAACATCTTCATCTATTGGGTCAAATTTGAAGGTTTGGATCTCAAAGTGAAAAATTCATGAAAGCATGAAACTTGTAGGAAATGATCCAAGTACTAAGAAAAACATGTCCATGTGACCTAAGGGATTATGAGGCTTTATAAGAATACTTATAAAATGTGCAAATAATATTACCAATCCATTTTTGAGTGATGTCCTAATGACGATCCGGCTCTTAGAATTTTTCTTTTAATCTTTTGCTTGATCTTTGGAAGCTCGAACGAACTTCTAAAGTATAAGAAAACTTGTCCATGACTTGAAATACAAGATTACCTATGAAAATTTATCTGGATCATAAATTTATCATTGGATCTTTCTCTCATTCAATAATATTACTCGGTCCTTGAAATCTCTGTATGTAGGCCAAAAAGGGACAACATTTTTGGTGACTTGGCTGGGCAACATGCTTGATATGCTTGAGAACTCAAACCATATACATGACCCTTGGATCATAATAGATAATACATGGACCATTACATGATTGTAAGACAACCTCTTGACTTTTAAAGATAGACAAAAATCCCAATAATAAGGGAAAAAACAAACTGAAAGGGAAACTAACCTAAAAAACAAAGGCAACTAAAGTTTTGAATGATTGTGTAAGAAAGAACTTATTTAGAACAAAATAGAAAATAAACTAACTAATGTGTTAGAAAACACTTGGATAAAAAAAAAAACTATGTACAAGGGACTTAGCTTTCCTTAATAGAAGTGTTTGAGATGTATCCCATTGACTGGGATACGAAGTTCTTCACCATTCATCCTTGTGAGCTAAAAAGCATTGTGTGATTTGTAATTTGAAACTATATATGGCCCACTCCAAAGATATTCAGATTTTATGTGTTTTCCTATCTTGGATCTATCCTCATCCCACTTGAGGACCAAATTTCCTTCTTGAAAACCTATTGAAGAATTTCCTTTATCAAAAGACCTCTTTGTCATTGCTTGATGGGCCTCTATAGACAACATGGTTTGGTGCCTTGTCTCCTCTAGCTTCATAAGCTCATCATATCTTATTTCCATTGGCTTAGTATCTAAAATCTCAAGTTGATGGATTAATTCCAAAGTAGGAAATTCAAGAGAAATAGGCATTCTTGCTTCCTTATCATATACTAGTTTATACGAAGAATTGGCAATTGATATTTTATAGGTGATCCTATCATCCCATAAAGCTAATTTCAATTTGAGATGTCATGATATATTATTGTCTTATATAGTCCTCTTGATGATCTTTAAAAAATTCTTGTTGGTACACTTGGCAAGGTGATTACCTTGTGGATAATAGTGTGATGAGGTGCTGAGAAAAATACTATGTTGAACTGCCCACTGACTGATCTTAGATCCTAAAAAAGCCATAACATTATCAAAAATTATAGTTGAAGGGACCCCAAATATAGTAAGTGAACCTTCATAAAAGTATAAAACAATGGTTTCGTTGGCTTCTATTAAAGTTACTACCTCTGTCCATTTGGTAAAATAATCTATGGTAATTAGGATCCACTTGTGTCCCAAGATTGATGGGGGGTTGATAAAACTAATAAAGTCTAATACCCATTAGAATTAGGGTTTATTAACTCAAATTTATTGGAGAGGTAAGGCTGCAAGTCTCACTTTTCCAACAAACATGGTATAATTTCTACATTTCCTAATCCATACATGGCAATCACCAAATAAATTTGGCCATTAATACTCACCTCTCATGATCTTGTGAGCTGTAATCCTAGTTGAGTAATGTCCTCCACAATGTATCTTAGTAGTATACCATTGATATCCTTTTTAAATAATACATTATCAACAAGGAGAAAATGAATTGATTGTAGTATAAAATATATCCTCTTTGAAGGAATGAGATAATAAGGATAAATACCATCTTATAGATATCTTACCATATCTTGAAACTAGTTAGAAGTTATGGCCTGATTACTTACGATTTCTTGATAATTTAACACCATAATGTATTCATTAGACTCATACAAGTCTTGGGATAGATGTTTATAGAGTCATTTGCCTCTAACCAGCTTTGTGACTTTGATCTCAATGTCATATTCCATGACCTTGGTTATCCAACTAGATCTTTTATCACTTATATATTTGTTTAGAAGAAAGTATTTGAAACTTGGACGTGCAACCATCAAATGTATCTTATTATTGGATAGCAATTACCTAAACTTTTTAAGAGACCTTATAACAGAAAGAATGTGCTTCTCAACAAAATAATACCTTATTTCATATTCTTATAAGCCTTGACTAAAAAAGGATATTGGTTGCTATAAAGTCTCTTTATTTGCTTCATGAGAATACCTGATATTATGTCAAGGTTAGCATAGCTATATAAGAATAAATCTTTTGTAAAATCAGGGTTTAGGAGCACTAACTATAGCTTTCTTGATTTATTCAAAATTTTTCTCTCCTTCTTTAGACCAACTAAAACTCTGACCTTTATTTAACATGGGTGTAAGTGGCCTAGATAAAGTATAAAAATTTAAAATGTATCTATTTATGAAATTAATCTTGCCTAAAAAGCTTTGCAAGGATTTCTTATGCTTAGGCAATGATAGTGTAAGAATTGATTATATCCTATCAAGGTCTATGCTTGTACCTTTATTTGAAATGACATGTCCAAGAATCATACCTTTGGGAACAAATAAAAAAAACTTTTTTGGGTTCAAAGACACTCCAAATTCTCTACACCTTTCAAACATCTATCTGAGATGAATCATATACTCATTTTTGATATTAGAGAATATTGTTATGTCATCTAGATAAACAAGAATAAAATTATTGAGGAGACCCTGAAATGCCATGTCCATAGCCTTATAAAAAGTGGCTTTAGCATTAGATAAACCAAAAGGCATATTTTTATATGAAAATGTCCCCCACTTTGTGGTGAAGGATATTTTGTACTGGTCATCTTCTTTGACTAAAATTTGGTTATATCCACTGTAGCCATACAATAAAGAGAAACTTTTTGAACCTGCAACTAGCTATAAAATATTTTCTATTGATGGTAATGGATATTAATCTTTGAGAGAGGCATTGTTAAAGTCACAAAAGTTGATACATAGCCTTATTTCACCATTCTTTTTCTATACTAAAACAAGGCTTTCTACCTAAGTTGAGTGCTTAATTGGAAATATTATAGCTAACTTAATGAGCTTATGTAGTTTAGCTCTCATTAGAGGTTCAAGCTTTGGATTAATTAGCATTTGCCTTTGTCTGATTGGCCTAGTCTCATTTTTTAAATCAATGGTATGTTGAGATAGACTTGGCTCAAAACCTTTAAGGTCATTGTACTTCCATGCAAAGACATCTACAAAATTTGAACATAACTTAATAAAAGCTTCTTTTTTTGAAGATGTGCAAACTTTACCTAGCTTTAAATTTTTTCTAGTTGCAATCTCTACATTTATGTAGTGTTATTCATTGGTTGATAAATAATTTTTTTATTTTTTCAATTCATCATCTCTACAAAATTTGAACATAACTTAATAAAAGCTTCTTTTTTTGAAGATGTGCAAACTTTACCTAGCTTTAAATTTTTTCCAGTTGCAATCTCTACATTGTGTAGTGTTATTCCATGGTTGATAAATAATTTTTTTATTTTTTCAATTCATCATCTCTATTGAATATATTTTCCAAATTGACCAATCCTTTAGGAAACTTGTTTGTCTTTAATTTCACAATTTGATCATCATACTACTATAAATGCTTATCTTGGTTCCTTGAGAATAATTCATCTTCCTCTTGTAAGAATCTAACAATTTTGTTATCATCTTCAAATACTTGTCAATTTTCATGGTTGTTTTTTTATAAAAGGTCTCAAAACTACCTTGATGTGTGATTAGACTTTCTCCCTTTTTATATTATCTGGGATACTGAATTTTGATCCAATAACAACTAGACTATCTACATGCTTATTCTAATTTATTGATATGCCTTGAATATTGAAGGATTTAAAGTCTTCAATTAGGTCCCATACTCTATGATTATAAGAAATAAGTAGTGGTTTCTTGCATATATTAAGTCCCCTTTTTTGTGAACTACTAGTTCATTATATCCAAAGACTTGTAAGGAATTAACCTTCATCTTTCTTGCCCATTGCAAACCATGCACTAGTGCTTCATATTCAGTGGCATTATTGGAATAATTAAACTGAAACCTTAGAGAAGAAAAATACATTTGATTAGTTGGATAAATTAACATCATTCTAGCTCCAATTCCATGTTTTTTCCTAGATCCATCAAAATATAGGTGCCACAATCCATCACTAGGTTGCTCATCTTTCATCAATGTTGGAATTGGTGCATCATTTTCATGAAGACAATAGACACCAAGTTTTTTCATTTAATTAAATTTTAGGGATCATGCTCATATAAATCAAAGTACCATTCATCATGAAAAATATTTGGGACTCCATCTAGAGTTAATTCAAATTCAACCTCATTATCTTCTAACACCTTGTCTAAGATAACATATTTAGTGTTCACCATGCTTGGCATATATGGCTCCAAATGAAATATTTAAATAGGTTAAAAACTTATTATCACCTTAGTTTTATACCTAGTTTAGAACATTAGATAGGTATAATTAACTAACAAATATCCTCTAATTTTTGAAGTAAAATCTCTTAACAGACACATGGAAAAATAGGGAGGTAGCTCCACTACAACTACATCTTATTGAATAATAACATTTGAAAAAACATGTAATGTCAAATTTAGGTCCTTTATCATGCCTAATATTTTCATTGGTGATCCATCTAATTTCAATACTCCTTTGGTATTTGGCTCATAGATAAGACCAAGCTTGTCTACAATTTGTTTTGGCATGACAGTGCTACTAGCTTCAGTATCTACCATATAATTATGGACTAAATAGTCACCTACTATCAAAGAGAGATAAAAGGGAGGGATCTTGCTTGAATTTAAATTGGATTTATCCACCTTTGTCATGTTATGTATCTATTGATTAGGTTGCTTAATTTGCTGGTCTAAATTGGCTAAGACAACTTCTTGTTTCTTAGCTAGTTCTTTAAATACCTTGAGATCTGAAAGTTGCTGAATTAGCATGTTTGTTTACCCTAGGATGGTAGGGGAATACCACATGATAATACTAACATTTTATTTCTTCATTTGATTAATAATGTTAAAATATGTTCCACTAACCTTTGGCTGTAATTTTTGAGCCACTGACTATTATCTAGTTAGGGGCATTTGGGAAACTTTCACTATCTCTATGTTCTAAATCTTCTATGTTATAGGAACAATAACTTGATCTTTGACACAAAATTAGGAAAAATAGAAGTATTGCTCACATCTTGATCTCCTTCAACTAATCTTATTTTATTTATAGTTAGAGCATCCACTTGACCATTTATGTTTCTAGTTTCACCATCTTGGTTGAATGCAATGTGATCATCCAAATGCTAATTAGCATTGATAGCATCAAGCTACCCTAAAAATTGTTGAGATTCTCTTTGGATTTCCATATTCATGCCTTGATATTTACCACCTTGAAGAGGTAACTCTTGTGCCATTTATGGCATGGTAATCTCTTGTGATACCAAAGCTTGATTCTAAATATCATTTGGATTGGAAGGGTGCTGCCAATCTAGATCTTTCATTAAGTTATTTTGGGGAATAATAGCCTTTGAGATGGAAGGCACATTGAGATCAAGGGTTACATATGGCTTAGTTTGGGTTATAGATCTTTGATTTTGATAAGGTTTCCTATTGTCCTTGAAACCTTGATAAGGTGGTCTTTGGTTATTGACAGACTAATAGGTACTCTAGTTTTACTATTGATAAGGTCTACCTTGGTACTATTGTCTCTTGAGTGAAATAATTTCATTTTTGAAAGCTTGTAACATGATTTTCAAATAAAAAATTTCACTAGATTATTAGGAGAGGATAAAAATTGGACTTTTGGAGATGGAAATAGGGGATATAGATGGGATCTGGAGAACTTGAGGGGGAGGAACATGTTGCAATTCTAGAAAAGGGCTATTAGAGGCCTTATAACAAATTTACCAACTTGAATCAAGATATTCTCTACTCTGACAACAATCTCGTAGGCATTTGGAAAGTTAGTAACACCAATGGACTATATCATGACACTTATATCAAAATTAAGGGCCTTAAAGAAGTATAAAAATGCATACTCTGGGGATGGTCTAACCAATGTAGGGATCCTAATCCATGTGTATTGGAATCTATGGTTAAAGTTTGACATAAATTCATGGGGATACCTTTTTATGGTAGTCAATTATTTAACCAAATACAAATGATTAGACTTTTATTCAAATTTCTAAATTAAAGCTGCACCTAACTCATCCCAAGTAGAAATGGAGGTCAAAGGAAGATTC
This sequence comes from Torreya grandis, assembly GCA_037957365.1. NCBI lineage: Eukaryota > Viridiplantae > Streptophyta > Pinopsida > Cupressales > Taxaceae > Torreya > Torreya grandis. The sequence goes on from JARHVA010000032.1 coordinate 6,708,824, forward strand.
CTATACCATTGCAATGCTTTTCCCTTGAAAAAGGCAGTAAGTAATTTGATATCCACATTATCTTGAGTAATATTATGAACAAAACATAGATTGGCAATATCTTAGATATGTTCAATAGTAGTGGTTTTATCCCATTCTCTAGAGAAAAATGAATACCTTTTAGAGCAGACATATGAATGTCATCATAGTAGACCAAATTTATGGGACTACCTCTATTAAATGGGATAAACATTTGATTCCTGATAACCATTTAGGAAAAAGGGATTTGGCTTATGGGATTAATAATTTAGACTAAAATAATAGATTGACCAGATGATAAACACTAATTTGGGGGATAACACCTTTTGCTATTAAATCTTGATCTTTTATAAAAAGTAGGAGGCAATTCAATATGTTCAAAATTACCTTTACTTGATGATCTTGTTGTAACCTTTGGTATAAAAGTATTGTTTAAAATATGCTACGAGATCTACAACTTGAAGGATATTCATATTTTGATGATGGTAGATCTCTCTTACTACTATGAATATTTATTCTCAATATTTAAAATTCAATTATACCTGATAAAATTGGGGTCCCACTAGGCCTACCAAAACTATTGGTGATCTAGATTTGCACCCTAGCTAAGGAGGGGATTGTTCAAATATTCCTATTCAAATCTAGTCCAACATAGGATTGATCCTAGGCTATGGATATCCTAAAAGTAGATCAGACCTTTGGAGAAGGATAGATTCCTTATGGATCTATCACCTACACTAAATCTAAACTAGCACCAACTTGGAAAAGGGAGAAAGAATTGACAAAACTTATAAAAGCATGTAAAAAAGTGGTGATGCACCAATGATTTGATCACTCCAACTCACACAAATTACACTATGAGACACTTTTCAGACCAAAGAACATCAATCTCACATAAATATTCTAGAACAAGGCATTACTTATTTATCAAATTAGCAAGAGAGGGAAAATATCCACTTTAAAACTAGATAATAAACTATAAATTACGCTTATAATGACTTGTGAGACTAGTAAGCCTTTTCTGAAGGTGAGAAAAACTCAGACATAAGTGAGGAACATATATTCACTCAAAAATAGTGCATGAATTTATAGAACACACTTCAATCTGGCTTAGAAAATGATAGAATTCAAGATTTATTGCATTAAAAGGTGTTGCAGTACAAATTTTGATAGAGTCTAGTCATACCAAAAAGAGGGATAGATGATTCATTTCAAGGCTAAGAATCCTGAATTTATATAAAAAGGAGAGAGAGAACTATGTGTTGGAAAAGGACCAACCACTTATGATGGATTATCAATAATTCAAGGATGCAACTGAGTCATGATCTTATCAAGAAGGCATAATTTTGAAGGGATGTATAAAATAATTTAATGATCACTATCCTTATACATCCACCCAATCATCATCTTGGGACTCCATGCTACTTTCAATTGATCTATTGATGAGGATTATGCCTTAGAATTGGTTGAAAAGTGCCACATCTATGTTAGGTGGCCAACTATACTTGAAAATGTGAACCATGATGAGACAAGACATTGGTACACTATATTCAAAAACTAATCTTAGACCATTGGTTTTCACACAATCATTGATCTATCCTCAAATTTGGTATTAGACCCAAAGGATATATTTCACTTATATGGAGATTTGTTGATGATGCTTAGTTTTTGAACTATGGCCTTGGTTCAACCCTAATCCACCTTCGAGCTCGGCTCTTTGATATTTTCTTTATTTGGGTCTCGAATAACATGTTTAAATTTTATAAAAAATGTCTAGAGATTGCCTTTGCTTATTGTCTATTGAAAACCAACTAGGCTCATCTATATTGTGCCCAACTATCCTTATGCTTATTGGTTCCATAGATACACTAACTTATTAACTTTACCTCTCATCATTAGATCTGGGTGTATGAATGCATGTGAGTCTTTGATTTTATACCAAGACCCAATCACTTTAGACACTTGTCCTCTTTGTATTCATCATTAATATCCTCTAACCCTTTTTGACTTATCTTGCTCTGTTGATATTGATGTGCACAGATGCCCATAAGCCATTGATTTTATACCAACTAAATGTACTTGTTCCACTTGTCCTTAAATCATTAGCTCTTTGTATTTGCTAACCAATTTTACTCATTCATGCCATATGATCAAGATCTACGAGTTCACATGCATCATTGATCTCTTTGGTCCCACTTTCCTGTTAGTTGCTATGCTCCATCAGATCATTGGTATGATTGAGTTTGAGACCTTGATTTAGCTATGACCCATCCTTTTGTTAGTTATTTTTCTCTATCAAATCTTGGATTTATTATCTTTTACCATTGGGTTATGTCTAACTTGGAGATCTTTAAAAGCCTTAGCCTGGGGACATTTTAACTTGGTTGACTCAGTGCAGATAGTTAGATCTTATGTGTTAGTATGAGGGCTCCCATAGACTATTAAATCTTGACCAACTTCAAACCTTTTAAAGACCTTTTAAACCCAAATGGTTACTTTTCTTGATTAAAATTGACATTCACACTAACATCATTTATTGTCCAAATGGATGTATTTAACATTTTTCAAACTATAAATTTTAATAATTGATGAAATTTTACCTTAGTTTAAACTTGACTTTTGTGCAAATGTCTTCATCTGTTGGGTCAAATTTGAAGGATTGAATCTTAAATAAAAAAAATCATGGAGGCACGAAAATTGTAGGGGATGATGTAGGTACTAAGATAAATATGTTTGTATGATTTGAGGGCTTCTACGGATTTTTTAGCATACTTATCAAATGTGAAAATAAGATGACTATTCCATTTTTGAGTGGTGTCTTGATGATAATCTGTTCATTCTCCTAGACTTTTTATTTTGATATTTTTCTTGATCTTTAGTAGCTCAAATGAACCTTTGAATCATAAGAAAACTTGTCCATGACTTGAACTACAAGATTACCTATGCAAATTTATATGGATCATCCATTTATCATTGGATCCTTATCTCAATTAAGAACATTGCTCAATATTTAAAAGCTTTGTATGTAGGCCAAAAATGGCCAACACTACCCAATGGTGAGATGACTATCTTGCCAAAGGATGTGCATAGGATCACATAGTTGCCCCTTCAGGGTGATCTGATATATCACATTGAGTGGGAAGAGCTCTTGAAGCTAATGTATGGTTATGACCATGATTGTGTCAGGTGGTATGCTGGGGGTTTCAATTACTCTACACTTTATTAAAGGGTGAGGGGTGAGAGGAAACTGATGACTATGATGATGATGGTTGTATCATGCTTTACCCTTCCATATTCAAGCAATGGGAGGTTTTCCTATCTACTATTGGGGTTGTTGGTTGAGATGCTAATGGGATGCATAATGTTTGGATGGGTACCTATGCTAATTATTTAGATATACATGAAGCTGTGGGGATTCAAATATCACAAGAGGTATAACATTATCATCGAGCTTATCTTCCACTATTGGACTTATGAGCACATTTGAGTACTGAGGTTTATGGGGATATCGTGGGTTAGGCTTGCTTAGATAAACATCCCAGTTGGTTTCATGCAGTGGAGAGATGACTTTATCACTTCAGGTGTAGAAGGATGGGCTCACAATGTAGATTGGTTCAGAGGTACATTGGCTACCTTGGTCATTGGTGATGTTACCTAGAGGCCATATGTCAGGTTTCTAGTATAGGCTAGATACAGGAGGTAGACTCTATCTTTGCAGAGTTATAGGTGGATCTTATTGGGAATAATTTTCACATCAGGTGAAATTAGGTATTTACAATAAGGTAAAAAGTAAATAGTAAATTAGTATTTATCGAGAGATAAATAACATGTTAGTAATTAGTAAATTAGAATATTGTTATATATATAAATATTATGTTAGAATATATATATTGAGATATATTGTTTATATTTTTATAACAATAAATCATGTGCTTAATTAGAGGGATTTTGAGAGACAATATTGGGGAGAAGTTATAGGAAATACATTTCCTATATATGTGTGTAATATCCTGAAATGTATTAATTAGAGAATCAAAGTATGGAGAATCATTAGAGTGAAATATATTATTGTGTGTGATAATTAACCAAAATATATTAGAGAGTGATTTTTTAATAGTCTATATTCAAATCTCTATTTTGTCTATACATGATTTAATCAATGTTTGGATCCTCTAATATCTATCATTGGTATCAAAGTGGGTATGTGAGTTTGAGATCTAAATGGGGTATCTCCATTGTTGATTTTGGTTACCCCTATGTATGAGTTGAATTATTTGTTTTAGAGATCATAAGATTAATGTAGGTAATTTGTTCTTGCTAGCCATAGTTTTTAGAGGAGGAAGTAGTTTGTAGATTCATAGTAAGAATAGATATTTAGTTTTATATATGAATTTGATAGATATATTAACTTGAAATCATTGTTACATGGCTTGTGCATGGAATTTTATTTTTTATTGGGAAGCTGTCGATTCTATTCTATCTTCATACGGTTCAAACCATGATTTGGTGTAAATAATAGTGATATTGCCCTTTATAATTTTATCTTGCTCCATTGTAAAGACAACATTCATCCTAATAATCTGGTGTCTTTAGTCTTGGACATTTGGTGAAGCGTAGCATTATTTCCTTAATCAATAGCTAACTCAACTCTAAATACTTCCATGACATCATCAAATAAACATCTCTAATCTATTTGGTGGTATATTTGAATGATCTTTGTCTGTCCTTCCAAACTACATGAAGAATAGATCTGACATTAAAATACCTATTGCTCAGCTTAGACCAGCTAGATGACATTTCTAAACACTTCTACAGCCATGCATAATCTATGGGTTTAGCTAGATAGCTCGATTAACATGCAGAAGGCTCATTATTTTTGAGTCAACATTTTTTGAAGAAACATAATTATCTAATCGTATGCGTTGTCCATACAAGGGCTGAGTATATATGGTAATGTGTTGTATATACATAGTTTTACGTTGGATCTTATGACATGCATGTGATGAATTGGTTACATGTTAACTTTAGGAAAAGAATTTATATTTTGTTTTCAATCTTATAATTTTGGTCAAAATAGTTTATAAATTGAGTCTCATTATAAGGTTTAGTTTATTGAGTTAAATAGATATTAAAATCCTGTATTGTCTCAATGTCATAAGTTTGGGCTACAATAATTATTTTATGTCTTGTTAAGTCATTTTATTATTGAGAAAAGAGTCTATATATCTTAATAATAGTTATATTGAGTGTCATTATAAATATAGTTAAAAATTCATTTTTATCAAATGACAATTTTTAGGTTTATGAGTCAAAAAATAAAAGTTGTCAATATTAATGTTTTAGTCATAATTATGTGTCAGTGTCAAAAGTCCTCAAAATGTCTTTTAGAATTAAAAAATCATTTTATTTCAAAATTCTCATTAGGTTTTTGGTCATATATGATTTTTTTTTTAAAAAGTGTCAGTTTAAATATAGTGAGTTTTGTATATCAATAGAGTCAATAGTCATTATCAAAAGAGTTGATTTTAAAATGTGTCATTTCTTGTCAAAAAGTCAATGTCTTTTTAGTGAGTCATTAATTATGTGTCATCATGTTATTGAAATCAAAATCAATTATTTGTACAAGGACACATTATTTTTTATATGTGACATCCTGAATTAAATGTCAATATTGTGGGGGGGGGGACCCCATTCCATTCAAAATGACATAAGTATGAGATTCATGACATCATCAACTGAGTAAGCAGTGAGATACTAGAGGATGGAGGTATTTTAGTGACCTCTCATTATTCACCAATGATGGGGCCACATCATTTTTTGGTGATGTGTGTGGTGTGTTATTTTTAGATTTTAGTTTTTTTAGTGTGGTAGTTACATTTGATTTTTAACATGTGTGAAAATAAGAACATTTGTACTTGTTCACTTATGTGTGATATTCCCATGTAACCCTTTTTGTATTTACATTAAATAATATAGATATAAAAATAATTGTAGAAATCATGATGAAAGGTTAGTGGTAAACCTGGTAAACCATGATGTAAGGTTAGTGGTAAACCTATGAAAACTATTTTGTAAGGTTAGTGGTGAACCTGAGAAAACCATTCTATATGGTTAGTGGTGAACCTAAGAAAACTAGTTTGTAAGGTTAGTGGTGAACCTGAGAAAATAATTTTGAAAGGTTATTAGTGAACCAATGAAAAACAATTACAGATGAGTGAGATGTGTGATGGCACATGTATGCGGAGAAGATCATGAGCACATGGAGGTGGAGTAATATACAATAAAAAAATAGAGATATATTGTACCATGTAATATGGGGGGATGTTGGGAATAGTTTTCACATTATGTGAAATTAGGTATTTACAAGAAGGTAAAAAGTAAATAATAAATTAGTATTTATTGAGAGGTAAATAAGTAACAGGTTAGTAATTAGTAAATTGGAATATTGTTATATATATATATATATATAGTTTATATTGTTATAACAATATATTGTGTACTTAATTAGAGGGATTTTAGGAGAGAATATTGGGGAGAAATCATGGGAAAGACATTTCCTATATATATGTGTAATATCCTAAAATGTATTAATTAGAGAATCAGAGTATGGAGAATCATTAGAGTGAAATATATTATTATGTGTGAGAATTAATCAAAATATATTAGAGAGTGATTTTTTAATAGTCTATCTTCAGATATCTATTTTCTCTATACTTGATTTAATCAGTGTTTAACTCCTCCAATATTTATTAGATCTTTGATAGGTAGGATGGGGAGGTATAACTCATCACATTTTATAGGGTTTGGAGATAGTTTGGCTTAGTACAAGGTATCCTGGGCCCATTCCCTAGATATAGGTGGGAGGATGCAGAGGTCCTATTACCTAAGACACATCTAGTACAAACTTTACTTTATCATGAGGAGTTTCCCATGAGGTTAGTAATTCATGATGTAGGTTTTCTAGATGGTTACCTTGCATGGTACCAAGCTTTATATGCAGCAATGGATTTTGGTGGAGATGATGATGGAAGGAGGCAGCTGGATGTTGAACCAGGTGGGAGAGGAGGCTAGAGGGCATAGGTATAAGGGGATTACCCTAAATGTATAGGTAGGAGTGGTGTTAGCCACTACACAAAAAGAAGTTATAGATTTATGGGTTAGGTGGCTACTTTACAGGGCCAGGTGGTGACACTCATAGGTGATAGGAACCAAGATACAAATTCACCAAAATTGGTTATGTAGGAGAGAGACTCTTTGAGATAGATAGGATGAGGAGCCATAAAATCTATAGGGCCACTGGGGACCATCCCCATGGTATGATACCTAGTCACTATAGAGGAGGTACATTATTATGAGGCTATAGTCCTAAGGCAATGTTTAGATGAGCCTTGATGGGGTGAGTATAAAGATAGTTTGGTAGGTAGTGTGAGTATGATGACACTAGGGTAGTGGGTTACTTCCGTAGGTGGATCGATAGGTACTTCAGGAAGACAGGCACTAGGAGATAATGGTGCTCTAGGAGATAGTGGTGCCCTAGGGGCATAGCTAGGACATAGATTAGGTATATTATATATTGTTGTATATCATTTTGATACTGACCTATAAGCAGATGTGGTGAGATGTAAATTTTAAGAGAGAGAGAAATGTATATTAGTGCATACATTATGATGTTAGACTCACAATTTATATATATGACCCTTGCTGATTTCTCATTACTCATGGTTTTCTTCGATGTTAATGTTTATGATGTGATGTTTATATTCATAATTGATGATGCCATATTGATTATGCTTATGATATGGATATGGGATACTGATGTAAACTCATCTAGCTAGGCATGTGATGGATTTTATGTATGTTGATGATGATGCTTATGTTATTTATGGTTATGATGATGATGTTTATGCTAAAATTTAATAAGTATATGCTTCCTTATTTGGATTTAAACATGCAGTTAAAATGGTTGATTGCTTTATTGTTCATGGATGCTTGACTTTGACATGATGATGTATATGCTAATGATGTATGTTTTTGATTATGATATATGTGAATATGTTGTGGTTATGATTATGGTTATTTCTTCTTTAAGGTAAACCACATAAAGTAAGTTTGAATAAGAACTTTAGATGTTTGACATAAAAAATACTCTAGAGAGAAAATGTCTTAGTGGAAATATAAACTAGTCACAATAAGATAGGAAGAGGACATGCTGCTTATTATTTGACAAGGACTAAAATAAAACCAAATTTGGATTGGATTAAGGAACTTAAGACTTTTAAATGCTTCACATTAGTGTTTGTTAGTTGGCTAAAAAGGTGTCTTGATCACATAATGTCAAGTGAGCTCAAAATCCCTTGTGTATAGTGTATAGAGGGGAGATATATGAGAGATGGAACCTTCTTGTGAGACTTGCATGCCTCTTTTGTAGGTTTCCAAAGAGTCAATATAAATAGGTCTATGTCATATAAATCATAGACTGATTGATGTAGGAAGTATACTCATGAGAGCTTATTGTGGCTTTCAAGATTATTTTACTTATGAGAATCAATTGTGGCTTTCATTTTTTTTTTTTTTTTTTGCTAATACTTGATAATGGGTCTTTTACTTATTAATTAGGAGGGTTGGGAAAGCTGATCGATGTGGGAAGCTTCTAAGAAATTACTTATTTTTATAAATGCCTTACTCAGCCATCCTTTAAGGGAGTGGTCTAAGTTTGTGTGCTTTATTTAATGCATTTGATAGTTGTCCTTCAAGGGAGTAGTCCACCTTACTAGGAGTAATTTTTAATATGTTTTAAACAATTATTCTTTAAGGGAGTAGTTTATGAATGCTAAGAATGATGCATGGTTACTATTGGTTTGGATTTTGATTTTTGCTTTGTTTGATTTTTCTTGACATAGACTTACTTATATAGGCTTAAGGTTTCACCTTTATGAAGGTAAAAATAAAAGCACATTAAGGTTTATTAGGTGTAAATAGGTGTAGGTGACAATGACTATGGGAATTTGAATGGTGAAAAGTACCATGAGAAGATCCATGGTACCCATTGTTCAACATTAGGCTATGATCATGATGGATAATCACATGATTTAATTTTAATTGATTGTCCCCTAAGATAGGGAGATGAATGTAGTTTATAGGCAAGGGATGAGCTTAAGGTAGATACAAGGTGAGTTTGATCCTTCTTAACAAAAGAAAGGATGCAGATGTGAAGTATTAAGGGGCTCAGGTTATGGGTTTCCTTTAAGAGAGGACAACTAGTAAGATCTTGACCCATACTTGTGGGTGATGATATAAGGTACAAGATAATTGAAAGCAAACTTTCCCTACTTGATTTTCTCCATATTGGTGACATGCTAGTTCCCCTTTAAGATGAGGTCTCTGACGTTGAATTCTTACACTCTAAGGTGTTTTTTATAGGCACGCTTGATGCACTCTTGATAGACATGGAGATGGGTAAGGGAGGCTAAATGACATTTGTCAATTAGCTCAAGCAAGCTGGGATAAATGGTGCTAACAATAATCATCTTAAAAAATGAGATCCTTCAAAGATATGTGAAGATATGGGATTTGGAATTCAAGAAGCAAGACAACCTTGACTCCAAACATAAAAGAGAATGGGGCAGCAGCTATAGGGATTTATATGATAGTACGATATGCCCATAAGGTGAAAAGGATGTGTCAATTCCAATTTGACCAAATGCATTGACCATTTTAGTGAGCATGTTATTAAGAATTTTGTTAAAGGCTTCTGATTTTCCATTCACTTAAGGGTGATAGGGTAAGGAAAAACATAACTTAATCCTGAACACATTCACAAAGACGTTAGATGTGATTTTGTTTATAAGGGATTTACCATTTTTAGTGATAATTTTATGAGGAACATTGAAATGGTTGATGATGTGATGGTTGATAAAGTCAACAATCTTTTCCACCTTGGTTGAGACTAGAGGAATAACCTTTACCCATTTGGTAGAATAATCAGTCATAGTGATGATAGAATGGTGTCACTATGAATAATGGCGGTTAATTTCACTAATAAGGTTTAGACGCCATTGTGAGAAAGGCAAAAAATCAGTGGAAATATGAAGACTATATCTAGATGCATGATGTAAATTGGTGTGTTATTGACACTTAACACACTTTTTCACATAATCACAATAGTCTTGGTTAAGGGTAGGCCAATAATGCCAAGGTGAAAGATGCACTTAGCAATGGTGAGGCCACTAAAGTATCCCCCATAGATCCCATCAAGTGTTTCCTTGATAGCATGAGAGGTTTCATGACTGCATAAGCAACAAAAGAGGAGACCATCAAAGCCACATTTAAAAAGAATTACTCTCATAATGGTATAATGTGAGGTACTCTATATAAACACTCTTAGAGCATTCCTAGAAAGACCACAAGGAAAGATGGCAAGGTTGAGGTAGTCGAAGGTCTACTGATACCAAAGGTCAGGTTGGGTCTCCTCCACATTGAAAATAGTGGAAGAATATAGTATAATATAAGAAGGATGGGTAAGTCTATGGATAATTATAGATAGCTTAGAGTCATATGGTGCATATGAGATCTAAGAGGCAATGGAAGGCATGGTGTTGACAAACTTATTGATAGATCACGGGCTTGATTGGATATGGTAGTGATCAAATAGTGTTAAGAGTTTGTCAAATAGTTGTTATTGAAAAACATCATTCTTACACTAGTATGAGCCATTGATTTGATTGACCATAATTTAGGAGTCACCAAAGATGTTGATTATAGAGACTCCCAAAGCTAAAGTAGTATGAAGGCTTATCACTAGGGCTTTGTACTCATCCATATTATTGGTATATTCAAAGTCTTGTTTGAAAGATAAAGGAAGAGGTTCACCATAGAAAAGAATAAGGATGATGATAGCTCCCCCACCATGTTGAGACTTAGATCCTTCAAATAATATGGTAACTTGATAGGTGAAGTTTTCCTGAGAAAGGGTCATGATGGATTCATTAGGGAACTTGAGAGGAAGAGGTTGGTTGTCTACTGATTGTGTTTTGGCTAATTTGGTCAGTAGTGACTTTACCTTTAATTAACTTCTACTAAAGAAACTATAGGTCAAACTCAGATAAAAGCATGAGCCACTTGGCCATATGTTGGTTTTGTTATGTCTTAGAGTGCATATACTTGAGTTGGTTAGCATTGGTTATGACATAGGTTTTGTGGTTGAGAAGGTAGTGGAGAATTTTGGTGGCCATGAAGACTAGAGCTAAGCAAAGTTTCCTGGTATGGGTGTATTGAGTCTCCTACTCTACAAGCATGCAACTAATGTAGTAGATGACTTATTATTTATGTTGTTCATCCTAATGATCAAACATTGCCCCTAGGGAGTGGTTGATGGTAGAGATATAAAGGTAGAAATGTTTGTCATCCTTCGAAGGGTAAGGATAGGTAGAGACAAAAGGTACCTTCTGAGTGAATCAAAGGAATTTTTACAATCATCACTCCACTTGAAAGAGACATCCTTAATTAGTACATGATGAAAGGGTTGGCACTGGTCCAAGAGCTGAGAGATAAAATGATGAATGGATTGGGGCTTCCCCTACAAACCATGGAGTTACTTGAGGTTGATTAGAGGAAGAATGTTGAGGATCACTTTGATTTTGGTAGGATCAACTTTGATTCCCCAAATGGAAATGATAAATCCAAGAAGCTTTCTTGATAAGACCCTAAAAATGCACTTTTTAGGGTTAAAGCAGACATGGTAATGGATAAGTCATTCAAAGATAATCTTGAGACTAATTAAATTATCTTTCTAATATTTGGACTTCCCAAGGAGGTCATCCACATAGCCCTCTATAATATTCTGGATAAGGTCATAGAAGATGTAGTTCATAGCACATTGGTAGGTTGCACCAATGTTATTTAATCTGAAAGGCATAACCCTATAGTAGAAGGTTACCCATGGGGTAATAAAGGTAGTTTTGTGTTGAGTTTTAGGGGTAATTAGGATCTAATTGTAACCTAAGAATCCTTCCATAAGATAACATCTTGTGGTCGGTTTTAAGATCAACTAGCAGTTCAATGCTTGGTAGAGTAAAGTCATCTTTAGGGAAAGCAAGATTGAGGTCATGAAGTCCACACAAATGCATAGTCCCCCTATATATTTAGTGATAAGCATGACATTTGAAACCCATTGGGGATAGTCAATGAGTTGAATGAAATTGATAGATAGGAGACATTGGAGCTCTTCTTTGATGAGAAGGGTTATGCAAGGGTACAATCATTGAAGTTTTTTCTTAACAGGATTGGTATCATGGTTGGTGACTATGTTATGGGTGGTAATGGTGAGGTTAATTCCTGGCATGTCGCTATAAGACCAAAAAAATGCTATGCTTTGATCCTGGAGGAAAGAGAAAAAGTTTCAAATTTCCTTGGGATTTAGTGATTGGCCAATTTTGATAATGTGGGGGTTATCTAGAGTGCCTAAGTTGATATCCATGATGGGTTCATTCAACATGGTTAAAGTCTTAAGAGGAAGGGATTTGTGGATGAAAGAATCTGGGGCACCAAAGTAGGTGAAAATATAGTCATCATCCTAGCATTGAAAAGTGTTAATGGTAGGAGAGTAATCTCCCATCATCTTAAGATGGGTCATGGGGATGGTTATGATTGATCCTTCCTTTTTATAAGTTAGGGGTTTGAGGCTAATCATGTTGAAAAAATAATAATTTAGGGGGGATGATGTCATCCTCCTCACACTCAGATCCTTCCTTTTTATAAGTTATGGGTTTGAGGCTAATCATGTTGAAAAAAAATAATTTAGGGGGGATGATGTCATCCTCCTCACACTCAGGTGGAGAAGAGGTTGGTGAGGAAGAGCTATCTTCCTCAACAATGGTGGTGGTAGTTTTTTTGGTTTTTCTCTTGTTGGGTAGAATGAAACTAAGGCCGTGTTTCTCATGAGCCTTTTTGGTTTCAATGAAAATCAACTTGTGTGGGCCATGCTCATATCATCCAAGACCAAATCCCTTCCAAGAAAACCTATGGAGGTATGTCTTGGCAAAGTTTGGTTTGTCCAAATAGAAGTTAGAGGTGAATGGTCGAGGTGAAGAATAGGTGGTAGAAGCATCAAGTGGTTTTTCAAGTTCCTCATAGATTAAATGGGTTTGATAATTTAGGGTCCAAAGGCAAAAATGGCTCTAATATTGGGGTCATACCCAAGTTGGTGGTCAAGTTTCCCATACTCTTGAGGAGTAGGGAAAGTGTCAAGGGTGAGGATGTGATATTACCCTAGTGAAATATATTGGAATGTGGATTCTAAGTGGTCTAAGGTGGAGATCTGATCTAAGGGGATGGATGAGCTAGTTGATGCCTCATTGGTAGAAGAAGGTATGACTTCATCTTTCATGGTTGAGGGCTTGTCTTTGGATAATGAGGGTGTATTAAATGGAGGTAAGAGAAGGTCATTGGGTTTATAAGTCATGTTTCATGATGAAAAGGGGCTTGGGTCAGCTTGTATAGTGATAACCTAGCCTTCGTGTTCAAATTTGATGCAATGATAAAAGGTATAAGGAACACAACCCATGAATTAGATCTAAGGTCATCCCTTTAAAACATTTTACTAGAATTCACCTTCCACTACATAGAAGAGTTTGGGGAGTGTGAGAGGCCCTAAATAGATATGAAGGATAATAGTTCCCAAAGTAGTGATCGTGGTGTCATTGAAGAATCAGAGGATGGTCGAGGTTTTGGACATGACATTGTTAGGTAGGTTGATTTGGTCATAGGCATGGGAGGAGATGATATTAATACTATCTCCCCCATCAATCATGACCCATTTGATGTAGGTTTGGTTGATGTAGGTAGTAAAAAAGAGAGGGGGATCTAGGTCATCATGATAGATAGAATGCATTTTTGAATCTTTGAAGGTGATAAGGTTGGAAATTTAGAGAGCAACAATAAAGGCTACCATAGGTTGAGGGTCTTCAAGTTGGACCTATATTGATTACAATGCCTCTATCATTGCTTAGAGATGATAGGGTGAGAGAGAAATTAATTCATATAGACTCATCTTCATCAGGGTTTCGTGAAGTTATTTGAGAATCACTCTTCTTATTAATTTGAAGGGGTTGGATTGAGAGGTACCCAAGATAGATGCATTAGGTTTGGTTGAAGGTGAAGGTGATTGATTTTTATTAGGTTGAGATGTATAATAAGGGTAAATCCATGGGATGGAAACTTTAGCCTTCCCCTTATCCTTATCTTGAGCATGTGATCAGGTGACCACATGGTTAGTATGGGTAGATGGAAGAGTTGGGATAGGAGATTGGTTTAGTTCCTCATCACTCTGAGGTGAGAGAGGGGGAGTGGGGAGGCATTAGGTGGTGGTTATTATTTGTTATATTGATAGAGGGATCATGGGAGGATCATCTATTAATAGATCATCCTCATCATAGAGTCGATGGATTATGGTTTGGAGAGTTTTGCAGTTATCCATGTCATATCTAGGTGTCTTTTGATAGGAGCACACTTGAAGATCATTATCTCAAGCAAGTTTTGGGGTTATAGGGTTGAATGGATAGATAGGGGGTAAGGTAAAATAAGAATGTTGTAATAACCTTTGGAAAATGGTTAAGGCTCAGTTAAAGGTGGAGAGGGTTTATAGTTTTTAATCTTGGTTAGTGAGATGGAAGTCTTCTTAGAAGTGGGCTTGGTGGTAGAATGTTTGGGTAAGGTGGTGTTTTTAGTTAATGGTTTTGGTTTTGGTAAGGTATAAGTTGATAAATTGGATGTGAGAGGTTTTAGGGTAGGTAGTTTGGTTATTGATGGCTCAGTGAAGATGGGTGTGTCAAAAAGTAAGTGTGTTGGTGTAACCAACAATGGTGGTTGGGTTTTGGTTGAGATAATTAGCTTCCTAATAAAAGTGGAGGGATGAGGTTCTAATATGGAGGTCAAGGTTGAGGGAGGTAGAAGTTTGGCCCTTTGGCCTTTTGGTGGCTTTACTTCCTTGGTTGATTTTGTTTATTTCTTGGTTGGTGGGTTTGGTGAGGCAAATTCCAATTTTTAGAATGGGTGATTATAACTATATATGGGGAAGATTCCAAGGTTTTTGGTTGGTTTATTTGGAGAGGGTGATTTGGTTGTTTGGGGTTTGGGTACATTAGATGGTGAGAAATTATTGGGTTGATAGAGGTTTTTATTGGTTTGGTTGATAAGGTAGGGGGTTAGATAACATAAGTAGTGGGTTGGTCCATAAAAGTGAGGGTTAGAGGTTCTTATTTGGTGATATAAGGGAGCCTTAATTTTTTCCAAAATTTGGCTCAATCTATGTCAATTTAGGAGACAAATTCCAACTACTAAACTAGCCTAGAGAATGGTTTATAAACTGGTTTTGTTTTTTGGGTAGTGGACTCAAAAGATAAGCCCATAGGTGGAGAAAGGGGAATGTTGATCTCATCCTTTTCCTCAATAAAAAGATCTAATGTTTGGATGGGTGACTCCTATATGGGAGGTGCAGACATGGTGGCTTCCTATTTGGGAATGATCTCTAAAGGGATAGTGATTTGTTCGGTAGTTGAGGGAGAAGGTAAAGTGGTGATGGTTGCTTGCTCAGATATGTCAATTAAAGGAGAGGTTGATGAATCCACTACCTCAATAAGTGGAGGAGAGGATAAGGTTATTTCCTTAGTTTTGGTCTCTAAAAGAGGAGAAGGTAACTCCACTACCTCAATAAGTGGAGAGGGTGAGGAACAAGTATATTGAGTGGTAGGTTCTTCAACAATGAGTGTTTGAAGAACCATATTAATGGTATGGGCATCATGAGAACATTATCTTTGTTTCTCTTATTTTTGGTAGGTGCATGATTGGAAAAAGGTTATCTAAAGATGTTAAGGGTTTGGTTTGGAGGTGAATTGTTGTTATCCAACACAAGATCCCCCTTGTTAATGAGGGTTTGGATAATGCTTTTAAAGGTATTACACCTACTAACATCATACCCCACCACTCTATGGAAAGAAAATAGGTAATTATCATTGTACTATCAAGGTTCAAGATGAGAATAATAAAATTATTGAGGGGGTTTGATAAGAGGAAGCTATATGATACTAGCCTTCAATAACTTCTCTAGGATCGAAGCATAGGATTCTCCAAGAGGAGTAAATTTCTTATGATTATTTTGGTTTTAGTTTCTCATGTTTTATTTTGAGGAGTTAGAGGAGTTTGGTTGATTGATAGATGGTGGAGGAATGGTCTTAAAGATAACTAAATTCATAGTTCCCTTGGTCTTGGCATTGGTATTAGTTTGGTTGCTTGGTTTAGAGGAAGAGACCTCATTGGTTTTATAGGTAGAGTTTTTTTTTTTTAGTTTTAAATTTCCTTCATCAATGGCTCTATTTTATAAATTACGTGCCATGGTAAAAGCTTCATCAAAGGTTCTAAATCTTTTAACATGCAATGTAGAGAAGATGTGCTTGGTACATGCCCGAGCAAAAAGTTCTATTAGTTTGGGTTAGGGTAAAGAGAAGGAAAATTGATTGATTAGGCTTCTCCAGTGGGCCATAAAATAATCAATAGATTCATCATCAAATTTACAGATAGAATAAAGTTTAGTGATGGAAAATTTCTTAGAGATGTTTATCAAAAAGTGATCCAAGAAATCTTGGGCTAGATGGGTGAAGGAGAATAAAGAGTGTTTGGTTATGGCACCATACCAGTCTAATGTTAGACCAGATAGGGACATATAGAAGGTAAAAATAAGGAGGGTATCATCATAGGTAATCAAATAACATGAATGCCTAAATGTCCAGAGGTGCTATTGAGGATCATACTTACTCTAAAACTTATAGAACTTGGGGAGTTCCCACTGAGGAGGATATGGTCTGATAGGGATAGATGGGTGGATGGGCTTGTTGTAGATTTGGTCATATTGTAGGATGTTATGAGCACCAGAGATGGATGACTCTAAGGTGGTCATTTTATCCATGATCATTTTCATTAGATTTATTTGGGGTTATGCACTCAAAATGTTGTAAGGTGCAAACTATTATGGTGGTTGGGTGACCTATTGGTAACTGATAGGAGGTTGAGGAGCAGCCACATATTGGTACATGGATACTTATGGTTGGGTGTATATAGGTGGTTGGATATTAGGTAGAGGTACATTCCCTTGTGGGTTAGGTATGTAACCTAGGTTTGGTGCAATGGGCACTTTTTGTGTAGAAGCAATGGTTGGGTTAGTGATCAAAGGAAGGGTAGTGAACTTTATACTAATTAGTGGTAAGGTAGAAGCTATAGACGCCACAAGATTTTGAAGTGGGGTAGTGGTTAGTGAATTGGGGGTAGCTAAAGAAAGATTGGAAATGCTAGTGGTAGGTACTCCCATGGTGAGGGGAGTATAGGTGGCTAGTGTTTGGGTTGATCCTAAGGTAAAGGAGTTTTTGGTGGGGGTGGAAGTATAAGGGTGTTTATAGGTTGGATGGGTTAGTTTTCCATAGTACTGTCAAAGTGATTATTGGTAGATGAAGAAGCTTGGGTAGTTAATGGTTGGGTGGTGACTATGGAAATATAAGTGTTTCCCATAAGGTGGGTCCATAGGTGGAACCAAAGTAGGGGTATGGTGAGGCTTGGTGGTAAGATAATGTTGAAGGGCCATAGGATTGTTATCTAAGAAAGTGGCAAAGTCTGCATCTCCTTGGGGAACTACCCAAGGGAAAGAAGGACTTCTAAAAAGGTGATGAGAATCCAATAGTTGAGAGACATACTGCATGGATAAGGAGGCAGAAGAGGTTGATTGGTTTGGTGATGGGTTTTGTTCTACTAGATTATTTCATTGCTGATGAGTTAGAACCATACAAGATAAGGGGGAGAGAATACACAAACAATCTCACCACTCAAAAAAATAGAAGATAAGAAATGATCAAGGAAAGCAATCACACTCTAAAAAGTATGTTAAGTCATAAAGGTTATTTTTAGTGTCTCTTTTGGATTATGCCTTAATATTTCAAGAAATTATGTGACTAAAATTGGCTTGTAGAGTGGGTACTAGAAAATAAGTCTATGGTTGGTTTCAAGTCATGTTTAGGATCTCAAAAGGATCTATATTAGAAATAAATATGTGGCTTGGTATTGAGGTCTACCCCCTCACTTCACACACTATAGTAATAAGGGTGTCAGGTACTTAACCAATAGATAACAATTTCCAGAGTTTATACTCAACCAGAGAGCTAAGTTGGTTCTCCCCTTGGTAATGAACTCCAAGTAGGATTGTCAAGAAAGGGTTAGGTGACTACAAGGTGGTGAAATCCTAATCGGGCCTTGTCTCAAGTTGTTTTATATTTTATTGATGTAGGTGGTTTCATTTAGTGTGTGATACAAGTGATGCTACAATTGAATTAATTTGATTTAATTTAAACTATATGAGTTAAACTTGTAATCAACTAATGTATGTAATAAATTTTAAGCCAAAAATAAACTTTGTTGTCAATTATGAACATAAAATAGGGAGAATAACATTTAGATGAAAACATAAGAAACCCGAGCAAAGACTTAGAGGTCCCACTTGGCATGACAAAATGTTTCAGTGAATTTTAGCTTATATTTTATAAAATGAAGAAGATACTATATGTAGGTATAGTTGAAAAACCCATTTGGTTGTGCACATGTTGAATCAGATGATTGTGAAGAACTCCTCTTTGGCTTGGGAGGATGAGATACAAATAAGACAACACTAAAGTAATTGGTTGGTTATATAGATAGCTCGGTGGATTGCCTTTCACTAGCTGAATCCCAAAATCAAGAGCTTCTTTGAGGGCCATCAATTCACACATTTTAAATAATTAATTTTATAAAATAGAATATAAGGTACTTGCATCAATAATAAAAATATACTGAAATCAAATAAAAGAAATGTTTGATAAAGAGATAGGTTAAAAATGACTAATATAGCAATAAACAAGTTAATACCAATGATAAATAGATCAGATTTGCTTTAGAAATGTGGTTGGGGGTCTGTGAATAGGAAGATAAAAAGAAAATTATATTTGGTTGAGGGTAAGTGGGTGAAAATAGATTTTTGTTATTTTTTACCATAATGACTATCGAAAGTTGAGGTGACCATCAACGGTTGAGGTGACCATTGGCGATTGGGACAACCATTAGTGGTTGGATAAATCATCAGAGGTTATTGTGTATTGGGTCTAGGTTGATGAAAATCAGATTGATGGGATCACTAAAGGTAATTCTAAGAGATGGGTTTGTGCTAAGCTGGTTGGGAAATACAAAGTAATTGAATAATGGAAAACAAAATACTTAGCTTGTCAGAGGTTGATTAGATGAATGGTTGGGGTGGTTGGCTCATTTATGGAGTCTGACATGATTCTGGTAGAGTAATAGTACTTAGATGTTTATCAAGGGATGGTGGTAAGTTATCTCTCTAATGTGATGGTTGGATCATTGGACTGATGGAAGAACACCTACAAAAGATCTAAATGAAAATTCTCTTAATAGTTGTGGATCCATTTCACCTCATGCTCCTCTCTTCCTATAGGCAAATAAGGAGAGGTGAAAAAAGATGTTAACTAAGATTTTTAATTATAAATAATGCATGAAATGTATCTTACATTTATTTAGATGAGATAATTATAAAAATTCAAGGTGGAGTTAAGTTGGTTTAGATGGTGGAACTTGACCATTGGCAGTCAAGGTGATCATTAGTGGTCACTCTGACTATCAGTAGTTAAGGGTCAAAATTAGGGTTGGTAAAAAGGTGGGGATTTAAATAGAAGGTCAACTAACTTAATTTAGGTGGGTTAGGTTTAGTTAGGGTTTTAAAAGGTCAAGGTTGGGCCCAAGGGGGTCCTAATGTAGTCTAGGGGAATTGCAACATTCAAAACCATCATGTGTGGGTTTTTGATGTCTATAAGACCCTAAAGAATAAAATGTAGTCATCTAACCCCATAAAACACACAAAAACCATTATAATTGATGATTTATATGTAGTTGTTGGACCATGTTAGATGCCAAGAATCTATCAAACCCTTCTAGTCATCAAGTAGTTGTCAGAACCTAGTGATTTTAATACAAACATCAGACCCTATTAACTGCCAAGCAACCATAAAACCCTATTAACTACCAAGAAATGATCAAACCCTAATAATTTTAATTCAAATTCATTCCTCTAACTTGACCCTCATTTATGAGGATAGATTCCTACATGTGTTGGAGTCTTATTGACCCCACTATTTAATAGAGTCATCCTGAATCATTTTAACACTCAATTTTTTAGTCTTGGTGCTTTGGTCTTGTGTTTTCATCCTCAAGCCAATTAAGACCTTAATTTTATAGTATAACCTTATAATTTTGATTCTAGGATTCTCACTACCTCTCACATCAGGGTTTCTCACTCATGTTGAATCTCTATAACTCTAATTTTGGGGTTTCATCCTTCTCTTGCATCAAGTTTAATGAGTTGCATTACGACCTTATACTCCCACATCCCTTCCATTCACCACACTTCTATCACTCCCTCTTTCCCTTCTAAACTTTATTATTTCATTTCCCATTCCCAAACCATTGGTATGATTAAAAAATGTCTAAAACCCCAAAGAAGAAGGGAAAAGAAAAGGAAGTCAAAATGAAGTATCAGTTTAAAGGGGTCACACCCCCTCTAATATTGACACTGATATTGATTGGGTTAGGTTATAGACACAAACCTAGGTCTTATAAATATGGATGAATTTTAGAGTAGGATAAACACCTCTTTAAAAAATGAGTAGATATAGAGCATGTATGATATCAGTGTTCTACAAGTTGTTGCATTTCTGGTCATCATTTAATGTTCAAAATTTGTTGTGACTTTGGAAAGTCATTATGATAGGGATAAAAGAGAGATCATTACCCTATGGGATGGAGTAATTTTAATACTTGGCACTGCATTTATTGAGGAAATGCTAAAAATCCCTGATCATGAAGCTTTTATAGGGATTAATCCAAATTGAGCGTAACAATATCATGATAATCATAAAGATGATTGTCTGAGTCCTTAAACAGAAACTAGCATGCTAAGCCTAGATCTAAAATATCTAAGGTTCCCAAGGTAATTTATAGACAATATTTCAAACTAGAGATCAATGACATAGTGATTTTCCTGAATAGACTGGTAGGCAGTCCAACAATGAGAGATTATAATGAGTGGATGTTTTAGTATATTCAGATTATTCATGCCAATAAGTAATACATAAATTAGGAGAATTGATTAGTGATTCAATTTAAAATAAAATGTGTGAATTGATTAATACTCATAAGTTGTATGTGATGTCATATCTAATCCATTTTGTTTCTTAGAGATAATTATATAATGGTTTATCAATAGTTGGAATAATTTTAGCTTCCTACATATATGATTACTATCCTCAATTGACAATAAGGGAAAGTGCCAAGAACTTTCATCATGTCAATGATGTTTTCTTACATTTTTTGATCCAAATGTTTGAAAAATAACCTGGCAATAGGCATTTTTCCATTGCCTCCTCTATTGAAATATCATGATGGGGTGGTTGGTTCATTGAATTCCCTACTTTTCCTACATCAGGGTATGTGGGTGTGACTCCTCTCCAGCTCCCAAAATATTTAGATGATAAATGGGCTATCATGGAGTTAGTGCAATAATTAATTGTGTTGTAAAAAATCTGGGTTCCTAAACACAAGTCTATTGGGATTCATTTCCCAATGACCATTAGTAGATATACATGTGCTACATTGCATAAAGCTAAGTCAGTCGAAGCAAATATGGTGCATGTTACACTTTAAAATTTTCATATCCTCCCATAATTTGATATTAGAAGAATAATAGAGAATTCATTGAGTGATTCTTACATTCACATTCCTTATTATGAGGACTTTTTGATGGGTTGTGATGATGAAAGAGAAGTTTATCTTCTTGACTATACCCATTTCACATTGGATTAAGTAATCAGATTTAACATCATAGATATTCCAGATGATATAGGCTTTGAAGATGATGGTGAATTAGTTGATTAGAGTTATTTTTATCAAGGGATCAAAAAGGTACAAATTCTAAAAATAGATTGGAATCAGTGAGAGACAAACTTATTAGAAGTTCAAATTTAAGGAGCCTTAAAAATAACTTTAGTGTGGTTGGCCAATAAAGGGGTGGACATGCAAAATGCTAAATTTCCTCCATCATTAAAGCTAAAGATCTTCCTCCTCATGAGAAAGAAAGGAAAAAAGATGTATAAGATCAACTAACACCTTCAGCCATAGCTAAAGATACCACCATGGTGATCAAAGAAGTTATATAATATCCACCTCAAATTAAAAAAAAAATAACTTTGACGTTAAAGCTTAAAAAGTCAATGGGAGGAAAGGGAACTCCAAGATTAACAACTATGCTCAATGGAACACCTTAATGGGTCATTTATTCACAAATTATGATAAAAAAACACCACATTACAATTTATAATAGTAGATCCTCCTTTTTTAGGTCCCGATGAAAGATCATCCTGTTCAAAATTATTAAAGACTTTCTCTAAAGAGACAGGGAATTTGCCTATCATTTAGGAAGAAGGAGAGCTAGACATATAATAAAATCCAAAAGTAGAAGCAATGCCCTAATCTCAGAAAGGGGAAGATGTGAAAACCATGATGGATCAAACCCTTGTTGTCCATGAATTAGTTCTATAAAAAAATTCATCACCACATAAGGAATTATAAATAGTGACATCTCTATGGTTAAGTAATAAAGTGAAGAAAAGGAAAAAGATGATCCCCTTTTAGAGATCAATTTCATCACTCTTATCACTTCCCATCCTTGAGCTACTAAGAAGACAATAAAGGTTTCTCATATTTTGGTGGATGAGCAATGTGAAATATACCCTAAAGTATCCAGTCCCTCTAAAGAGAAGTCAAGAGAAAAAATCATAGCAATATACTATCAAGTTTCATGCATTTACCTGGGTAAGGTTACTCAAGATAGGTTAACATAGGATGTGCAAACTACCATAATCTCTTTAATTGACAAGTTTGATCAAGACAAAGTGACTAAGGATCAAATGAAAGAGAGCGTGAAATAACTCACCTCCATGATTGAGAAAGTAGTCAGCTTGACTTAACCAATAATACTTGATTATACCCCAGATACAAAGACTCTTCAAAAATATGAGAGAATAGGAAACATGGGAAGGGTTATAGAAGATGGTCCAAAAAATTACTTTAACAAAGAACCAAAATAATACCTTCATCAATAGAAGTCTAATTCTTAATGGAAGTCGAGAAACATTATGTTTATAAGAAAGAGAATGAGTATAAAGAATAATTAAGTAAATATAAAAATTGGTTATTACTCATGCTTGCTAGGTTATTTTCTATATATTAAGTCTTTTTCCTAGTTTGTCTTATGTGAGGATTCATCCCACATTACTTAGACTCATTTCTAGTTCTGCCTTGCCTACTTATGCAAGGGATTTCTATTGTACTAAGCATCTCTTTTCTGAATATCATTTGAGTTGCCTTGTTTTACATCTTATTTGTTTACAACTTTATGTGATGTTTTTTATTGACTAGCTCTTAAAATATTAGATTATTGGAATATTTTTACCATTCCTAACATGGTATTAGAGCATTGAAGATTTTTAACCATCTGTATGTATGAATTTTTTTATATACTTCCCTTGTCGAAGCTTCTACTTCTGTTGATGTACATCCTCAGCCCTTTCCATATCTACACTAGCATTGGAGATAGGTGCTTTGGGGATTTGGTGCATTTCTTCCATGTGAATTTAGTCCAAACTATGTGGCATATATATTTTATGGCATGCATCTCATTTTAGAGAGGCATTGAAGTTTTGAATAAAATACATTTTTTCTTGTTTGTAGACTACACACTTCTCTATGTTGAAGCATCAAAGGAGATAATTTTAGAGGAGGATATAAAGCACTAGTCTTTCATTGTAGGCCTGCATTCCATTTTGGGGGGCATTGAAAATTATTTTCTTGATCTTCTACATTGAAATTTGTAGTGGCTTATATGGAGCGTGGAAGGAGATTATTGGTTTTATACAGAGGTGCAGAGTGGAATTAAAACACTAAACGTTTGACTTGTATTATGTTGAAGTGTTATTAGAAGCCAATCATCTTTTTTGATCCATTTTGGATTTTTTAGATGACAGATTGAGGTATCTATGGATTACATTGAAGGAGAATATTAGCATTGGAGGAGCTGAGCAGGGATAGTTTATGTTGGAAAAGAATTGGCACTAGGAATGATTTGGAGTTTTGTATTTTCTTTAGAGCATTGCAGATATAGGTGGCATTGTAAATTTGTTTTTTTTTATAGATTGATGTGTAGTGTTTTTTGTCTTGGAGGGATATACATCTTTTAAAAATTCTATTCTACATCACCTAGGTTTAAATGGAGGTCTACATAGGAGTGATGGCATATTTTTGGTAAGATTAGGATTGGATTACCTTGGTGCTATTATTCTTGGTGTTAGATTTGTCCTTTCTACATAGGCAAAAGTTTCTTCTACATAAAGGAGTGTTGTGTGGTGATTTTATTGCTATCATACCTTTCATCAACCTCTCTCCCTTTTGTGTCAAATCAGACCTCAAAACTCTCCAACATTGGCATTCCATCTCTCTGACCAGACTCCTTGGTAGCCAAAAAAATCAAACAATAGTAATTTATTTTCTTTCCTCTAAAAAACAACTGAACATTTCATTATTTTCTTTATTAATCTATATTTTTTTACCTCAAAAGGAAGTACATTTCACTTATATGAGCATAGGGGTCACCTCGATGATCATCTTTCACATTTGATTGATTAAGAATGTTTATGGTTCTATTTTAGTTCTATGGAAGCCTACCTTCAATTCTATTTTGGTCACTGAAATCAATTTCTAGTGTAATTTTTAATGTTTTGACCCATTTACATGAATTAGTAAAGTTTATATATTTTTAAATGTAACTAAAAATTGAGTTCTATTTTTTCAAAAGTATATGGTTTTTAATTCTCTATCCATTGGTGTCATCAATTTGTAAATATGCACTAATTTTATAAAGTGCCAAAATTGGGGGATGGGGGTTCCTTAATACAATCTTTTGGGGGGGGGGGGTTATCTCAATGTTAATTTATGCACCCTTTTGTATTCTTTCTACTCTTTGGTGATTCATTAGTATGGATTCTACTTTAGGTATTGATCATTTTGAGCCTTTGATTACACATAGTTACCATACATGGAGACGTAGAATGGAAAAAATCATTAAACACAAAGGATTATGGTCCCTAATAAATGAAAATCAACCACAGTTCACAAGAGAGTATGCAAATTTTTAGCATAAATTTAAGTTTGATGATTTTGTGATGTTGATATGGACTTATGTGAGTGATAGTTTAGTGTTTCATTAATATGGGTGTGATACTCCATTAAAATTATGGGCTAAGTTAAAGGGTTTATTTGGGAAAGTAGATCACATGAGAGCCATGCAACTTGAAATAAAGCTTACTTGACTCAATCCCAATGACTTTGAATTTATTATAGACTACCTCAATAATTTTAAACATTTTCATATACAGTTGAAGGGAAGTGGATGAGATAACAAATATGAAGAATGTGTGTACTTGATTTTGTCCAAGTTGAGTGATCGATTCCAAATCTTTGCTTCTACCTTTTTCTATAGATTGGATGCCTTAGGTTTCGCATTCAAAATATATGATTTAGAGTTGTTTTATTAGAGACTTACTAAGGAGGAATCCAAATTATCTCACCTTGATTCTTCCACCTCTCAAAAAGCATTAGTAACATCACATCCTAAGAGTAATGGAAAAACAAAGAGTAAGAATAAAAACACTCTTCCTCCATCTCAAAGTGCACCTAAACCCAATACCAACACATCTAAACCCAAATCATATTCCAAATACAAGAATAAGTCTAACCTATCATGTTCCTATTGTGGGAGGACTAGTCATGAAGAGTCTAGGTGTTATAAGTGAATGTAATACCTAGAGGATGTTATTAGGAAACAAAATATTTATATCTCCATTCCTTCTCCATATCATGAGCGTGGGAAAGCACTTAATGTTCAAATGATATCACATCACCTATTTCAAACAGTTGGGCTCTAGATCTAGTGCTTCACACCACATAAATTATTTTAAAGAGTCATTTGTATCTCTTGGTTTGAGTTCTAATTCCAAAATTGAGGCTAGAGATTCTTATTTTATTTATGTTAAGGGAAAAGATGACATACAACTAGATGGTGGTTGCATTAATTATGCATTATATGTTCCATACATCACCACCAGTCTACTTTCAATTTATCAAATTCTTTATTCTGGTCAGGGCAAGACAATGACTTTCACACTAGAAGGTTCTAAAATTTGAGCTTTATTATAGCCTCACACACTTATTACATAGGGTGTTATTGATCATAGTTCTCAACTTTAATACTTTGAGGGTTTTGATGATACTCCTCCTCTAGGGACATTTTGGGTTTCTCATGAAAATTCTGAGAGTAGGCTTTGGCATGACAGATTTGGACATCTCAATTAAAAATATTTGAAGGAGTTGAGCACTCACAATATGGTAGATGATATTCCTATAATTTCATGTATTGATAGAGTTTGGCCTATTTGTGCATTAAGGAAATAACACCAAGATCCATTTCCTAAGGGTAAGTCCATAAGATCTTCTTCTCCACTTGAGTTTGTGCATAATGATTTGATGGTATTTCCTACACTTTTCAATAGATCTAAGTATGCACTTACTTTCATTAATAATCTCTTGAGGCATACTTAGGTTTATTTTCTCAAGTATAAGAGTGATGTATTTTCTCACTTCAAAGTCTTTAAGGCTTTGGTAAAGAAATAGACTTATAATTTCATCAAGAAGCTTCATAAAGATAAGAGGGGGAGTAATTCAATTTATATTTCCATAGGTTTTTGGCAGCTCATGGTATTTTTCACCATCATTC
This sequence comes from Torreya grandis, assembly GCA_037957365.1. Taxonomy (NCBI): domain Eukaryota; kingdom Viridiplantae; phylum Streptophyta; class Pinopsida; order Cupressales; family Taxaceae; genus Torreya; species Torreya grandis. The sequence continues at coordinate 6,735,804 of JARHVA010000032.1, forward strand.
TATTGCACATACTCTATAATAGAATGACTTAGCAAAATGGAAGAACTAAAATTTGAAAGAGATGGATAACTACATGATGCATTCATGAAATTCACCTCTTATCTATTAGGTATATGTATTTAATTTTGAGAATTACATTTAGAATAACACATAACATAGAACACTTGAACATTTGACTCTAGAGGAGGTTTGGTCTAGAACCAAGCCTAATATCTCATTTTTTAGAGTCTTTTGGAGTCATTCTTGGGTGTTTGTCCCAAATAAGAAAAGGAAATCATTGGATAAAAAGAGAAAACCTTTGATTTTTTAGGGTATTATGAGGAAATAAGAGCTAATCATCTTTTATATCTTGATACTCATTATGTTTATTTTTGAGCACATGCACAGTTTGATGAGCACTTCACATCTCATGATTCCTCATCTTCTTCCATGCCTTATTATTTTTATTTTATTAATTCCTCATCTCCTCTTGAGTATTCATTATTTCAAGAGATAGTTTAGGATATTATTGAGGAGGTTATAGAGGTTGAGGATCCTACTCATACTGATGTTGCCACTATGCCATTATGGAATTTTATGATAGTTTCTAAGGCAGCACCAAGGATCTTCCACCCACTCGACATTATCATACACATTATAAAAGTAATAAACTTTTGTGTCAAGCATTCTCTGGGGATCATTAGTATTTTTCATAGGCTTATGGGATACAATAGTGTGATGATGTGATGATAGATGATTATTCTTCTTTGATGAAGAATCATACTTGGCATTTGGTCACTCTTCCTAAGGGAAGAAAGTTGGTTAGGTGCAAGTGGATTTACCATACCAAGTATATAGTTGATGGGTCTATTGATAGATATAAGGCCCATCTTGTAGTAAAGGGGTTATATCAAGTTGAAGGTATTAATTACTCTAAGACTTATGTGCCCATTATCAAGATGGATTATGTTCACCTTGTACTCTATCTTGTTGCATCATAGGGTTGACCAGTGTATCAAATGGGTGTTAAGAATGCCTTCTTACATGGAGATTTATAAGAGGAAATATATATAGAGTATATTGTTGGGTTTGTACATGATTCTTCTCTTATTTATCAACTTAGGAGGTCTCTTTATGGTCTTAAATAGGCCCCTCAGGCTTGGTATGAGAAGATGGATTCATTTCTTCTCTCTACTAGTTTTGTTTGCTACCACTATGATCCCATAGTGTATATCCAACATATTGGGGAGGAAATTATTATATTGGTCTTATATGTTTATGACCTAATTCTCATATTCAACTCCTTTTCTTAGATTCAAACTATTTAGTAGGCACTTTTAGTGCAATTTAATATGATAAATCTTGTTCTTTTATACGTCTTCCTTGGTTTATAGATTTCATAGTAAGATTAGGTATTTATTTGAGTTAGTATAAGTACACCCTTGATATTCTTCAATATTTTGGTATGACTGATTATAAACCAAGTCCTTCTCCATTTTAGTCTAGAGTGACTCTCACTGTCACTTATATTACTCCACTTTGTAATTTTACATTGTATAGGTAGATGGTTGGGAGTCTTATTTATTTGACCCATACTCACCATAATATTTCATTATAAGTTGGGATCATATATAGATTTTTACATGCCCCTCATGATAGTCATTGATAGGATACTAAGATGATTTTATGATATTTACAAGGCACTATCCATTTTAGATTACACTACACTAGGGTATTGATGAGGTTTTTAACCACACCAATCTCATAATGAGGTAGCCTATAATGTTTTAGGATCTCAATGAAGGTAAACTCCATTCCAAGGCACAAGTTGTAGGTCAGTCTTAATAACTAATTGATGGATAATAGGGAGGGTATATAGGTTTTTAACAAGGTTTTTGGATGGAGGGGTGGTTTCTAAAAAAGAAGTAAAAATATTTATGAGTTGGTGGATGGATGGTTGTTAATATAAAGTGATTAGGTCTCAAAATAAACTCAAAAAAGGAGGGAAGGGTAAGGCAGAAAATAAAGGTTCTATGGTCTTTAATAATCACTTCCCTGATTGGTTTCTAAATGGACAAGTCCTTTCAAAACTTATGCCTATTGCTAGTAATTATTGTACACACATAGTCAAACATGGTTAATAATTCTAAGATGATATTGATATAGGAAACTCATAGGACTTAGTCAAAGGTTACTCCTTTTAGGGAAGTTATTGCACATTCTTAATCAGGTATCTAAGGTACCTATTTTACACATACATAAGACTATATAAAATGAAATCACTTCTACATACTTAAGAATATGAATCAATCAAATTAACTATCAATAATTAATATAATTTAATAATACTTCAATAAATATTACACATCTAAGACTAGCATATCAATCAAGACAATAAAGAATCCATTCACAAACTTTGCACACTAAGAGTTATTGAATCATACAACCAAAGAAATAAAACCTAATTACATAAATAGTGGAAATAAAACACACAAGCACATGAGTTGACAACCAAAAATTGCTTTACTCATATATATTGAAAATTCTCTGACAATTCAAAATTGTGGATTAAAAGAGTTTAAATAGACTTGGGGAAGGGGTCACCTCATCCTGCAAGTTCATGAAAAATTCACTACATGTCACAATTATAACTTGAGTTCTAACTGCGGTCAAAATTGTATAAATTTATCTCAAAGTTGTCAATAGTCTAAGTTAGCCTTTAAAAAAATCATGCAGTATGTGCATGTGTAAAAAGATGAATAGGAAACTTTAAATTATGGTTCAAACTTATAAGAAAAATACAAATATATAAAATATTACACTACTACAAAGTGTTCATGCAAAAAAATCTTGGCCTTTTGAGGCTAAGTTGATGTCTGGATGGCTGCATGGACTTTAGTCAACATTGTGGCTATGGTCATTGACATATAAACTATGGATGTTGATGTGTAACTAGAAATAAAATCTTGAGTTTTCTTCTTCTTCACCTCTATTTCAATCCAACATTGTGAGAAACATCATACTATTGCCAAATTATCTTCATGTTCAAAAGAGGTAGTTTTTATACTCTACCAACCTATCTCAAGAGCTTTGCATACTTTGTCTTGTTGGAAGAAAGACTACTAAGAGGGGGCATGAATCAATTGCTTAACATTTGAATATACAATTAAATTTAACATTATATGAGACATTCACTCACATGAAATATTAATTCATACATAATAAACTATACAAGCAAATCATAAGAGAACACATAAGTTATGTGGGAAACCCTCTTGGGGATAAAACCAACTAAACCATACACATTGAATATTGTCCTATAATGTCAGGATTTAGAATTTAGTGATGCACTAACTTCATAAGGAGCTTCAACCCCTACCTAGTTGAGCATCCATCCAACTATTATTTTGCAAGCTAAATCTTGCAAAGAGGCTCTAACCCACTTACGTAAATTAGCACCAACCAAGTCACCTTTGATGTTTGGTCACATATAAATATCTATTTCTAACTCAACTATATATGACAACATTTTCTTGCACTCTTTACCCTTCAAACTTACTCAACCAGCTTCTCATGCCTTCTCACTCAATCAGACCTCTCCTTGGAAATATTAGGTCAATTGGTCTTGATCAAAACCTATAAAAACATAGTTAAACATTAATTACATGTTTAACTAAGTATTTTGATGATATTCAAGCTTTTAACCTATTCATAAAAACTCTATATACTTCACTCAATAGATTAATATTCTAACTAGTCTAAATAACCTTATTAGGCCTTGCCTTTATACTCAATTCTTTATTTCACCCATCTTGGTCGTCCAAGATCCTTACCACATCTGGATTATGCTTGAAATATATCACCACACATGTTTTGTGAGTGAAAATAATAATACATTAGTTAGTTATTGTCATGTCCCCTTTTCAATTGACATGTTCTGAGTTCATGGTTAGCCTATTATGCGACCTTCGTAGGCTAATAAGATGGATAGAGGGTCATAATGGAGCTTGGCTCAACTTTGATTCACAGGATTTCTACATTTGATTTTCATTCAGGGTATTTCAGACACATTTGGCCTGAGCTCCTACTTTTTAGGGATATTTGATATGCAGCGGAGTGCCTTTATTGTGGTATGGTTATGTGCGGAATCACTCCCTGATTCACTAGCTTCGATCGGTTCGTGGATCCGACATGTATTGAGGGAGATATTAATATTTGATTGATTTAATCAAATATTAATTATTTAGCCTATTTTTAATTAGAAACCCTAATTCTAATTTAAGAAACCCTAATTAGGGCAAGCATATCTTTTGAGGGTATAAGGGTTTCTCATGGAGGCCATTGTTCATTATGCTATTGAATATTGATATTGATTTTGAGAATTTCTTCTGTGAAGACTGAGCCTAGGGTTCAAGGATTCCATTTGCATTGGAGAACGTTCCCTCTTCAGTGTGTGCAATTAAGAGGCTGTGGAATATCAGCTGATCTATTGCCAAAGTGAGAGATAGCTTCATCCAGAAGTTATCATAGAATTTCAGGTTTGAGAGATAACTTCACACAGAAGTTATCACAGATATTCCAGGTATTTATTGCTTTATGTTTTGATTCAATAAATTATACAGCTAGAGATCTACTGTGCTAGAGACATATATCTTTAGATCAGGGGTTGAAAACAGGGAAGTTGTGCTTAATTTGCGGCCGTACAGAATCCGTACGGGTTCGTACAGATCAGTGCAGGAACCGACCTCGGCAGACAGAGGGTTTCAGTGACCGACATCGGTCGACTGAAGACCGACGTTGGTAGAAATCCGACCGGTAGAGACCGACGTCGACGAGATATCGACCGACGACGGCAACTGTGTGTCGACACAGAAGGGCTGAGACTTTCCAGAACTCAATTTGCACTTCCAGATTTGCAAAGCCAGGGTTTTCAAGACTGTATTTCATATTTATATGCATATTAGAGGACTGCAATTGTAATAATTTAGAAGGACAAGTGATACAATCTGTAATTTGTTATTAAGAGACTATATTATTGTGATCTTTCTGAATTTATTCAACAGCGATTATATCTTGGTTCAAATTTTTTGTGTTGCTATATTTCCTGTTTGGAAGGGGATATTACAGTGGTATCAAAGCTTTTGTGTAGATAAGAGAGCCCCTAAGTAAGGGACATTATAGTGGTATCAGAGCTAAATCCTGCCAGCCTGAGGGTCTATAGATCTTATGCAGCCACAAGAGTTGGGACCACACAAGTATAACACACGCAGCCGAGCCTTGCTTGAAGGTATCCAGTTGTTAGATCAGAGACCGATCATCATGAGTGACAGACGTGAGGGCAGCCCACCCAGGGGCCACAGGTATGATGCTGATCAGGCCACCAGAGAGTTTCAGCGTGCTATGATGATAAGCCAACAGCAGTTGGCTCAGACACTACAGGGACTTATGACCATGATAGAGAGAATGAATGCACCTGATGGATAGAACAGGGACCAAAGAGATGATAGGAGTGCTACGGTTAATCAGAGACCACAGCAGACTCACTCCAGAACAGCTGATAGACCTACACGCCCTTCATTTGTTCAAGAAGAACCAGAGGCACCAGCAGAGGAGGAGGCAGGGAATTCTCCATTTGAAGATGTTTACATGGCTGCAAATGATGAGTGGGACTTATTACCTCCTCATATTCAAGAGAGAACAACCTTTGATCGTTTTGTCAATTTGAGGCGAGAGCACTATAGATTGGCTAGACAGGACAGGAGACCTAGAGTCCAATTCAGTGAGCTGCAGAAGGCTACTGGTAAGCTTTCTTTGACTACTTTTGACGGCAGCGGTAAGATGACAGCTCAAGCTTGGGTTCATAAGCTTGACACCTTTTTGGCGTTGAGACCAATGTCAGAGATAGATGCCATCAAATACGCCACTTTGCACTTAGATGGAGTAGCACATGATTGGTGGTACCATGGTATGGTAACACTTCAACATAATCAAGTGACAGAGTACCAGGACTTTGTGGATAGATTGGTTGAGCGGTTTGACAGGAGAGATCCTGAGGTTTACTTCCGAGATCTGGCACAGTTGAGACAAACAGGTAGCTTGGAGTCCTTCATTGGTGAGTTTCAGAGATTAGCAGTCATGGTACCCAATATTTCAGAGCGTAGATTGGTAGTTCTCTTTATAGAGGGATTGACAGAGCCATTGAGGGGTTGGATCAAAGCCTTTGATCCTCCTTAATTACAGGTAGCTATGAGGAAGGCACGTGATATGGAGATGGCAGCCCCATCCAATAAATTTAACACCAAAGGTACTTCTTCTTCTAGAGACCATAAGCACTCCCACGGGGATACGGAGAGACCAGATTTTAACATAGATAAATCCGGAGTTAAAAATGATTCAAAGGCCAATCCAGTAGCACCACCTTTGGATCATGAGGCGCTTAATGATCTACGCAGGAAGAAGCTTTGCTTCTACTGCAAAGGACCATATGATATCCATCACGATTGTCCTTTGAGGCCTAAGGGCAAGGCGAATCATATGATGTGGATATATTATGAGGAGTCAGATTCTGAGGATTCCAAACAGCATAACAGTGTTGAGGGGGCAGAGGCAGAGGCTTCAGGGCCTAATGCAGAGGCAGAGTTAGAGCTTCACCTACAGGAGGCCCGCATATCCAACATACAGTCGGATGAGTCATTCAGACTCTGTGGAGTTTTGGCAGGGCAGAAGGTTATCACCCTTCTTGATACAGGAGCCACTCATAATTTCATAGATGCTAGATTTGTGGAGAAGCGTGGACTCACTACAGAAGGTTTTGAGGGCATTAGAGTTAAGGTAGCTGATGGTCACACTCTTAAGTGTGAGCGTATGATTAGAGACCTCCCATTGTGCTTGAACAACTATGAGTTCAACGCTGATTATTATGTGGTAAACATGGGGATATAGACTTAGTCTTGGGTATGAAGTGGCTTCATTCATTTGAAGAAGTTACTCTTCGTCTCAAGGACATGGAGGTTCTCTTTAATGTTGATGGGACGACACATATTCTTAAGGCAATACGGGGCAGCAGCTTCAGATATATGTTTTTTCATCGGATGGAGGTACCTATACCACATAACATGATAGAGGGTGATGACAAGAGCACATTGGCACCAGTACAGGAGAGGTATGAGGACGAGCTTGGTCTTGAGGTGAGTTCAGTTCAGGAGTTGTCACATGTGGTGAGGACTCAACTTTCTGTTACAGTCGGGTCACAGGTTGATGATGATATGACTATGTCTAGCCTTCACAATCCAGTTTTAGATATTATTCAGGTACGGAGTTTGCTTGCTGATTGTCATTTATGGATTGGATGTTGGAGTGCTTATCTTAGTACAAGAGATGATGTGACGCCATTACATGAGAGTTGGGATGGACATGGCATGGGGTTCGTGTTAATTGACAGTGGTGGAGATCCTAACTACATTTGGGATCCAGGTGGGTTGATTGATTTGTCATTCAGTGATTGCTTGAGGGCAACCAATTTCAGGAGGGGTAGATTGTCATGTCCCCTTTTCAATTGACATGTTCTGAGTTCATGGTTAGCCTATTATGCGACCTTCGTAGGCTAATAAGATGGATAGAGGGTCATAATGGAGCTTGGCTCGACTTTGATTCACAGGATTTCTACATTTGATTTTCATTCAGGGTATTTCAGACAAATTTGGCCTGAGCTCCTACTTTTTAGGGATATTTGATATGCAGCGGAGCGCCTTTATTGTGGTATGGTTATGTGCGGAATCACTCCCTGATTCACTAGCTTCGATCGGTTCGTGGATCCGACATGTATTGAGGGAGATATTAATATTTGATTGATTTAATCAAATATTAATTATTTAGCCTATTTTTAATTAGAAACCCTAATTCTAATTTAAGAAACCCTAATTAGGGCAAGCATATCTTTTGAGGGTATAAGGGTTTCTCATGGAGGCCATTGTTCATTATGCTATTGAATATTGATATTGATTTTGAGAATTTCTTCTGTGAAGACTGAGCCTAGGGTTCAAGGATTCCATTTGCATTGGAGAATGTTCCCTCTTCAGTGTGTGCAATTAAGAGGCTGTGGAATATCAGCTGATCTATTGCCAAAGTGAGAGATAGCTTCATCCAGAAGTTATCACAGAATTTCAGGTTTGAGAGATAACTTCACACAGAAGTTATCATAGATATTCCAGGTATTTATTGCTTTATGTTTTGATTCAATAAATTATATAGCTAGAGATCTACTGTGCTAGAGACATATATCTTCAGATCAGGGGTTGAAAATAGGGAAGTTGTGCTTAATTTGTGGCCGTACAGAATCCGTACGAGTTCGTATAGATCAGTGCAGGAACCGACCTTGGCAGACAGAGGGTTTTAGTGACCGACATCGGTCGACTAAAGACCGACGTCGGCAGAAATCCGACCGGCAGAGACCGACGTCGGCGACTGTGTGTCGACACAGAAGGGCCGAGACTTTCCAGAACTCAATTTGCACTTCCAGATTTGCAAAGCCAGGGTTTTCAAGACTGTATTTCATATTTATATGCATATTAGAGGACTGCAATTGTAATAATTTAGAAGGACAAGTGATACAATCTATAATTTGTTATTAAGAGACTATATTATTGTGATCTTTCTGAATTTATTCAACAGCGATTATATCTTGGTTCAGATTTTTTGTGTTGCTATATTTCCTGTTTGGAAGGGGATATTACAGTTATAGCCCATAAGGACCAATTTCACCATTAGTCCTAATGGATACTAATGTAAGGGCATCTTAATAATGCTTAAAGATGGTCCAGGAAGTGTCTTAAGAGTTATTTTGTGAGTGCAATTTGATTTAGAGTTCAAACAAGTTTTCCTTCCAAAAAGGATTTTAAAAATTTCAAGATGTTTTAGGTGGTCTTATTAAATGTTGATAATATGTAAATGAAAAATAAAGTTTTAATAGAAATTTAAGGTCTCATTAAAGACTATTTAAGATGGATATGAATACATATGTCAATTGAAGTGTGAGGTGATAGCTAGAGTGTCAACCACCCTATGTGTGTCTAGGGATTATTAGGAGTTTTTTAAATCAATAAATAGTTATAGTCATGTTTTAAAAGAGTTTAGATGGTATGTATAAAGTACATAGTGTATGTGGAGGTTTGTAGTAGGAGGAAGAGGAGGTGATAATTCTCCAAGAATGAAAAATAGGTAGCCATGAGGAAAGACCAATTCACCTCTCAAGAAAGATTGACAAGGACTGCATTTTGTAATCAAATTTGATAAGATGAGCTAAATAGAAGTTTTTTTTTTTGTTGTGGATCCATTTAACCTTAATATATTATTTTATTATTACTCTTGATATGATTTGAAAAATATTTAGGATTATAAATGTGGATATATTTGTAAATGTTTCAGAATAGAGACTTGAAAGGTAGTATGACAGTCTTGTGAAAAGAGTTCACTTATGCTTGGATGTTGTTGAGAAAGAGTAAGGTTTGATTATTAAAATTGAGCCTATAATTGGTTTATATAACCTTTGACATTGTCTTTAGTGATATCATAGTATGAATAACTAATGGAAAACATCTCAGAAATAGAGAAACCTGTATATTACATAGAGGAGGAGGCAGAATTGCCAATCAAGATTTGATAATAGGAATTAAGAAGTCTAATATATTTAAATAAATGAGAATGGTCATGGATTATATATATATATATATATATATATGTGTGTGTGTGTGTGTGTGTGTGTGTGTGTGTGTGTGTGTGTGTGTGTGTGTGTGTGTGTGTGTGTGTGTGTGTGTGTGTGTGTGTGTGTGTGTGTGTGTGTGTGTGTGTGTGTGTGTGTGTGTGTGTGTGTGTGTATAATGAACCAAATTTAAGTGTTATATTCAATAACCAATTGAAATCTCAAGTGTTATTAACTCTATTTATACCCTATTTGAATGAACTATTATGTTACATAAAGAGATAAGATTTATTTTCCTTGTATTTATCAAGGGGATAATTGAAGGAGTGATTTTAATAGTTGTTATAATTATTAAAGGAGGACTTGAGACCCTTATAAAAACTACTTTGAGACTTTAACGCATGGATAAATAACCTGGATGTTGTCACATGCCTATAAGTAGCCTAAATGTGCATAGTCAAGTGGAGAAGGAATTTTATTGAACAAAGGATGTATGATATGATTAAATTAGTTGAAATAGAGTAATATAAGTTTAAATAAGGTGATTATAATTTTAAAAACCTTTAAAAAGTGTCATTGAGAGTCATTAGTGCATAAACCCTATTGTCTCAGTCTTGAAAAGGGCAAAAAAACCTATATTCCAATACTTAGGAGAGTAAACAAAGCTAAAGGACGTGTCTATATTATCTATAAAGTTGAGAGAGGTCAAAATATACTTGAAGAAGTTTATTTGAGTGTTTTAAACCTTATATATCTATATATATTTATTTTTATGAGCCTTTGGCCCTATGCAAGCTAATACAACCCTAGAATTAGGGTTTTTCCATTTGTGAGAGATTGAACCCTTGGAAAAGTATAAAAATTGGTAATATGACTAAGTTTTAAGTTTTTTTGGAAATGAAGATATAATCAGAGTTTTTAGGTATGGAGAAGTATGAAATTAGGGTTGTGTGTTAGTGTTAGGTCTAGGAAAGGCCTAATAGAGTAAGGGTAGTGAATAAATAACACATTTGTCTAAATAATTATGGTAAAAAATGATTGATTAAGATGAATGACGAAAAAGGGTATCCAAAAAGGTCAATATTTTATCTTGGTTAATCATACATTACTCATTATAAGGAGTTTTGTCTATTTAGAGGGCTAATTGAGGGGTGGTTTATAGAAGGAAGTGTATTGTGTCTTAGGAGTTATGCCAAGAGAAAGATGAAGGAATTGTATGGATTGAAATGGTCCTTTAAAATGTATTTTTTTCATAATATAGTTTTTAAAATTCCCCCAACAAGGATATTTACTCAGGAATAGGGCTAGTAGGCTTAGAAAACAAGAGGTGGAATATTGAATGACATGCATGGTGATGAATGATAGAATTGGTTTGAGATGGTTTGAAATAAAGTGTTGGAATGTTTTATGTGTTTTATAAATTTTATAAAGTATGAGTTTGTGTTTTGGTCCATTTGGAAAAGATAGGCCTAATATGAGTCAAGAAGAAATGACAATTTTCCAAGCAAGTGAAAGTAGAAGATAATGTTGATGGACATTCTACATCATCTGGTATCAGAGACATATAGATGCTCTAGGAACAAGTTTATATAGGTATTAACTTGGTAATTAGTGCATGTTTCATGTGGATAAATATTTTTTAGGTAAGCAAGGGGTAAGTTGCATGGAGTCTTCTTGAAAGACAGAATTGAGACAATAGATAAGAGAAGGTATGATCTATTTTTTGGTTGATTTATTGATTTGAATACATGGCTAATGGTATGTGATAGGTGAGAAAATAAAACAAGTGAATAGTGTGGTGACATCCCTTAAATAAGAGAGCTATTAATAATCTCAAAGAAGAGAATCTCATAAATAGAGCTTGGGAAAGAGGAGACAGTCCAGGTGTGAAGGACAAGAGGTAGAAAGGCCCCAGTGAGGTCTGAAATAGAAAGTGAGAGGGGTTCCAAGTGTGAACCAAAATAAGTGGTCCAATTGAGGCCAAAAAAATAAGAGAAGTGTGTACCCAAGTGAGATACTCAAGATGAAGATGAAAGGAGAGGGAGAAAGGAAAGGGAGAGATAGGGATAAATATGAATGCCATAGTGAGAGGAAGATGTAGATAGAGATAAAGGAAATGAAGGATGCATTGGCAAGGATAGAAAGAGAGTTATTATAAATATGGAATGTGTATAGATTTTAGTGTGGAATCAAGATTGAAAAAAGAGTTAAGTGCCGCTTTAGAGAAAGAATGCAAGAGAGAGAGAATCAACAAGAAATGTAATGTGTGAAAATACAATAGAAGGAGATGGTCAAACAATTGAAGTTGATGGAAAAGAGAGATGTAATTGAGCCTCAAAATTTTTAGTCTAACATTGAATTGTCATGGTTGAATACAGGTCAAGAAGTGGAAAGTAAAGAGCATGATTGGGAAGAAGAAGATGATGCATGGAAGAGTGAAGATGTAGTTGAAGATGAAGTATTTTTCTACCTTGAAAATGGTGAACTATTACTGAAGAGGAGTGGAGAGATGAGAAATAAACAATAGGCAATGAAGACAATGTATTTTTTGATGAATATTATGAAGATGAAGATGATGTTTTCTATAAAGACACAATAAGATTGTTTGAGGAATTCATTGGATCAGTAAAGAATCAAGAAGCACATGAAGTGATGAAGAAAGAGATAAACATGTAAATGAGGATGAGACTAAATTAATATTCCATGAAAGGAAGATGCAATGTAATGGGTTCGCTGATTGGATAATCAAAGAAGGAGTAGTTATAGTATATGACAATAGGGTAGAGAATGTTGATAACCAAAATATGAGGAAGTATGAAACTTTGGAATGGTCACCAAAGTATGAAGAGAGTGCGATATGGAGCAAGTATGTTAGAGGAATAAATAGAAAGAGAATGGTAATTCATTCTAAATTCCATGAAGATTGAATAGGCTCATGAAAGAAATCAAAATGAGAAAAGTGAATACAAGTATAAGTAGTAGTATAATAAACAATAGGAGTAAGATCAAAGGAACACATGGATGAGGAATAAGAAGCATAGGTGTGGCAGCAAATATCACTCACATTTATATGAAAATTTGAATGAAAAATAATGTGGGGGTCAAGTTATTTTCTCCCCTTAGGAGTATGATGCAAGGGCATCTTAGGAATGATCAAATATGGTCTAGGAAGTGTCTTATGAGTAATGTTGTGAGTGCATATTGAATTAGAGTTCAAACAAGTTTTCTCTCCAAAATGGATTTTCAAAATTTCAAGATGTTTTAGGTGTTCTTATTAAAAAAATAAGTGGTTTAAAGAAGGAAGTGTTTGTATCTTGGGAGATGTGCTAGGAAAAAGATGTAGGAGATGTATGGCCCAAAAGGTTCCTTGAAAATGTATTTTTTTCTTAAGACAATTTATTAAATTCCCCTAACAAGGAGATTTACTTAGGAATAAGAATATTAGGCTTCGAAAACAAGAAGTGGAATATTTAATGACATGCACAGTGATGAATGATAGAATTAGTTTCAGATCATTTGAAATAAATTATTGGAATGTTTTATGTGATTTGAAAATTTGATAAAGTAGGAGTTTGTGTTTTGGTAAATTTCAAAAATTTAGGCCTAATATGAGTCAAGAATGAATGGAAAGTTTTCAATCAAGTGAAAGTAGAAGAGAATTTTGATGGAAACTTTGCATTAGAGACCTAATGTAATTAGGTCTATCCTATCCACAGGTTACCATTTAGAACCTTAGGACCAATTCATATATTATAAAATGGATGTGAAACTTCATAAATTCCTCAAATAGACCCTTTATAAATTTACCTTGGGTCCCAAACTTCATTTAGTCCATTTTACTACTTGGACCTACCAATTAGGTCTCTTTGCCAATAGGCCTTTTCACATATTGAAAATTTGAACCATGTACACAACTTTACCACATGAAACATTAATTAAATCGTATGAATATTTTTATAATGACTTAAAAACCTTATAAAAAATCTTTGGTCTCCACCACATAGGTCTAAAATCCTAAAACACTCCTAAAGATAGCTTACTTAGAAATACCAAACACTGTCAAAACACAATCAAAGTCATTTGACTTTAAAATTTGATCAGGGACTTATAATGAGAACCAAAACATTAATATTATCCTATTAGTATTTTATAATACATATGATAACTTTGGATAATTCATCTTAGTGAATATTGACTTTGAAACATTTATTTCATACACACACAAAAGTTACCTGTAGGTCTAAAAACAAAGTCAAGAGAATCAACTTGTAGAAAACTTGTGGGGGAACTTATATGATATTATAATGGATTTGTGTGAACCTTTAGAATCCTTAGAACATCTTTGGGAATATATATTGGATGTTCATGTATCAATATTGGTCTTACAGACTAATCTCACTATGTCACTCTACACACACTCCACTGTATTGGACAAACTAGTTTGATGACATCATTTCACTTGAATATAGGCATCATAAATACTTTGAAACCAATTAAATATGATTAATATGTCTTTAATTAAGACCCCATTCCTTATTATCCATCTGTAATTCTCTAAAACCAATCCCTAAACATATATTCATTCTTGCCTAGTTTTCTCATTATTCTACTCATTAGGCCGTTTTAGCGATGGGCTACCTTCCATGAATTATTTTACAACAATTTGGTTTGAAACCTACTCAAAAACTTCCATAAGAATAAACTATAAGTATTTCACATCATTCTCAATCCACTTCATGATTTGACTTGGTCAACCCTATCTGTAGCATAAAAAACCTTGAAAACAAGGGTTTTTTTATAGCTTTTATTCATTATTAAGACAAACCAAAACCACCTGAACATAGATTGAAGAGTCCTTTACATGTTCCAAAAACTAAAATATTTTAATTTGACCATTATTATCCAAAACCAATTATATCTTTCCTATCAGGTCTCTATAAGGGTTTTAGGAGGGTTTTGACTACCTTACCTTCATAGCAATCATTCATAAAAGATTTCCCCTCGATGATAAAAATAATGACAAGGAATTCAAGATAGGGACCTTCCACAACTAACATGAAGTAATTATTATTTCATGAAATTTTTTCACATTCCAATGAGAATGATAAACTTCTTCTCATGTCTATAACCCTCAATTTTATGCACACAATCAACCATATCATCAAATTTATTGCTTTCTCTTATAGGATATGACTTAAAAACTTTTAAAACATGATTTACATGACCCCTCACACCTATTTAGATGATATCAAGAGATATATCATCCTTTAAAATTAACTTGACCTCTCTTTAGACCACTAAAGGTCACTTTTTATACTTAGGCCTTACTCTACCAAGTATACTTTAAGTATGTTCATGATTTGAAATAACCTAAAATAGATTTAACAATCTATCCTCATCGTAAAACATCAGAAAATTATCTCATAAAACCATCCTTACTCACTTTGGTCTCTAATGGCTCAGCTCACCATGCTACCAGGTTTATCTTACTAAGGCACCAAGCCTGCAACTTCTCACTAGGTCTCTTCATACATGAGCTAAGCTTCAATCTTGTATTTTGAACTCATATAAAGGATTATTTGCCTTTTTCCTTTTGACCATGTCATCATAACTTAGTATACTTATTTATTCCTGTACTAACCTTGTATGCTCTTCAAAGCTTAGGGTTCAAACAAGATGCTCTCCTTGAACCTTGTACCTAATCTTGACATACCATCAAACCTTGTAAAGGATATCAGGTTGCCTTAAAATTTTCTCTAAAAAGAGAAATATAAATTCTTAGTCACACATCACTTTACTAAGCATGACATCAAATCTTAGTGTGATATGAGAGACACTCAATTTGACTTTGACATCAATGAAAATATTAATGCCTTAATGTCATCATTAAGAACATACCTCAATAATCTCCCCCTTTGTCATTGATGGAAAAAATTCTTATTCATGTAGATCATTCTTCAATAGTTGCATTTGAAACAAGAAATAAAGCCTTTCTCCCCCTTTGACATTAATGACAAGGGTTCACCTTCTTGGTAGGCTATTTGATCATTAGACATGGGGAAAATAGGCTTCATTAAACCTTAGTAAAACATATACTAGGATCACATATAAACTCATGAGGCATGATTAACCTCCTTCATCTCCATAAAGATTCAATACATTTTCAAAACTGTGACTTGGTTTGATCAATTCATCATACAACCTTTTTTATGGCTTGTCACTTGTGATTACACATATAACATGATTTATTTGAATGAAACTTGAATCCAAAGGTCTCATTGAAACCATAAATCTCCCCTATGACTAAGCATCCTTCATGATTCTTACTTTTTATTTGAGTGCTTCCATGAAGCCAAATGGAGTCACCTGTACTCTAGAGAGTTAAAACAATTTTAGTTCAGGAGATTCCTAAATCTCCATGTCTTTTCAAGATTGAAATTCTTTAATAATAATATTATGTTTGATTTGTCCTTCCATCTTTATTCTTTCAATTTTTTCTTGAGCAATATTTTAGCTTGATGCATTGATCATGTTTCCTTCATCAATAAATTGTACTGATAGAGAAATTCTTGGTATTCATTTGCATCTTGATTTTACTCTACCATGGAAAATAATGTAATTGAACTTTTAGAATAGTTATCCACCTTAGTTACCTTATGTTTCCAATTGATATTTCTCTCTTGTTTTCTAGAAGCCTCAAACTTCTTGTCTTGTCTTGAGAAATCATGTTTATAGTACCTTGTAAGGTGACCAATCTTAGACATTTAAAATAATTTATCCTTCTAGATGGAAATACACCATAACCCAAACCTCTTAGGTAATGATTCTCCTCATAGTTACATGCAAATTAATTCTTGAAGGGCCTTCTGCAATTCCTTTATCTATGACCAAATTTGTTACTTGAATAACAATAGACATTGAATTGATTAGCATAACATATAGTGTTAGGTTGACTAAAAGTGTTGGCCTTTATTATATTATCACCATCCTTCTTAGGTTTATTATTGACCTTCTTTACTTAATTTGTGTCCTTCTCTTGATCTCCAATGAAACCAAGACCTGTATTATCATCATCAATCTTTTGACTACTCAGAAGGTTATCTAGATCATTGGTGCTCTTTTCAAATATTACAAAGGACTTAACTTTATTTGATGCTTGTTTCAATTCAACTATCAAAGAGTTAATTTAAGCCACATACCTTTAAGATTATTCTTATTTTTATTCTAGGCATATAATCATAGTTTCAATTTGACTTTCCACTTGTTTGACTATTTCCTCTTGTTCCTTGGAGTTTTTGCTTCGTCTAGATTCAAACAAGTTGATTTTCTCCTCATAGTATTTGATAAGAGATCTCATCATCATATTATTTTTATTTATCATATTTAATTCTTTGAGTGTATTCATCAACTCAGCTTCAAGATCCACTTCATAACCTTCTTCATCTGAATCACCAACAACACCTGTAATCCATATTGATTCTTCTTGATTTGAGTAGCTTGCTTCTTCAGCCATGAAGAGAACCTCATTGACATCAGGTCCATCATTTTCATGATAAATTTTTGAAACACTTATTTCAATCTCATTAGATGAGTTGTAATATTCCTTTGTGTAAAGACTCCTTTTATTTTTCAAAAACCTTTTCTTGTTATCATAGCTTCTAAAGATTTTATTGCCCTTATCAGATATGTAGAATTTTTTGTCATCATCATGAACTTCATCTCACTCTTCATCATTATTAGCCTTGTTATTATGAGGGAATTTATTATAAAAATGTCCTATCTCTCCATAATTAAAACATTTGAAAGGTAATTTACCCTTGTATTTACCTGAGCCTATCTTTAGCTTCCTTATGAATAAAGCTATCAACTCATCATCATCAATATCAAATTCGTCATTGTTTTTAACCTTCTTAAATTATGTCTTCTTCTCCTTTGGATAATTTTTTCCCTTGAATGTGGCTTCCTTATTTGAATGTCTTCCCTCACTTGTCTTCATCTCATAAGTGATTAGGGTTTCATGAAGTGCATCCATATCTAGCTTGTTTAGATATTGCATTTATTCAACAACACATACCTTGGAATCAAATTTGGGATTTATAGACTTTAGAACCTTTTGAATAATATTAGTTTATTTTAATTATTCTCATATAGCTCTTATGATGTTGACCACCTCATCAACCCTCAACAAGTAGGAAGCAGTGGTCTCATATTCATCCATTTTTAGACATTCAAATTATCTTCTATGATTTTACAACTTGGCCCATTTGAATTTAAAATAACCTTAATGGATCATTTTAAATTTATTCAAAATTTATTTGGTAGATACATAGTGTATAAATTTCACAAGTTCTACTTCAGATAGACCACACATAATCCCATTCATTGCTTTTGAGTTGTTATCATTGGTCTTCTTGCATGTTGCATCCATAAGAGGAATAGGGGTGTAGTTTACCCATCCAAGACTAGTTTAAAAACATCATGAACTTGATTCATTATATATGTACTCATTCTTACAATCTAGAAAGCATAATTGGATCCATTGAATAATGGAGCTTTGCTTGTGGACAATCCACCTTGTGTGTAACTAGACATTTTAGCTTGTTTAGGATATCCTTTAGGTTGTAAGACCTCCTTCAAAGAACCTGATCTGATACCAAATTTTAGAATAAATAATATTGATATGGGGGTGAATAATTTTATTAAAATTTGTGTATTTTATTCAATTCAACATTCCATGAGACATTCACTCACATGAAAGATTAATGCATACATAAGTAACTATACAAACAAATCAAAAGAGAACACAAGAGTTATGTGGGAAACCCTATTTTAGGATAAAACCCAATGAAACATGCACATGGAATATTTTCCTATAATTTTAGGATTTAAAATTTAGTGAAGCACCAACTTCATAAGGAGCTTCAACCCCTACCTAGTTAAGCACCCACCCAACTAGTCTTTTGCAAGCTCAATCTTTCAAGGAGGTTCCAAGCCCCTTAGGTAACTTAGCACCAAGAAAGTCACATATGATGTTTAAATACATCATAATATATATTTATAACTCAACTGTAGATGACAACCTTTTATTTCACTCTTCATCCTTCAAACTTACTCAACCAACTTCTCATGCCTTCTCGTTCAATAAGCCCTCTCGTTGACAATATTAGGTCAATTAGATTTATTAAAAACCTATATAAACATAGTTAAAAATTCATGAAATATTAATATAATTATTTTATGATATTTAATACTTCAATATACTCACAAAAACTCTATATCTTTCACTCAATAGCTCAATATTCTAACTAGTCCAAATAGCTTTATTAGGTCTTGCCTTTATACTCAATTCTTTCTTTCACCCATCTTAGTTTCAAAATATCATTAAAACACTTGGATTATGATTTAAATATATAACCATGCACATTTCATGTATTATAAAAATAATACATTAGTCATTCATAGTCCATAAGGACCAATTTCACCATTAGGCCTAATGCAGACCTAATGTAATTAGGTCTATCCTATCCACACATTACCATTCAAAATCTTAGGAACACTTCCTATCTTAGCCAATGGATGAGAAAATTAATAATTTCATAAAATATACCATTTATAAATTTAACTTGGGTCCATAAATTCATTTAGTCCATTTCACTACTTGGACTGACCAAATAGGTCTCTTCATCAATAGGCCTTTTCACTACTTGTAAGTCTATCTTGTAAATTTGAACCATGTACACAAATTTGACACGTAACACATTAATTAAATAATATTAATATTTTAATAATGACTTTAAAAAATTCTAAAAAATCTTTTTTATACACCACACATGCCAAAAGGCTTCAAAAACACTCATGTAGATAGCTTACTTAGAAATACCAAACATTGCCAAAACATAGTCAAAGTCATTTGAATTTACAAACTTGATCAGGGACTTATAATGAGAAAAAATGAATTGATATTATACTATAAATCTTTTATAATACATTTTATAACTTTGGATCATTCATCTTAATGATTATTGACTTAGAAACATCTATTTCATACACAAAAAAGTTACCTATAGGTCCAAAAACACAATCAAGAAAATCAACTTGTTAAACACCTATAGGGGAAATTATGTGACCTTAAAATGTATTTGTGTGAAAATTTAAAATAATTATAATATATTTTATAATATATATTTTATGGTTATGTATCAATATTTATCTTACAGACCAATCTCACTGTGTCACTCTACACAGACTCCACTATACTAGATATACCAGTTTGATGACAACATTTTGCTTGAATATAGGAATCATCACCACTTAAAAACCAATGAAATAGGAATGATATTTATTTAATTATTACCCCATGCATTTGGATCTATCCCTAATTCTCTAAAACTAATCCCTAAAATTATATTCATTCTCACCTAGTTTTCTCATTATTTTTCTCATTAGGCCAGTTTAGAGATGGGTTACCTTCCATGACTGGTTTTGTAATTTTTTTTTCTAAAATCTACTCAAAAAATTCCATGATCATAAACTATAAGTATTTCACATCATTCTCAATCCACTTGCATGCATTGACCTAGTCAACCCTACCTTTAACATAAAAAACCCTAAAAAAAGACTTTTCCTATAGATTTTATTCATTGTTAGGACAAACCAAAACCATTTGAGGAGATATTTAAGAGTCATTTACATGTTAAAAACACTAAAATAGGTCAATTTGACCATTATGAGCTAAAACCACTTAGATCTTTCCTAGCAGGTATGTATAAGGGTTTTAGGAGGGTTTTGACTACCTTACCTTCTCAACGATCATTCATAAAGGATTTACCCTCAATAATAAAACCAATGATAATTAATTCAAACTAGGGACCTTGCCCAACTATTATTAAGTGCTTAGGATTTCATGCAAAGGTTTCACATACCAATGAGCATGAGAAATGTATTCTCGGGTCTGTAACCCTCAATTTTATACACATAATTAATCTTATCATCAAATTTCTTACTTTATACTATAGGATATGACTTAATTTTTTTTTTAAATTATATAAATGACCCCTCACACCTTTGTAGATGATCTCAAGAGCTCTATCATCCTTGGAAATGAACTTGGCCTCTCTTTAGACCACTGAAGGTCACTTTGTGCACTTAGGCCTTACACTACTAGGCGTACTTTGAGTATGTTAAATCTTTGAAAAAATATGAATTAGCTTCAACACTCTTCCTCATGTAATACAACATCACAACATGTTCACACATAACCACCCTTTCTCACTCAGGTTTCTAATGGCTCAAATCACCATGCTATCAGGTTTATATTACTAAGGGAGCACGCTTTCAAATTCTCATTAGGTCTCTTCATACATGAGCTAATCTTCAATATTGTATTTTGAACTCATATAAAGGATTATTTACCTCTTGACCATGTTCTCATATCTTATAATACTTAATTATACCTGTACTGACCTTGTATTCTCTTTAGAGCTTAAGGCTCAAACAAGATGCTACCCTTGAACCTTGTACTTGATCTTAACATATCATCAAACCTTATAAATAATATCAATTTTACTTCAAATTTTGTCTCAAAAGATAAATAAAACTTCTTAGTCACACACTCTTCACCAAACATGACATAAACTCTAACTTTTGATATGAGAGACACTCAACTTGACATTCAAATCAATGACAATATTAATGCCTTAATGCCATCATTAAGAACATACCTCAACATGTCTTAGTTTTCTCGAAGTTGATCTTGAAAATTTCAACTTTAGTCACTTTATTTATAGAAAAGCTTAACTCGACCTCTATGTCTTTCAATGGTAACCATTAATACTTTGATTAAAATTATCTGAGGCCTCCTAAATGAGTTGATCAAAGTTAATCTTATTGATCAACTTACATGTAACACCTTTTACCTTGGATAATTTTAAATCATTAAAAATTTACAAGATGAGGGTCTCATGTTCTTGGTACATGGGTAACAAATCCCCAACTACTATATACATTCCCTATATTCTTCTATCCTGATGACCACTAAGTTGAGGGCAGTGGATACCTCTAGTGGTGTCATAAGATCCCAGTGGATATAAGCCTATTAGTTGTATAAATAATCAAAATATTCAATTTATTTCCATTAGACATCAAATAAATAAATAATTCATGAGTTTTGGTAACATGAGGGGTGAATTTAACCCACATGAATTCTTATGCTTCCAAATAATTGTAACACTTCAAAGATGCCTATTAGACCTCAAATTCAATTTTATATAGTATATGCACAATCTTCTATTTTTATTTGAATTATTCCAATTCTGACTCCAATTCCTTTCTAGCCAACTATGTGCCATCATGGATTGCCACCATGGCATCATTTTGTATCTTAGCCAGAGATCTGAAGTCTTTAGTATAGGGGGATTTCCTCAATTGACTATTTTATCTCTTGGTTAGGGAGAAAACCACTTGCCTTTTTTGAAAAATCAATTCCCTACCAACATCATCTTCTAGCTTCTTCCTCCTCACCCTATAAATGCTGCCAGATGGTTTGTCAAACAAGGTTGTAATAGAAGAGAGCTATATTATTTTAAATTTGGGAAATTTAGAGGTCTTAGCTCTTAAGTTTATTGACCATGGAGGAATTTTTAATTGATTGATGTCTATTTCTTTGGTGGATTTAACCATAATTTCTTCTTCAACCTCCTCAACTATTTAATTCTTATTTGCTACTTTGACAATAGTGTTAGGCAAGGAAGGCTAGATAATCTTAGACCAATCCAATCCTTCATATTGGGGGAGTGGATGGACTGTGACCATTTGTGTCTTTGCCTTTTTTCCCTTATTGCACTTATAACAAGGGCTTCTTGTGATGGAGTGGTAGATGGCATGGGGAGTGTGATTTGGGTGGATTGGACATGGAGCTAAGGAGTGACCATGGCAATTTACACCTTCTTAGATGCCCTTTTCCTCTTCAATGATCTAATAGTGGTAGTTCCAAAAGGAATACTAGAAGTAACCACGATGGAGGTGGATGGCATGGGGGTGGAAAATAGATCAATGATGGTGGTATATGGAGCAATAGTGGAAGCATCCTTCTCAAAATTTTGGGTGAGAAAGGGTAAATGCAAGAAAGAGGAGGATTTAAATGGATCATTAGAGGTGGAAGTGATAAATTCCACCTTAGGGGTTTTCAAAATAGATGAAATAGACATAAACCCAAAAATGGGAATAGAAGAAGAGAACAAGGAAATGGTATCTAAAACCTAAGTACCTATGGGGTATTTCATAGCTAGTGATTTTCCCTTGTCACCATCGAGACTCAAATCCTTAGATGCTTCTAATTCCACCTCTTAATTAGGATCTTCTTCTACTTCTAATTGTTGAGGCATGGTAGGAAAACTTTGAGGTTACTCTATTGTAGGACTGCCTATGGGGGAGTTCCTTGGTTTCCTCTTGTATAAAATGGTATT
This sequence comes from Torreya grandis, assembly GCA_037957365.1. NCBI lineage: Eukaryota > Viridiplantae > Streptophyta > Pinopsida > Cupressales > Taxaceae > Torreya > Torreya grandis. The sequence goes on from JARHVA010000032.1 coordinate 6,758,943, forward strand.
ATTTGGATATGAGGAGGACCCTTGCTGAACTAAGGTAGTTGCTTCATCTATGGCTACCCCTAAAAATTTATATTCTTGTACCTAGGGAGTAGATATATGTATTTGAATTATACTAGTAATTAGTTGTTCTTGTCTTTGCTCTTCCTCATCAGAGGAATATAAACTTATGGGGTCCCTTATAACTCACATAGGGTTTGGTTCAGTCACCCTTGGTTATTATTTAACATCCTTCATCTTGAAAGGGAGTCCCTGTGATAGATCTCCTTTCTCCTTGGATTGTTATTTTGCCTAGCCTTTCGAAAAGTCTGGATGTATCTACCCTACAAAGAGTGTCATTATTCTATGTAAGTCCTTTATGATGATTGAAAGTTCTTGTTGGATCACCATTAAGTGATATTCCTTCAAACCAATAACCCTTTCCCTTTCCAAGACCTCCTCATCATTCTATGCATTCATGAACAAAAAATCATAATCATAGTGGATGTGCTGGTAAGAGATACCAAGGCCCTGAATATGCTTTTAGATGGTGCCATACGGATCCCAGTCATTATATGGGAATATTTGTAAATGGTAACTCTTTCTCTTATTTCCCATGTATCTAAAGTCTTTCCTCATTGTGTAAACCATTATTCCAAAAACCACATGGTGGCCAAAGAACATGCTCTTCTTATTTTTGGTCAAGTCTTCCTCTATGCTCCACCATAGTTGGGAAGTAATTTCTTGGTCAAACAATTTATCAAGTATGTACTTTGAGAGACATAAGGGATGAACCTTGTGCCCATAGATCATGATAATAGTGTAATCTGGGTATAGAAAATAATCAACCCATGAATATAACATCTTCACAATGCTTGCTCTAACCCTGGAACTTGAAGAACCATGTATTGCTTGCCAAATTTGAGGATAAACATCCTCATCAATCCTCACTATATTCTTAATATAAGCATAAACATGTAGAAATTGGAAGTGATCACAAATTAAATTTTTATGTAGTTAGTGGCTAGGCTCCATAGCTCATCGAGGACTTTTTATATTATTCCCATGAATTCATCCAAAAGATACGACATCATGTGACAATGGCCTACCAAAGTGATTAATTTATCCTTATTAATTATATTCTCTCTCAAATAGAAACTAACAATTTCCTCCAAAGAAAATGTGGTGTCACTGGTTTGCATCATGTGTAACAATGGTACCCAGTCCAAATCAAGGAAATGTATACTGGGGTATAACATAGGGCCTACTAAGCAGTGCCATGACAATCCACACTCTCATCCTAAACTTGTTTATAGGAATGGGATTTTTAGGATTCTTACCCTTGAATGTAATGGTTTTATTTGGGAAGAGCCATGAAGTCAACACCTTTTCTATTGAATTCTCTTGATTCCATGAGACTTATCTATGCTTGTCAAAATAAGCATCTAGTGTTGGTAATGATAAATACCTTTGAGAATCTGCTCTTGTAATGCATGCTATGACCATCAAGTTTCCAATATGATGCAAAAAATCATCTTATGTGACTTTGCCTGCAAAGAACAAGTCTTGAAGGAGGTTGATGCATGACATCACCTCAGGCTTGGCTACAACAAAATGTAATATTTATCTTTTAAGTACTAGAAAATCCTTGATGAATAGTAATTTTGAGGGAGAGAGTTTTCTATCTAGAAAAAATATGTCAACAAAATCAATAACATCCCAAAATTTTGAATAATTTTCATACCTATTATAAAAAAATGGTGACATCGAAGACTATATCCATGAATCATGTTATATCCTTAATAGAATATGGTGATGGAAAAATTATTCCCCTAAATGGTTTGGATGAAGATGCCATTGATACTACATGTAGTGTCTGTAGTTTTTTCTACATGCTCTATGAATAATTATACCTTTTACTAGTCATTGGTTTTGCTCATAGTACTCTCACATACAACTAGGTCTTTTTTCATGTAGGCTAGTAGTCAAATTCAAGTGTAAATTCATTTTCAAGTAATGAATACTTTAATGGTTACATGCCATGTATATGGTTTTAGTATTGAATTCTAGTTTGTGTTATAAATTCCCAATGTTCACCTATTTTTTATTTTCTACATAGTTCAAATCTCTCATTAGTTTTAGTTGGTGGATAGATTTAAAAAATATTAGGAAGTATTTTGGCTTTTATCAGTTAAGTATAACAATATTTTGGCATTCAGGAGTTGAGAATCAAGGTTTATGTTGGGACTAGTCTTAACAAAACACCCAAAAAAAAAGACCTAAAGACTTAATTCCCATTGGACAAAATGCTCGAAGAGAAAAATTTACAAAGTGTATATGAAGCTTATAATCTATCAGAAAAAATATCTGATTCATAAAACCTAAAGATTGAAAAGTTTATTAGACAAAATGTTCAAACAAAAAGTCTGAATATCTAATTTACAATAAATATAAGTCATTTTGGGATAATTGTTTCAGATAAAATATCCATTAAAAAAACTCCAAAGACCAAATCTATTCAGAATAAAAGTTTGGAAGACCAAAAAGTTTCGATAAAAAAGGCTCGATGCACAAATGTTGAATAAGTCTTATACATAAATATCAATCAAAAAAATTCTAGAAAAAAAATCTTGAACAAAAAACCTGATATAAAGAAATCCAAAGACCAAATTCTATCAGATAAAATGTCTGAATAAAATGCCCAAATAAAAGGCCCAAAGAATAAGTTTTTGAATTAATTTCTCTGAAGAGATTAAGTCTCAAAAACCTAAATAGTTTTAAAACTCTTGAAAAGGCATTAATAGGGGTTAATCAGTAAAACACATAGACCATGCTCACTTCTTCTAAGTATAAATATTAGGGATTAATCTTTTCAAGAATTTTCACAAACATATAGAATAAAGGTCTCAACAAACAAGGCTAGAATCTAAAAAAAGTGGGTCCTCATTTATTTAAGAAGAAAAGGGGGGTGTTGGGTACAAAAAATGGCAAATTATAGGGGGAATACTCCTGAGTAGTCAAGAACCCAAAAAATTGGTTAGCAATCTTAAATCAAACTTGAGCTATGTCATAGAAAAATATTAAAACCAAAAATATGAAAGATACTCCTAAGCAGATTCACACAACATAGTTTCCTTCTTATCCTTGGATCTATGTGTGCTATAAGTGAAGTTCATTTAAACCTTGTTGTGATGATATTTTCAAAGGAATGATGAAGCTATAGGTTTAATTCTGGTTTCTATTAAAGCTCATTAAAATCAAGAGAAGCTCATGCATTATTCTGTTTCCAGTTAGGCATCCATAGCCCTAATAGAGATACCTTGGGTTCCCGAGGCTCTTCCCATTCCTTCATTTTATTGATCATGATGCATGGTACATTGAGCTTATTTCATCATGTGATCCTTTTTATTTTCTTAAGATATTCTCTTGGCTTGATTTCTCTTTTGAACTCATCGGTTCTCTTATTTTATTTTATTTTATTTTATTTTCATGGAAAGAGGAGAGATAGAACCCCAATGAGTTGGTATGGTTATAAAATGAATCATTACTAAAAAAATCCATAGTATCTACATCTATACCAATAATTATCACTTCCAACAAGTACTTATTATAATACGTGTGCTTGATCCAATGGAATAAGAAAACTTTCTAAATTCATATGAAGTACTTTAAGAGAAACTTCCACATACTTGGTAAAAGTATTTAGTTGTGACACAATCCATAATGGTTCATGATTACATACCTATGTCTTTAATATTATTAAAAATATAAATATACCTAATTTATGAACAGGGCCCAAGTTGTGAGTCTCTTTTTAAATTTTCCCTATTTTTCTTTTAATTCTATTTAAACATAAGATATGGGCCTAGCTAGTTTGAATTTTAGCTTGGTTATATCAGAACAAACACAATTAAAATTACCACTTGAAACAAAAAATGAATAAACTAGAAAGCATTAAAATTAATCTAAGAAAGTAAGAAACTAATCTAGAAATCAAGACATTAATTTAAGAAAGAAAGAAACTAATTTAGAAATCAATAAGCCTAATCTAATAAAGCAAGAAACTAATATAGAAATCAATAAACCCAACCTAATCCTACCTATATCATGCCTTTTCATTAGTTGGGGTTAACTTTAGATGAAACAACCATGAAGTGATGTTTTATAAACTATCTGTTAACTAGATATGTGAGTTCATTGCCCTATAGGTCTTTTAGATAGAATGCATTATTTCCCAAGATCTCTAAAAGCTAATATGGTCCAATCCAAAGTGGGGAAAATTTATCATTTTGTCCTTTCTTTTCATGGTATTTATCCCAAATAAGGAACATAACTAAGATCCTAAATGCTTTAACCTTTGCTCTCTTATTAAATGATCTAGAGGATTTTTCAACTTTCATAGTTCCCAAGAACTCCTAAAACTAGTACAATGCTAAAGATCATTATGAGATCTTTCCAACATCTATTAGAATGTGTAAAATAAACAACATATGCTTCACATACAAATGATCAAATTTTGGATTTAAAAAAGGTCAATCATCAAATAGTGAGATGGGTGCATGTATGGTTACTAGATGGACCAAACAACATGTGACACGTGGTAGTGCAATGGTAAAAAGATGTTTGTTTTTTCCTCTGGTCTTCGACACTCATGTTCAAACAAATGGGACTTTCTATTTTTTGGTTGGGTACCCTTGACCAAGGATGAGGAGCATTTGGAGAAGTCCACATAGTGGGTATATAGGACACCATATGACCTACCACCAAGTCATTATCAAGCTCGATATCTAGCCTGAGTGGCATCTTGAGTCTTTACTTAATCAAGCTCACCAAGCTAACCTTCCAACTCATCATGTTTTCCCAAGTAAGCTTGAAGGTTCTACATCAGCTTAAGTAAAATGGTGAGATAGACATGGCCGAATCCATGTGATTCATATTGGTGGTAAGGCTATTTGAAGCCTTTTACATGCATTTCTATAGAGAAAGGGATTCAAACCCCATTAGAAAAATCTATTGGAATGTCTAGATAGACATACATAGTGCAATTTTTATATTGCATGGTTTTGATGTTATTACATAGTCAGGGAATGGAAAAGGAGAGATAGCCTATTATGGAAGGCTTTTAAGGTAGGGGTGAAGGTAAAGAGAGTCAAGCCTATATAAATAACAAAGACCCAAGCTTATTTTATAGGTTCTTCCATTTGGTAAAATCCATTGGATTAGCCAACAATAATGTAGCATGCAAGTTCATTTGATATTAAAGCCATGCAAGTTCATTTGATATTGAAGGTAGGGGTGAAGGTAAAGAGAGTCAAGCCTATGTAAATAACAAAGACCTATTTTTATTTTATGGGTTCTTCCATTTGGTAAAATCCATTAGACCAGCCAATAATAATGTAGCATGTAAGTTCATTTGATATTGAAGCCAGGGTGATTGATATCAAATTTTAGGCATGCAGAGTCCCATATGGTGAGGTGAACATGCCTATTATGAAAGGTGTCTATTATGTAAGGCCTTTAGGCCAAGGATGCAAGGTGACATGTTTTGTAAGGTTTTTAAGCTGAGCCATTTTGGTGAATAGGCATTAGTGAGACTATGTTTTGATAGAGATGTAGACCTGTGACTATGCTTCACACTTTTTTCTATGTTGCAAGGCCATTTGGTCATAATGGAAGGTATGTAGGTGTGATTGTGTTTTGTGATGCATAGTCCAAATGTCAATTCATCTATCTTGTAAGCTTTGTACATTGGGTGAATGTGTTGTTAAAATTGAGTAAAAAATTATTATGTCTTCTTCTATTTGTATGGATTTTTTGCCATGAAAGAAATATAATGAATGGTTGTAGAGTTGACACATATTCCTAAATGGATAGAAGGACGTCTTCACTTATTAGATGCAGATATAATTTGTAGAAAAGGATGGGATTTGAACCCTGACCCATGGTGCAAAAATATTAGGTCCTTAGACATTGTACCATGACATTAAAGTACAAATGAATATGTGTGAATATATTATTAAAGGCACATAGAGCCTGAATGATTGTATTATTATAATGCTCATATTTTTGTAAGGCATTTGGCCATGTAGTTAATTGCAATTGTTATTTCTTGGTTATTAAAGGAGTTATAGGTTTGTATAAACCAAAAAATACTCCTTAAATCATTATGCCCATTTTATCAGAGTTTGTATATACTCTATTGGAGAAACATGCCCGAATGTGAAGAAGAAGAGTAGGTGATATGGACTCTGAGGAGATGAATTGTTGATTAGTTTCAAAGTCTCATGTAGTTAGTTTCAACACTATTGTAGGTTCAAAAATCCATATTGAGATGTAATTTTGTAATTTTTAATATTTACATCTTATTTTAATGGATCAGTTCATGATTATGAACTCAGAGATGTAGCCATGAAATGGGTGAACTTTGTTATCAAGTTAGTGTCCATTTTCCATTTTAGTTATTTTTGGGTTTGAGTTTATTTAATTTAGTTTACAAATGAACTAATGAGACATTAAGATTAATTATGGAAAGTTAGAAAATGACACAAATCAAGAGTTTTAAGTAGGAAATGAATTTATAGAGTTTTTTGAGCACTTTTCATTCATTTCTAGATTATTCTACATCTAATTCTATTTTACTTAAGGAATTGAGATTTTTAGTATTCATTTTCAAAAACTATTTATTTTATTCCCAAAGGTGAATTCAGTTTTTGGATGAAATTTTGGTATCAGAGTAGGTTGATATAGGACTTGATTTAGTTGTTGATATACTTCATTTAGAGTTTTTAGGTATTATATTATTGGTATTATCCTTTTGTTGATTTGATAATGTAGGATGACTAGTGCAAAGGAAAATTGGAAAATGTTCCAATTCGCTAGAAAAAGACAAGCTTCTAATAACCAAGGTTCTAAAACCACTAGTCCTGCAAGATCAACATGGATGAGGAACACAACACATTGTCACTTGAAGGTGTGAGATGGTGTTTGAGAGAGGATCAACCTTTCTATCTTAGGATGCATTCAGATAAAATACAATGCATTTTTCAGTGATGCACATCCAAGAGGAATCATTTGTAGTCCTATGACCATTATTACATAGAGGGTAGATTAAGGTTTGATGGTGATCTAATGTCATATTGGTATTGACAAAATATTTTGATCTTTGATAACTAGTTGTGTAGCCTTTATTTTTGGATAACTAATAATATTATGGATGCCTATGTCTTTGATTATAGCAACAAGTGAAAAGACAAGTTCCATGGTAAGATATGGAAATGGTAAATAGGGCATTGTTCAATAATTTGAACATGTTTTTGCACTTTATGGATTGAGTTGTTAATTAGTTTATAAGTTGTTTTATGTTTCAAAAATTTGATAAAATTTACAAGAAGCAAACAGGGAGTTGTTTAAACACCAACAATATGTCAACCATTACTCATCATTTTCACTTCACAGTTTCTTCAGAGGCATAAATTATTTTGAATGTAACTATGTATGCACAATTTTGGTTTGAATCCTTTATGTAGGGTTACCTTGTAATTAAAATATATCTTTATTTGGAATTATTTTTAAATCCTTTTTGAAAATTAAAATGGATCTTCTAACTCTTAGAAGATAGATTTTATAAGATGAAACCACCTCCTATTCAGTTGTGGAAAACATGAAGAGGGAACAACCCTCATTGATTAATTGGTTTATTTGAATAATTTTGGATAAGCATGACTATGGTATTAATTAGTATGCTTTTATTCACTTCAAAACACTATTTCTGGGAAATAATTATCTATTGGATTTAGGAAGGAATTTTGATAATCTTGGTGTTGTGGAAGAATATTTGCTATCTCCTATTTCAGTTTTCTATTGTGATAAGATTTTTAGAAACTTAGTTGGATGAGTTTTGGAGGTATGAATTAGGGAGAAGTCAATAGTGAGGAAACTTTGAAATAGGTTTAAAATTCTTAGTTTTCTCCTCACATTTATGATATGTCTTAAAGATGCTTGCAAAGTTGGTGAGTTTGTAAAGAGGATCTTATTTTTTCATGTTGTGCAGTTATAACCTTAGGATAGATAAATTCATTGCACATTTTTATACTTGACATATACATTTAAGTCCCACTATATCTTAAGAAATGTTTGTATTGCAAAATTTTTGTACTCACATGTATGTTTATCATGCACACACACACACACACACACACACACACACACACACACACACACACACACACACACACACACACACACACACACACACACACACACACACACACACACACACACACACACACACACACACACACACACACACACACACACTTTCAAAGATCCATAGATGGGTAACACTTGTAAATGCAACTATACACATGTTTTAGTTGTTTTTAAGTCTTATATGGGTATGCAACACATTTTGATTTCCCTTGTGTGATTTTGTTAGAACAAGAACACCTTAGCCTTTATGTAGTGCAGGGGCTGAGAAAATCCATAAGAGTTATGACTATTTTAAGTAATAGGTCATTTTGGTAGATATGGGTAAAGAGTTTATTTTACTATCCATAATTAGGTTGTATATTTAGTTGGACAATTTAGTTGTATGTTTGGAATTAGTGCAAGAAGATTGTCAATGGCAAAGAAGAGAAGCCAAAAAGATTTTTTTTGGGTCAATTGGATTATTTGGATTTTTAGAGACCAAAAGCCTCTTTATGAGGAGGTTTGATCTAGAGTATTTTTCACCTTTCATAGTTCCCAAGAAATCCTAAAACTAGTATAGTGATGAAGAGCATTCCAAGAGATTTCCAACATCTATTGGAATGCGTAAAATGGACATTATATACTCTAGATATAACTAATCAAAGTTTGGATTAAAAAAAGGTCAACCATAAAACAATGACATGGGTACGTGTATGGTTTCCAAATAGACCAATCAAAATGTGAAACATGGTAGTGTAATGGTAAAAATATGTTTGTTTTTGCCTCCAGTCTTCAACACTTATATTTGGATAAATGAGCCCCTCTATTTTCTAGATGGGGACCCTCAACCAAGGATGAGGAGAATTTGGAGAAGTCTACATGGTAGGTCCTCAGGACACCACATGGCCTACCACGATGTCATTTCTAATCTCAAGACCTATCCCAAGTACTAGCTTGAGTTGTTACCTAACCAAACTTACCAAGCTAACTTTCCAACTTATCATGTTTTCCCAAGTGAGATTGAAGGTTCTACATCAACCTAAGAAAAATGGTGAAATAGACATGGCCAAAGCCATGAGATTCATATTGGTGGTAAGGATATTTAAATCCTTTTGCATGAATTTCTCTAGAGAATGTGGAATTTTATCCCATTATAACTATGAAGGTGTTGCATGATGAGTCAAACCAAAGATTGTAGTGTTTAAAAAAAAACACCTTAACTATTATGCCACATAGATTTCACATATATACAGTTAGTTAACATTTTAATTATGAATTTAGGTCATGATTGAGGGGGATTATAAAGGGATTCAAACCCCATTGGAAAAATCCATTGGAATGAATGGATAGATAGACACAATGCAAGTTTTATATTACATGGTTTTGATGTTATTACATAGTTAGGGAATGGAAGAGGAGCGATCACCTATTGTGGAAGGATTTTGAGCTAGGGGTGAAGGTAAAGAGAGATGATTCTATGTAGTGAATGTAGACCCAAGTCTATTTTAATGGTTCTTCCATTTGGTAAAAGCCATTAGACCATCCAACAATAATATAAGATTCAAGTTCATTTGGTTTTGAAGCTAGGGTGAATGATATCAAATTGTAGGCACACAAAGTCCCGTATGGTGAGGCAAACATGCCTATTATGAAATGTGTCTATTATGTAAGGCCTTTAGGCTAAGGATGCAAGGTGACATGTTTTTCAAGGTTTTTAAGCTGAGCCATTTTGGTGAATAGGCATTAGTGAGACTATGTTTTGACAGGGATGCAGAACCACGACTATGCTTCATGTTTTCTTCTATGTTGTAAGGCCTTTAAGTCATAATGGAAATTATGTAGGCATGATTATGTTTTGTGATGCATAGTCTAAATGTCAATTCATCTATATTTTAAGCTTTGTACCTTAGGTAAATGTGTTTTTAACATCGAGTCAGAAATTATTATGTCTTCTTTATTACTTTTTGGCCATGGAATAAATATAATGAATGGTTGTAGAGTTAATACACAGTCTTAAATGGATAGAAGGACATATTCACTTATTAGGTGTATACTTGAGTTATAGAAAAGGATATGATTTGAACCCTAACATGTAGTGCTAAAATATTAGGTCCTTAGCCATTGTACCATGGCATTAAAGGACAAATGAATATGTGTGAATATAATATTAAAGGCACACATAGCTTGAATGACTGTAATATTATAATGCTCTTATTTTTGTAAGGCCTTTGGCTATGGAGCTAATTTTAATTGTTATTTATAGGTTACTAAAGGAGTTGAAGGTTTTTATAAACTAGAGAATTATCCTTGACATCATTATGCCCATTTTATTAGAGTTTGTATATAATCTAATGGAGAAACATGCTTGAATTCACAAAGAAGAAGAAAAAATTCTATAGACTCTAAGGAGATGAATTGCTGATCAATTATAGAGACTTCATGCAATCAGTTTCAACACTATTGTAGGTTCAAAAATCCATATTGAGATGTAAGTTTGTAATTATTGATATTTAAATCTTATTATAATGGATCAATTCATGATTATGAAATTGGAGACATAGCCATGAAATGGGTGAACTCTATTATCAAGTTGGTGTCTATTTTTTATTTTAGTTATTTCTAGGTTTTAGTTTATTTAATTTAGTTTACAAATAAATTAATGAGACACTAATATTAATTATGGAAAGTTATAAAATGACACAAATTGGGAGTTTTAAGTAGGAAATGAATTTACAAATTTTTTTTAGCACTTTTCATTCATTCCTATATTATTCCACATCTAATTCTATTCTACTTAAGGAATTGAGATTTTTAGGATCCATTTTAAAAAATTATTTTTTTATCCAAAGAGGTGAATCTAGTTTTTAGATCATCAAACCATCTCTTGACTACATCTTGGTGTTTGTTGAAGGTCTACAAGGCTTCTATCCTTAAATCATCCATTTATATTATGTCCAATAATCAAAACTCAGCTTTATCATTCGGTTCCATGTAATCTTGCATGAACTGATAAGTCTGTAGTTTCATCATGATTAGGAATACTACTTACATCCATATACCAACATATAGGATGAAGCTTGAAGGGCCTACTTATATCTTATTCAGTCTACCCATAGGGCATACTTCAATAGATTATGCCATTCCCTAGGATTATCCTTAGCTAATTTCTTAATTGTATCTATCATGTTATTATTTGTTGATTCTTCCAGTCCATTCTCCTAGGGATAGTGGTTAGAAGATGCCCTAATAGTGATTTGGTTGTCATGAGCCCATTCAATGACCTTAGTGGATATGAATGTTGGTCAATTATCACAAATTAGAGAAATGGGGGTGCCAAATCTCATTGTGATGTGTTCTTTCAAGAAGTGAATCACATCTTGTGCTCTCAAATTCTTTATGGCTACATTTTTAGTCCATCTAGTGCAATAGTCTATAGCAGTGAGTACAAATTTATGGCCTACTACGTAATTTGGGATAATGACACCAATGAAGTCTAAACCCCATTGGGAAAATAACCTTCCTTCAATAATAGGTTGTAAGGGAATTAATTCATGTACTTCCCTCTTAGCTAAACCTTGGAATTCATGGCATGTTCTCGCATGGGCATGAGCATCTTTGAAAATTATTGGCCAGTAATAGTCCATTTTAAAGATCTTATGGGCTGTGGTATTCCTAGATGGATGACCACTACCTATCTTTTGATGCAATTTTTATAGAATATCTTTATATTTCTCCATAGACACAAACCTAATATAAATACCTTTATAGTTTCTTATATAAATAACTCCTTTCTTGATCATATAATGAGCATATTTGAGCCTCAAAGCTCTCCTTCACTCTCTATTGAATTTTGGGGAACAAGTACCTATAAGTAGATATTGTATTATATCAGCATACCATTCTCCTTTAGATACCTAAGATTCACATACCTCCTCAACAATAATATGTGGATTAGGTTCAGTCATGAATTGAATGATGCCTTGACCCCAAACAATCTTCACAAGATTGATTTCTATGTCAAATTCCTATAGCTTTGCCTTCCATTTGACTCTAAATTCTCCCAATTATTTATGTGATAAGGTGAGGTTGATAGTAGGATTAGGTACGATGGTAATAGTATTATTCCTCAAGATGTAGTGTCAAAATTTATTCACTTCTTTGACAAGAGCAAAGATTTTTTTATCTATCATGCAATATCTGAGTTCTATATCTTTTAGATTTGTGCTCATAAAAGAAATTAGATGCATAGTCTCATATTTATTCTATGTTATAACAACAACAATTTTATGTTTTAAAGCAAATGCATATAAGTAGAGATCATTCATGAAATTTAGACTAATTAGCACTAGGGCCTGAGATATTGCATATTTAATGTCTTGAAAATACTTTCAAGCCTCAGCTATCCATTCTATTTTAGCATCCTACTTGAGCATTACATTCAGGGGTATAACAATCTCTACAAATCCTGAGATAAACTTCCTTATGAACTTAATATTTCCAAAGAATGATTTGATCTCCTTCTTATTGTTTGGTGGTGCATTCTTCAAAATTCCATAAATTATATTTGGATCAATGATGACCCCCTCTTTGGTGAGAATATGTTATAAGAGATTTCCTTCAATTATTCCAAATCTACTCTTCTTTAGGTTAAGTGAGATACCAAACCTTCTGCATCTCTTGAATATTTACTAGATGTGGCCTACATGGTCATTCCTATTCTTTGAAAACACAGTAAGACCATCCATATATATGATTATGCATTTACCTATTAATCCTTTAAATGTATGATCTATGGCACATTGAAAGGTGGATCATACATTTATTAGGATTTTGACACTTCATAGTAAATGTAATCTTCATCCTATCCTCTAATTGTACCAATATTTTATTATAGCCTATAAATCCAGCCAAGAAGGACATCATTTAAGAACCACTTACTATCTATATCACCTCATCCAAAGAAGGTAGGGGATAGTTATCCTTTTCAAAAGCCTTGTTTAATTTCATGAAATCAACACATAATTTGATCTCACCATTCTTATTTCTAATTGGAAACAATAGGCCATCCAGGTAGAATATCTGATTGGGAAGATTATCCTTGCACTTAGCAACTTCTTCACTTCTCTTTGAATGAGACGCTCTAGGATAGGATTCAATGGTCTTTGTATCTATATAAATGACTTATTATATGGTTTCAGAGGAATTGTATGAGTGATGACCTAAGGGTTATAAACATTCAATTCTTCATAAGTCCATGAAATGACATCTCTGTATCAAGTGATTAAATCTTTCACTCATTATCTTTCCTCTGGGGTATGATTGAGGCCAATGTTAACATAGTGTGGACTATGTTCATCTCCTAAATTTTCCCTTTTGAAGTTAGACTCATTGACCTTGGGTTGTCTAAGTTGCTAAGCTTAAGGATCTATGTCAAATGGTCTTTCTAAGAAGACTAACCTAGTTGGAATATGATTATCCTTGAGCTAGATAATACCTTCTATGTCTAACTCTTCTTGATAGAGATGATTAACTTCACTATCATTGATGATTTGGAACTCAAATTCTCCCAAATTAGTTAAAAACTAAATTATATACTAATCATCATCAAAGGCTTGGAAATTTTCTATATTTTCAAGAACTGAAGGACAAGGTACTAATTTAATAGAGAATTTTTTTTACCTTAGATTATTAGAGAGGCTCCAAATTAGTAGCAGTAGCAAATAGTGAATCTGTAGCTTGATTATACTCTTTGGTAATTGATATGATGTTGAAAGCTTCAAAATTTTCAATCAAGTCCCATGCTCTATGCTTATACCTTCTCAAATAATATAGATTGTACTAATATTTATTTTTGACCTAGTTGACTACTAGCTCTAAGTCACCAAACACTAGTACCTATTTTACATTTTTCTTGAGTGCAAATTGTAATCCTAAAATTAGAGCTTCATATTCAACCCTATTATTAGTGAAATGAAACTATAACATATATACCACCAAGAAATTCTTCCCCTATGGATCAATCAATTTGACTCCTATGCTTGGACCTTGCTCAGATCTGACATAATCAAAGTGTAAAGTCCATAGCTAATTGGAACCTTCAGATTCTTGCTTTTGAATTTGATTTTGCATAGTAAAAGTGTAAATACCAAGGCTAGGAGATTAATACTTTACCTCTTCATTCTTCATATTATACTCTATGATATGATATTTCATCCTCGGTTCCTTGTCGATCCATATTTTATTTACAATGCCTCTCCATAGTAACCAGATCTAAGAGAAGTATGTAGAAATATATCCATTGAGCATTTTGCACCAGTACCTTCTCAACAATAGTATATAACCTTAAGTTATGTCCACTACAAGGATATCAATGGTCATTTGGACTCATGGTTCAAATGCTACTTGAATATGTACATTCATCAATTCTCCAAATATTAGTACCACTATTTTATCAAGTTATAAAATTATTCTCTTTAAATGGATTAGAGTTAGACTAAGATTTTGACATATGGAAGTAGGCATAATAGTGGTTGAGGCTCTAGAATCCACTAAATAGTTATGAATATTCTTACCAAATGCTTTGATAGTTAGCAAAAACGGTAAAACTTCTAGCTTACTTTTATAAATGACATTGGTGTTAGCCATTTTTGCTTTATCTATAGAAACTTTGGTCTTTTCCATAGGGGTCATCCCATTAATACAATTCCATAATAGCTCTTTCTATTTGGTGCTTTGAGATAATTCATGAAGATTAATATTTTTCTTTAATCTTCGTCATGTCTTCAACAATGTTGTATCCTCCTTCGCTCTGTTCCTCTTTGTTCTAAGGCTAATCATTCCCTCTTGGGGGAGGTGGATTTTTATTAGATTTAGGATTGGGTGGAATCACTATTCTATTTGGAGGGATAGACATTGTGAATTGATTCTTATTCCTTAAATTATAACCACCTTTTTATAACTATTGGAAAGTGTGAATTTCATCAGTGTTATCCTCTGACATGTTGCCATCTTCACTTGAAAAGGGAAACTTGTAAGTGTCAAAGAACATGGTAGTGATTGAAGAGATAGGATCTTAATGGTATTATTGTGGATTATGCATCTAGTCTTGTCTTACCACTTCTCTTTGAAATATTTCAAATGTTGCACAAAATTCAACATAATCGAGTTCACCCTGTTGAGGTATATTATAAATTTTGCACCAATTAGGTAGAGCTATCTCTATCATGTTGATCTTTGGAAGTTTTATAGGCTAATCCATGTTGTTTGTAGGACTATTGAATGGTCTTTTGTACCTATAGAATCCAAAATTCTGATTACCACTTACAACATTAACATTACCCATCTTTATTTACATGCTTAAGAAGTCATTACTCAGCTTTTGAACCATATTTTGAATAGAATAGCTCTACCTTTTTAGAGTCAATACCCTATAAAATAAAAGTAGAGGATGTGGCCAATTATTGATTATATTGATAAACATTTCCTTGTACATGGTTGTTTAATAATCTATAATTTATTTGTGTTATCTGTGTCATAGGAGGCATCATGTATAGCTAGTTTTGATTGAATACAAGAATGTTCTGCTTCACGTGTGGTACTAGATTTAATTTTAGGAAGCCATTATTGATGTTAGGTATGCCAGACATCTAGAGATTGAGTTTTCTATAAATTTTTATGGTCTCATCATATGCCAACACCAAGTTGGTGGAAACAACTTATCTTCTTAGGAATATTTTAGTAATTGGGTTTAGAGCATTCTTGTACATATCTATTTCTAATTTTGCCTCAAGTTTATACCATGGTCTTAACCACATGTACATATTTTAAAACCTTGTATTTAAAGAATGGATTAATTTATTAGGATCCATATTCATGTTGGTGAAGTCTTGGTATATCAAACTAGGACTAATGACCTGTCCAAATTATGCAAGAAAAACTGCTTGACATGCATCCCAAGAAGTGGTGGAATTTTTTGTTAGTTTCAGATACCAATCATAAACAACATCCATTAGTGTAAAAGGGAATAACATACATGAAACATCCTCATTAATAATATTCATTAATCTCAAAGTAACTCTAAAATATTTAATATGTTCCTTTGTTATCCTTGCTCTTAAAGGAGAGAAAGATAGAAGGTACTTTTCAAGATTCCTAGGTAAATCAAGCGTGTTTCCTAGGATGGAAATAACATATCCAGCTAACCAGGGTGGTTGAACCATTATATGATTAACAAGGGAGTGGTTACTTATTTTAAAAGGGTCTTAGGTCTATTAGGGATAATTTTTACACTTCTAGGTCTCCTATGATTTGACAAGGGTGAGACTAGAAAACCAACCTTGCAATTAGATCTAGTCACTCTCTTGGGTGACTCCAGTATAACTCTATGTAGAAACTAGCCTCTTTTATTAGAGATTCAATCCCTCTTTCTAACACTAGAAAGAGTATGTTGATGAGGGATTTAACCACACCAATCTCATAAAGAGGTAGCCTCCAACATTTTAGGATCTCAATAGAGGTAAACTCCACTCTAGGGCATGAGTTGTAGGTATGCAATCTTAACAACTAGTTGATGGAATAATAGGTAGGGTATGCAGATTATTAACAAAGTTTTTGGATGGAGTGGTGGTCTCTAAAAAGGAACTAAAAATATATATGAGTTTGCGTAAGGATGGTTACTAATCTAGAGTGGGTAGGTCTCAAAATAAACTCAAAAAAAGAGGGAAAGGTAAGACAAAAAAGAAAGGTTATATGGTCTTTAAGAATCACTTCCCTAGCTAGTTTTTAAATAGACAAGTGATTTCAAAACCTATGCTTATTTATAGCAAGTGTTTCACACACATAATCAAACATGGTTAATAAGTTTAGGATGATATTGATATAGGAAACTCATAGGCCTCAATCAAAATTTGCTCCTTTTAGGGTAGCTATTGCATGCTCTTAACTAGGAGATTATGACATGGGATTAGTGAGTTATATGAGGTAGTTTTTACACACACAAAAGACTATATCAACTAAAATCACTTTTGCACACTTAATAATATGAATCAATCAACTTAACTATCAATAATCAATATAATTTAATAATTTTTCAATAGTTGTTGCACATATAAGACTAGCATATCAATCAAAACAATAAAGAACCCATTAGCAAATTTTCCACACTAAGAGTTATTGAATAATACAACCAAAGAAATAAAACCTTTTTACACAAACAAAGGAAATAAAATACACAAACACATGAGTTGACAACTAAAAATTGCTTTGATAATGTATATTAAAAATTCTCTAATAATTCAAAACTATGGATTAAAAGTGTTTAAATAGACTTGGGGAAGGGGTCACCTCATCCTCCAAGTTCATGTGAAATTCATTAAATGTCATTGTTAAAACTTGAATTCTAACCAGGGTCAAAACCATATAAAGATATTATATAGTTTTTAATAGTTTAAGTTAGCCTTTAAAAAAATCATGCAATGTGTGCACGTGTACAAAGATGAATAGGAAACTTGACAACATGGTTTGAAATTATAAGAAAAATATAAATATATAAAATATTACACTACTACAAAGTGTTCATGCAAAAAAATCTTGGCATTTCAAGGTTTAGTTGACATTTGGATGGATACATGGACTTTAGTTGTCATTGTGGCTATAGCCGTTGACGTGGAAATTATGGTTGTTAATGTGGAACTAGAAGTAATAACTTGAGTTTGCATCTTCATCACCTCTATTTCAAGCCAACACTTATGGGAAACATCATGATACTATTGATTTATCTACATATTCAAAATATGTGGTTTGTGTACTCTATTGACCTATTCCAGGAGATTTACATGCTCTATCTTAGTTATTTAGAAGTTGATCTTGAAAATTTAAACTTCAGTCACTTTATTTCTTGTGAAGCTTAACTCAACCTCTATATCTTCCAATGGAAACCCCTACAGACTTTTCTTAAAATTATATGAGGCCTCCTGAATGAGTTGATGTAATTTAATTTTATTGATCACCTTCTCTGTAACATCTTTTACCTTGGATAATTTTGAATCATTTAAAATTTATAGGATGAGGATCTCATGTTCTTGGTACTTGGGTAGCAAAGCCCCAGCTACTGTCAACCATTCCCTAGCTTCTTCCATCTTGATGAACACTAGGTTGAGGGCATTGAATGCCTCTAGTGGTGTCATGAGATCTAAGTGGCTATAATCCTTATTATTTATATAAATTATCAACATCTTCTATTTATTACCATCAAACTTCAAAGAACTAAATAATTCATGAGTTTTGGTAACATAAGGGGTGAATTTAGCCCACATGAATTCTAATGCTTCCAAAGAATTGTAACACTTTTAATCTACCTCTTAGACCTCAGCTTCAATTCCATTTGATATATTCACAATCTTATATTTTTCTTTCAATTGATCCAAT
The DNA here is from genome assembly GCA_037957365.1 of Torreya grandis. NCBI lineage: Eukaryota > Viridiplantae > Streptophyta > Pinopsida > Cupressales > Taxaceae > Torreya > Torreya grandis. The sequence continues at coordinate 6,777,531 of JARHVA010000032.1, forward strand.
TCTTGTTTGGCCAATTATGTGCCCTCATGGATTGCCATCATGGCTTCCTTTTATGCCTCAACTAGAGATTTAAATTCTTAGGTATAGGGGGATTTCCCCAATTTCCTCTTAGTCAAGGAGAAAACTAATTTATTTTCTTCAAAAATCAATTCCCTACTATCATCATCTTCTATCTTCCTCTTCTTCACCCTTTGAATACTATCATATGGTTTATCAAACAAGGTTGTAATAGGGGGAGATCTATTATTTTAAAGTGGGTAATTGAGAGGTCTTGGATCTTAAGTATATGGCCCATGGTGTTGAGCATATTCATTGATGTTTGGTTGCCATTGATATCAAATAGAGCATGTTATACTAATTCATTAATGATAAATTGATTAGATTGATGTTTTAGAGAGATACAACACATATGCAAGACTGTAAGGACAAATAAAAAGTTGAGGCATTTATAGATGTTTTGGTGAAGCTATGGTGTGTCACTTGATTAGCTAACTTTGATTATGTACACTAAATTTCAATGTATTTTATTTGTATAGACTCTTAAGTGTGTTTTTTATCATGTGTGCTAATAGTAACTTGTAATAGGGAAACATGCATTTTATAGCTTAAGAGAAACTAGACCATCACTATACATCATACAGATATGAATGAATTATCAAGTTTGTGAATTTATTTTTGGTACTTAAAAAGTTAACTAAGGTCAAAGTATTTCATGGTGATGTTGTCTATAGTGCCAAGAAGGCCACCTAAAAATTTGGAATCTTGAAGTGTTTTCTAGTTCAAGTTATAAAGCTTCAAAGTTGCTCTTGCAGACTGTGATGGGCTAGAGATTGTCAAGTTTAACTTCATTGAAGTTTGAGTTCACTAGTCAGTTGATCCAATGGTGCATATTTATTCAAAATTTCAAATAATTTATCACTATCTCATTAATTTGATAGTAGATCAATAATTCATGGGCATTTATACTGATAGAGATTGATTCTGCGGATCGAGTCAAAAGTCAAATGTGTATAAGGTATGTAGAGCTACCAAGAGGCACAATAATGAGAGATTTGACATAAGATCAATAGTGATCATTTTAAGATAAATATCAGGCTAATCAAAGGATATTGATGGTGCATATTTATCCATAATTACCAAGAAGCATGAGATGAGCTTAAGATGCTCAATGTTTAGTGTTTGTACAGTGACCATTGGAATTAAAATATTCAAATTAATGAAGAAAATTAGTTCTAATTTCTTGGGTTATATCATTTTATCTAGGATGAATTTATTGATGTAGTAAAAAGTTAATTTGTAGAGGACTTCAAGATGTATCAAGTGAATTTAGTTAGAATGTTTGAATTTTTGTATAGGTGAAGATATGGAGCTTCAAAGTTGAATATTTATTCATTCATGATGCTAATGTGTACACAATAATGTTTTAGAAACTTGTAATTTAGTATAAATGTGTTTTGGTAGGATAAATCACATTAATTTGTCATAAGGGGTATATGGAGTGGACCCATATAGTTTAAATTGAGCATATGTTATTAATTTGCTCGATAGAGTGATAAATGGGTAAATAGGTCTCCATGAGACCTATAAAGGCTACTAAGGCCTAATTAAAAGGCATAAATACTTAAGTGTGACCCATAGATGCTATGGTTGACCTATGATAATGAATTTGAGCTATGTATTATCATGTTAGATGTCTTAATGGTTAATGCAAGTCTTATGGCCAATCAAGAAGTTGATATGCATGAAGACTCTATAAATAGTGAAGACCAAGCCAATGATTTCTACACTTGTGTGTGGAATAATTGAGAGAGTATAATATAGTATGAAGGATAGAGATTAGAGGGAGTGTGTTTAGTGGATGGAGTGAAGCATATAATAGATTGAAGATGAGAAAAAAAGACTCGAAAGATCTAATAGGGTTATTTGGATACTTCGATTATATGAAAAAGTTTGAGTGTGAAAGAGAGGTGTTACACATTATTTCTCTAATCAGATTGATCTACAATCAGATTTCTAGAGATGTTTATTTCATAGGTGTTGTGTGGATGTTCAACATCTAGAACAAGTGGGTGCTTGTTCATACTTAGGGGTGGGTGCTCCTTGTGATAATCTTATAGGACAAGTAGTCCATGTGTTTTCAAGATTGAGAATGGATTTTATTCCCCAAGAGGGTTTCTCACGTACATCTTATGTTATGTGTGTGATTTTTCATCATCTTACTTATTCATTATTATAAAAATATTGTATGATTCATGAATGCTTATGGTAATTGATTAAGAGTTTGAAAGGATTGAAATTAAAGTTTGAAATATCTTTCATCATTGATTTACCCCCACCCCCCTCTTAGTGATTGTATCTCTAACAATTGGTATCAAAGTAGGACCTTCTATGCAATTTTAACCACTTGAAGGTGATCCAAGGTATAATATGGTAAGTTAATGATGTAAAATTTATTTACTAAGTAAGAACCATTGTTCAATGGGTCAAATTATGTTTTCTAGAGTATAAGGATGAGGACATACATCATGTCTCTAGGGTTTGATATTTTGTAATCTATCATGGATGGTTATACTACACCAACTACTCTTATAACTAATGATGATGATAAGAATTTGAGTGAGAATAATTTAAAATCTATGAATGCTATCATTTATGGTCTATTTGAGGCTGAGTTCACCAAAGTGATCCATTGCAAGTCTACCAAAGAAATTTGGGTCAAATTATAGACTATATATGAAGGAGACTCTAAGGTAAAATTGGGTAAGTTATAGACATACCAAAGGAAATTTGAAGTTCTCAAAATGAAGAAAGAAGATACTATGGCATCCTATCTTTTAAGGGTTAATGAGGTAGTAAATATGATTAGAGGTCTTGGAGGATAATTGATAAAGCTACTATAGTATATAAGGTATTAAGGAGTCTTACACTCAAGTTTGATTCAAAGGTTTCTACTATAGAATAAATTCATGATCTCACTTAGTTAAAGATGGATGAACTGCATGGCATCCTTACTACTTATGAAATGAGAGTTGATGAAGATATACCTCCTAAGAAAGAAGTAGCCTTCAAGGTGATTAAGGAGACAAAAGCCAAGAAGAACAAGTTAAGTCTTGAAGATTTTGATCTTAATTAAGATCAACTTGAATCCATGTTTATAGGAAAATTGACTATAAGATTAGGTAAGTATGAAGGAAAACTTATTTTCAAATGTTTTTCATGTGGTAAAGTTGGTCATTTTGCATCTATATGTCTGGGTATAGACAAGTCGGAACATAAATAAGCTCATAAGGAATCTCATGAGGATGATCACAAGAAATTTGAGGGTCCTAGTGAGTAAAAAAAGTGCTTTAGTAAGAAAAATGGAAATAAGGAATCATATAAAGGCAATAAGAGATTTTACCATGAAGAAGATAGTAACTCATCTATAAAATAAAAAGTAAACACATTTGATAGTGATGATTCTTTTTATAATGAGGAAATGGAGACATTATTCATGGCTCTTAATGATGATGAAGGTGAATGTTATTTAAGCAAAGATTTAATTGGTGGAGATAGGTCAGATGAAGAAGATGAGAAAGTCACTCTTGAAGATAAATATCTAGATACTATGGAAGAAATAAAGTTACTACAAAGAAAGAACATAAAACAAATTTCCTTGATCGAATCCTATGAGGATAAAATTGGACTTTTTGAAAGAAGGCTAAGTAATGAATTTAAGGAGCATGATGAGATCAAACAATAGTTATAAACTTAGGTTTGTATTCTTAATTAATAATTAAAGAATAAAGATTAAGAGTGTATCATGCATCATTCAAAGATAGAGTCTTTATAGATGAAACTAAATCTAGTTATGACCAAAGATACAATTGATGATTAAGATAATAAGGATGAATTGATGAATTCGCTTGAAGATCTAAATATTGAGAAGAAAAAGAACAAAGAGATGATGTCACAAATCAAGGATTATGAAGAATAATTTAATGTGTTTGAAGCAAGATTTAATGAAGACACCAAATACCATGAAGATATAGTCAAGCATCTTAGTTATCAATTGGAAATCCTATCTATAATCCTGAATTCTAAAGAAGATGAGTGTCCTAGGTATGTGATTGATAATAAGCCATTAAAAGTTGAGTTAGACAAGACATCTTGTAATGTGAAGTCATTTATGAAATTTTAAAAGAGTTCAAATGATCTTGATAATATTCTAAGTAGTCAAAAGCATGCAATTGATAGAATTGGTCTTGGATATAAATAATAAAAATCGTGTGACTCAAGAGGCTAAGGTTAACAAGGACAATTGGACTTTGAAGATCAATCATCAGTCAAGGAATGAAGGTGTTGTCAGAATGAAGACAAATCAGATCAGACAACTAAATGCTATGAGGTATGATAATTTCAATGGTCATTATTACTCTTATAATCAATTTGGTCATGGGTCAAAAGAGTGTAAAAAATTCTCAAGGAAAGAATTTAAATAGAATTATGAGCAAGACAATGGTAAGCATGAAAACATCATCACTCAAGATAGTCAATAGGTTCACAAGGAAAGAATGACATCTTTTGCTACAAGTGTCAAGGCTTTGATCATATTATAAAGTTTTGTAATATCTTCATCAGGAGACCAAATGATCAGGTACATGAACAAATTCATGAAAATACAAGGAATCATCATATTCCTCAATCATAACGTATGCATAATCTAAGAAATCTCATTTGTTTCAAATGTCATGAGATAGGTCACATAATAAGGTTTTGCAAGAATGATCAATATTCTACTTCAAATATTATCAATCCTAACATGAAGAGAAGGTGTCATAGTGAATGGAGGCCTAAGCAGGTAAATGAGTAACATTCTCAAAATGGATTATTTACCATGATAGAACAAGGAACAAGTTCAAGAATTAAGGAAAAAACCTTATTTTCCAAAATGGACAAGGAAATTAAGAAAGATCCTAAGATAAAAGAGAAGAATAAGGTTGAGAACTCATTCAAAGAAAAACTAAAGAGGAGGAAGGATTTCAAGTCAAGTGAAATCATGGAGATATGGGAATCTCTTGAGTTTTGGGATCTTTAATCCCTCTATGACAAGTGGGTGTATATACCTATGCTTCTTAGGAGACATATTTTTGTGTAAGAAAGTGTGTGTGCTCTAGGTGATAGTCAAAGTGTCAACCATTATAGAACTTGAAGGAAAAAGTTAAGACAAAATAGACCTTGTACTATCTATTATGACAATACTAGTTCAATTAGTATCTCTAAGAATTCTGTTAAGTACTAAAAAACCAAACACATTTTTATTAGATATCATTTCTTAATAGAATAAATAAGTAATCAAATAGTTAAATTGTAATATGTGTTTACAAAAGAACAAATTTTATACATTATGACTAAACTATTGACAAAGGCCACATTTGAGTATATAAGACAAAGCTTTGGAGTCATCTCCTTGTCTATAAATCATTAAAAGGTCATTTGAGTAGGAGGAGAATGTGTTGTCATATTTTTGTTATCATGAATAAGGTCTTAAAGTTCTGTATATGACAAATTATGTATTTCATAGTTCCATGAGAGCGTTTTTGAAAAGGTTCTAAACCATGATGGCTTGTAGAGGATAAAGGACAATTATTTAATTGTTATGAGTCCATATTGGTTGAAGTGTTGTTGTCAAACCTAGTTCGTTGAGAAGACTTATTGAAGATGATATTTTTCAGATAGAGCATGGAGTTATGGGGATTTAAATTAGATAGTTTGAGATACTTGAAGAGATTTGCAAAATGTTAGGGGGAGCTTTCTAAGCTCTATGAGTAGTTTGTCAGGTCCAAAGATCAAAGAAGTCCAAGTTCATATTGGTGCATATCAAAGGGGAAGCAATTGTTTAATATGATAAAAAAAATTTAAGTATCTTGAGCATTTTAAATAGTATTTGAATGCATACATGATATTGAGGAATGATTGTTGACATGTTGCAAAAGAAACCCTTTGTCATTAATGTCAAAGAAGGAGAAAGATAAGAATGAAGGAGTTTAATTCAAATGAATTCATTATTCATATGAAGTTATTCTAAGGGTGTTTTTCCATCAATGATAAAGGGGGATATTATTGATCATAGTCACTATTGTTTAGTTGTCATTGATGTTAAAGAGAGCATGTTGTACTAATGCATTAATGACAAAGTGATTAGATTGATGGTTTGGAGAGATATAACACATATATAATTTTGTAAGGATAAAGAAATTGTGAGGCATCCATATATGTCTTGGTGAATCTATACTATGCCACTTGATCATTTGTAACAAGAAACATGTATATTCTAGCTTAAAAGAAACTAGACTATCATTGCATGCCATGCAATTATGAATAAACTAGCAATTTTGTACATTTATTTTTAGTACTCAAAAAGTTAACTAAGGTCAAATAATTTCATTTTGATTTTGTCTATAGTTCTGAGAAGGTCCTCTACAAATTTGGACTCTTGAAGTATTTTTTAGCTCAATTTATAAAGCTTCAAAGTTACTCTTGCAGACTATGATGGGTCAGAGACTATCAAGTTTAACTTAATTGAAGTCTAAGGTCACTAGTCAATTAATCCAATGGTGAGCATTCATCATCCAAATCTTGATCCAATGGTGCATATTTAGTCAAAATGTCAAAGAATATAAGATTGCATGTGATGGTGATAAGTGTCATTATCCCATTGAGTTGACAGTAGATCACCTATTTGTAGGAATTTATACTAACAAATATTGATGGTGTGGGTTGAGTTAAAGTCAAATGTGCAAAAGGTATGCAAAGCTATCATGTGGAAAAACCATAGGAGATCTTAAATAAGATCAATAGTGAGAGTTAAAAGATAAATATTGAGATACTCAAAGGAGATTGACGGTGAGTATTTATCCATAATTTCTAGGAAGCAAAAGATGAGGTTAAGGTGCTTTATGTTTAGTGTCTGTACAATGACCGTTGGAATTTAAATATTCAAATTAATAAAGAAAAATAGTTCCCGATGTTTGGGATATATATTTTGATCTAGAATGAGTTTATTGATGCATTAAAAAAGAGTTTTAGAGGATTTTAAGGTGCATCTAGTGAATCTAGTTAGAAGGTCTAAATATTTGTACAATTAGATATATGGAGCTTCAAAGTTAACTATTTGTTCATTCATGGTGCTATTGTGTACATAATAATGTTTGAACAATTTTTGTTTTAGAAGAAGGGTGTTTTGGCAAGATAAATCACATGAAGTTGTCATACAGGGTATATAGAGTGGACCCATATAGTTTAGATTGATCATATGTTCTTAATTTACTTGATGGAGTGCTAAATGGGTGAATAGATCTCCATGAGACCTATAAAGGCTACTAAGGCCTAATTGAAAGGTATAGCTTCTTAAGTGTGACCCATAGATGCTATGGCCAAACTATGAAAATGAATTTGAGATATGTATCATCATGTTAGATGTATTAATGGTTAAGTTAAGTCTTATGGCCAACCAATAAATTGATATGCATGAAGACTCTATAAATAGTGAAGACCAAGGTAATGGTTTCTATATTTGGGTGTGGAAGAATTTAGAGAGTATAAGATAGTGACGAAGGAGATATATTAGAGGGAGTGTGCTTAGTGGATGGACTGAAGCACAAAATAGATTGAAGATGAGAGAAGAAGACTAGAAAGATCCAACAAGGTTATTTGGATGCATTGATTATATGAACAAGTTTGAGTGTGTGTGAAGAGTGTGAAAGAGAGGTGTTAAACATTATTTATCCAATCATATTGATCTAAAATAAGAGTTCTATATCTATTTATTTCATAAGTGTTGTGCGGGTGCTCAACATCTAAAACAAGTGGTTGTTTATTCATACATAGGGGTGGTGTTGAGTGTGGATCCCTTTGAAGCTATCACATGACCTTGGTGGAACATTTAGGTGGATTAGAGAGCTCCACAAATGTGGGGAGCATATTTTCTTGTGACTCCACCTTTTATGGAACTTTATTTCCATGTGAGTGGAATATTCATAGATATTTTTCTAATTTCTATGTTAACTTCCATATTTTATGGAAATGGGATTGACTTCCTTATTTTAGGGAGTTTTTTGTTAAATATCTTATTTCCATGATGAATTCCATATTTTATGGAAGTGGGATTGACTTACTTATTTTAAGGAGTTAGTTGATCTCTCATTGTAATTTGTGTACACCTTTTTCGGAAGAAAGATGAGGATGGCATGTTCCTTCATTGGTGGAATTTTGGATAAGCATGATTGGGTGGAGGATGGCATGTTTCCTTGAGGATAAGACCATATTGGATAAGCATGGTGACTTTTTCCTTCTTGAATGGATTTATTCCATCTTTGTTTATATACAGGTGGTGGTGTGACTTTGCATATTGATGTTTTTAATTATAGGGTATGGTATAACAAATTTTGGTGTGATTATTTATAGGTGTAGGTGTGTCATAACATCTATGTATTATTGTTGACAGACATTAGATTTGGATTAGTATTTTAGAGAATTATTTTGTGAATTCTTGAGGAGATATTCAATCTCTGTGAGAGGTTCTCTTTGGAGAGTTTGTACTCTTGTTCTATGATTATATTTATTGAGGACTTTATTGGTGGATGTAGCCCACATTGGTTGAACCATGGTATGCTCATCTTATATGTTATTACTAGTCTATATTGTTGGTTTTTTAGTTTCTCTATTAAAGTAAAATTTACTATGATTTAAGGAATTGATTCCATGATGCAATTAGTACATAGAGAAATCTGATTTTACACATTTAAAATATGATTTATGTGTTTTAAATTCTGATTTTATGGTGAATTAAATTTGATTTGAGTTCATTTAATTCCTAACAATTGGTATTAGAGCTTTAGTGGTGTTTTTTACTAAAGTGGTAAATCACAACAAGGGTTATTAGCTTGAGTGGGAGCTATGGGAGAAGAGATCATATTCAGATTTGAGAAATTTGATGCCAAAAATTTTGGTTTGTGGAAAATGCAAATGGAAGATTACATGTATCAGAATGAACTTCATCTCCCCTTGGGAGGGGAAAGGATGACAACTTTTAACCATGAGTGATGCTAATTGGACATTGCTTGATAGGAAGGCATTGGGATTCATACGATTATGCCTTACATATTCTATTGCATTCAATATTTTAGATGAGAAATATACAAAGGATATCATGGATAAACATGGAAAGTTGTATGAGAAACCATTTTCTTCAAATAAAACATTTCTTATGAAAATATTGTTTAATATGAAAATGTTTGAGAATGGTTTTATTGATAAAAATTTAAATGATTTTAATAAAATTGTAAGTATGCTCACTTTTGTTGGAATTAAATTTGATTATGAAGTTAGAGATTTTATAATTTTGTGTTCTTTCCCTGATAGTTGGGATAGCTTAGTTATGATTGAGTAATGCAGTCCCTACAAAGGGAAGTTTAAATTTTGAGGATGTTGTAGGTCTAATTCTTAGTGAGGAAATGCGAAGGAAGATCACTAGAGAATCATCTTCATGAAATGATTTGACTATTAAAACTAGAGGGAGGAAAAAGGACAAGAGCAAAGGAAACCATGGAAAGTCAAAGGGTAGATCTAAATCTAGATCTAGAGCCAAGATGATATGTTGGCATTGTGGGAAGAGTGGACACTCAAAGAAGGATTTTTGGTCACTTCAGAATAAGAATGCCAACAAGGAGGAAATGAATGAGGTAAATGTGACATTAGGTAAATCATGTCAAGATGCCTTAATTCTTTCTTTGGATAATTTTTCTAAGTCTTGGGTATTAGATTCAGGAGTTTATTTTCATGTTACCCCACATAAGAATTATTTTACTAATTATGCTTAAGAAAATTTAGGACATGTTTATCTTGGTGATGATGAACCATGTGAGATAGTAGGGAAAGGTTGTATTCGAGTGAAAATGAAGAATAGGAACATGTGGCTACTTAAGGATGTCAGACATGTGCCTATATTGAGATAAAATTTGGTTTTAGTGGGGCAATGGGGTAGTGAGGGTTATTCGATAATGTTTACTATAGATTCTTGGAATGTTACCATAGGTGCTTATGTGGTTTCAAGAGGTAATAAATTTGGTACATTATATTTGATTAGTAGTGTTTATTCTTGTGATTTAGTTAATGTAGATGGAAATGCAACTATGTGGTACTACAGGCTTGGTCATATGAGCCATAAGGGCATGACAATATTAAAAGACAAGTTTCTTGGATTAAAAAATATTAATTTAGAGTTTTGTGAAGACCATGTGTACAAGAAATAAAAGTGAGTTAAGTTATTAAAAATTAGACCCACAAATAAAGAGCATAAGTTAGAGTTGGTATATTCAGATGTATGGGGACCAACTCAGGTATCTTCTATTGGTGGTTCTAGTTATTATGTCACTTTTATTAATTATGAAACTAGGAAAGTTTGGGTTTATTACATTAAAAGGAAATCTAATGTATTTGACACTTTTAAGAAGTGGAAATCCTTGGTTGAGAATGAAATAGGTCTCAAATTGAAATGTCTTAGATCAAATAATGGAGGTGATATTGTAGTAATGCTTTCTTTGATTATTGTTCTAATAATAGAATCAGTAGGCAAAAGACAGTTTTAGGAACTCCATAGTAGAATTAGGCATCTAGAAGGATGAACATAACAATAATGGAACATGTTAGGAGTATGAGATTACATGTAGGGTTGCCTTTACAGTTTTGGGTAGAAGCACTTAACATAATAGTTTATTTGATTAATAGAGGACCTTCAATGCCTTTAGATGGAGGCATTCTTGAAAAAGCTTGGTCTGGGAAGAATGTTGATTATTCTTTTCTTAGAGTCTTTGGATGTGAGGCGTTTGCTCTTATTAAGAAAGAGGATAGGATGAAGTTAGAGGCAAAATAAAAAAATGCATATTTATTGGTTATGGTGAGGACGACTTTAGTTTTCATTTATGGAGCATTAGAGATAAGAAACTATTTTGCTCTAGAGATATAATCTTTAATGAAAAAGTCATATATAATAATTAGTTGCAAGAACAAGAAAAGGAATAAAAAAAGTACACAGTATTGGATGACATTTTGGATGACAAAGTATCCAATGAATCGGTTAAAGAACCTTCTACACAAGGACCCCAAAATCCTTTGGTAAGAAGGTCTTCTATGGTAAGAATAGAACTTGAACATTTTTCTCCTTCTTTGAATTATTTATTACTCACTGATAATGGAGAATTAGTGTGTTATGAGGAGGCAATGCAGGCAAATGTCAGAAAGAAGTGGGAGTAAGACATGGATGAGGAGCATAGATTTTCATGGATAACCAAATGTGGGATTTGTTAAGGCTACCCAAGGTCAAGAGTGAATTGACAAACAAGTGGATATATAGAATAAAAAAATAAGATAAAGGGATAAAAAGGTATAAGGCCAGAATGGTGATCAAGGGGTTTACACAAAACATAGGTATTGATTTTGATGACATTTTTTATCCTATTATAAAAATGACTTCTATTACGACTTTTCTTGGTTTAGTTGTAGTTGAGGATTTTCACTTAGAACAATTAGATGTGAAAATTGCTTTTCTTCATGGTGATTTGGATGAAGATTTATATATGGAGCATCCATAGGGATATGAGGTCAAAGGGAAGGAGAACTATGTGTACAAACTAAAGAAGAGATTATATGGCCTGAAATAAGCTCCATAGTAATGGCATAAGAAATTTGATTGTTTTATGTTGGAACAAGGTTATCAAAGGTGTAATTTTGACCATTTCATGTATATCAAACATTATGATGATGGTTCTTTTATTATATTATGTTTGTATGTGGATGACATGTTATTTGTAGGAAAGGATATACAACATATTGATATACTTAAGAAATAACTTAGTGACTCATTTTCTATGAAGGATTTGGGTGCAATGAAACAAATCCTTGGTATGAATATTACTCGTGACAGAAAGGAGAGGAAGCTAATTTTATCCCAATCAAAGTATGTGAAGAAAGTATTGGAAAGGTTTAGCATATTGGATGTTAAATATGTTGGTACTCCTTTGGCAATCCACTTTAGATCATTAAAGGAGTAGTATCTCAAGATAGAGGTTGAAAAGCTTAAGATGTCCAAGGTATCTTACTTATCGATAGTTGGTAGCTTGATGATTCCATGGTTTTTATTAGGCCAGATATTTCCCATGTAGTGGGAGTTATGAGTAGGTATACGAGTGATCTTGGTTACGAGTATTGGGAAGAAATGAAATGGATTATTCAATACTTGATAGGAACCATGGATGTTGCATTATATTATGGCAGATTAGATACCACTATTCATGGTTATGTGGACTCAGATATGGCAAGGGATATTGATAGTAGGAGGAGTATGATAGGTTATAAATTTAATAGTGTAAATACATTAGTTAGTTGGATTTTTAGGATATAGAAGGTTGTGGCTTTATCAACCATAGAGGTAGAGTATGTTTCTACCATAAAGTCTAGCAAGGAGATGATTTAGTTACAAAAATTATTTTGAGAGTTGGGGCATGAGCATGAAATTGGGAGACTACACAGTGATAGTTAGAGTGCTATTCATTTGGCAAAGAACTCTACTTTCTACTTGAAGACAAAACACATTCAGTTACATTATCACTTCATCATGATAGCTTTGGAGGAGAACTTGGTAAACCTAGAGAAGATTCATACTAGCCAAAATCATATGGAAATGATGACCAAAGTGGTCACATTAGACAAGTTGAGACTTTTTAGATTTGGTTAGTCTTAGTGGTCATAAAGTAGTGATAAATTCTATTTAGAAGAAACAGTCTCCAAGTGGGAGATTGTTGAGTGTGGATCCCTTTGAGGCTATCACATGACCTTGGTGGAACTTTTTGGGGGATTAAAGAGATCCATAAATGTAGGGAGCACATTTTCTTATGACTCCACCTTTTATGGACTTTGTTTAAATGTGATTGGAATATTCTTAGACATTTTTCTTATTTCTATGTTGACTTCCATGTTTTTTGGAAGTGGGATTCATTTCCTTGTTTTAGGGAGCTACTTGTTAAATAGCTTATTTCTATGTTGAATTCCATGTTTTGTGGAAGTGGGATTGACTTCCTTGTTTTAAGGAGTTAGTTGTTATCTCATTGTAATTTGTGTACACCTTTTTTGGAGGAGAGATGAGGATGTTATGTTTCTTCCTTGGTGGGATTTTGGATAAGCATGACTAGGTGGAGGATGGTGTGTTTTCTTAATAATAAGGTCATCTTGGATAAGCATGGTGAGTTTTTAATTCTTGGATGGATATCTTCCATCTTTGTTTATATATAGGTGGTGGTGTGACTTTGTAGATTGATTTTTTTATTTAAAGGGTGTGGTATAGCAGCTTGTGGTGTGATTATTTATAGGTACAAGTGTGGCATAGAATTTGTGGATTATTATTGATAGACATCATATTTGGATCAATAATTTAGAAAATTATTTTGTGAATTCTTGAGGAGATATTCAATCTTTTTGAGAGGTTCTCTTTGGAGAGTTTGTACTCTTGTTATGTGATTATTTTTATTGAGGAATTTCTTGGTAGATGTAGCCACATTGGGTGAACCATGGTATACTTATCTTATGTGTTATTATTGGTCTATATTTTTGGCCTTTTATTTTATATATTAAAGAAACATTTACTGTGATTTGAGTAATTGATTCCATGATGCAAGTAGTGCATAGATAAATATGATTTTACACATTTAAAATCTGATTTATGTGATTTAAATTCTGATTTTATGGTGAATTAAATCTGATTTGAATTCATTTAATTCCTAACAGGTAGGTGCTCCTTTTGAAGTGGGTGAGTCACTAAAAGGTCTCATGTTTGTGATCATCTTATAGGATAAGTAGTCTATGTGTTCATAGGCTTGAGAGTGGGTTTTATTCCCTAAGAGGGTTTCCCATGTAGATATTGTGTTATGTGTGTGATCTTGCATAATCTTACTTATTCATTGTTATGAACATCTTGTATGCTTTATGAATGCTTGGGGTCATTGATTAAGAGTTTAAAAGGATTGAAAATAAATTTTTAAATATCTTGCATCACTAATTCCCCCCCCCCCCCCCCCCCCCCCACCTTAGTGATTATACCTCCAAAACATGGAGGAATTGTCAATTGATTGAGTTATATTTCCTTAGTGGATTTAACCATGATTTATTCTTCAAACTCCTCATCTATTTGCTACTTCTTAGCTACTTTGAAAATAATGTCAAGTAAGGAATGCTAGATAATCTTAGACCAATCCAATCCTCCATATTGGGGGAGTGGATGGACTATGACCATTTGTGTCTTTGACCTTTTCCCCTTATTTTCACTTGTAAAAATGGCTTCTCATGATGGACTGGTGGATGGAATGGGGAGTGTCATTTGGGTTGATTAGAAATGGTACTGAGAAGTGGCCATGGTAGTTTCCACCTTCTTGGATGCTCTTTTTGTGTTTCATGATCTAACATTGGTAGTGTTAGAAGGAATACTATAAGTAGCCATGGAGGTGGATGACATGGAGGTCGAAAATGGATCAATGGTGGTGGAAGATGGAGAAATAGTGGAAACATCCTTCTCAAACTTTGGGGTGAGAAAGGGAAATGCAAGAAATAGGAGTTCAATGGATCATCAGAGGTGGAAGTGACAACTTCCACCTTAGGAGTTTTCAAAATAGATGAAATAGACATAGACCCAAAATGGGAACATAATAAGAAAACAAGGAAGTGATCTCTAAAACATGAGTACCTATGTGGTCCTCCATAATCAATGTTTTTCCCTTGTCACCCTCAAAGCTCAAAGCCTTACCTGATTCTAATTTTACCTCTTCATTAGGGTCTTCTTCTTCTTCCACTTCTTCTTGCTAAGGCATGATAGGAAAACTTTGAGGTTGCTCTATTGTAGGACTACCTATGGGAGAATTCCTAGGTTTCTTCTTATATAAAATTGTAGTCTTTGGCTATGAGGAAGAACCTTGTTGAATTAAGGTAGTTGATTCATCTATATCCACCCCTGAAGATTTAGAATCTTCTACCGAGGGAGTAGTTATAGGCATTTGAATTATACTAGAAGTTGGTTATTTTTATCTTTTCTCTTCCTTATTAGAATAATATAAATTTATGGGATCCTCCAGAGCTCCTTTGGTGTCAAGTTAAATTAACCCTAGTTCCTTTTTAATAACCTTCAACTTGAAAGGGAGTCCCTATGATGGATCTCCGTATTCCTTGGATTTATCTTTTGCCTAGCCTTTCCAAAAGTTTGAGTGTGTCCACCCTACAAAGAGTGGCAATCTTCTATGTAAGTCCTTCATGGTGATTGAAGGTTCCTGTTAGATCACCTTTAATTTATCCTCCTTAAAAATAAAAATCCTTTCCCTTTTCAAGACCTCCTCATCATTCTATGCATTCATGAACATAAAATCATAATCATAGTAGATGTGCTAGTAAGGGATACCAAGGCCCTAAGTATGCTTTTGGATATCTCCATGAGGATCCCAGTCCCTATGTGGGAATATGGGAAAATGGTAACTATTCCTCTTGCCACCCACATCTCCAAAGTGTTTCCTCATTCTATAAAACATTCTACCAATAACCATGTGGTGGCTAAAGAATGTGCTCTTATTATTTTTGGTCAAGTCCTTTATGCTCCACCATAGCTGATTAGTAATTACTTTCTCAACCAATTTATCAAGTACATACTCTGGGAGACATAAGGGATGAAACTTATGTCTATATATCATGATAACAATGTAATATAGGTATAGAAAATAATCACCTCATGAAGATAACATATTTGTAGTGCTTACACTAGACTTGCGCATTGATGAACCATGTATTGCTTGCCAAATTTGAGGATAAACATCCTCAACAATCCTCACCATATTATTAGTATAAGCATAAAAATATATAAACTAGAAGTGATCACAATTTTGATTTTTTATGTAGTCAGTGGCTGAGATCCATAGCTCACCAAGGACTTTGTATATTGTTCCCATGACAATGTCTAAAAGATATGACATCATGTAAAAGTGGTCCACCAAAGTGGGCTGCTTATCCTTATATATGACTTGATATCTCAAATGGAAAATAAAAATTTCCCTAAAAACCAACATGGTGTCATTGGTTAGTAGCATATGTAACAACAATACCTAGTCCAAATTAAGGAAATGGATACTAGGCATGTTATGAGCCTGTTGAGTAATGCCATGCCAATCTACACTCCCATATTAAACTTGTTGATAGGAATGGGATTATTAGGATTATTACACTTGAATATAATGATTTCATTAGGGAGGATCTATGAATTCAACACATTTTCTATTGAATTTTCTTGATTCCATGAGACTAGTCTATGCTTGTCAAAGTAAGCATCTAGTGTTGGTACAAATAGATTTGAAAATATGCTCCTATGATGTATACTAAAATCATCAAGTTACCAATATGATACAAAAAAGCATCTTATGTGACTTTTCCTATGAAGAACAAGTCTTGAAGGAGGTTTATGCATGGCATTACCTTGGGCTTGGCCATAACAAAATGCAATAATTATCTTTTAAGTGCTACAAAATCCTTGATGAATAGTTGATCTGAGGGAGAGATGTTTCCATCTAGTGAAAATATTTCAATAAAATCGATAACATCCCATAGTTTCAAATAATTTGCATACCTATTGTCAAAAATGATGGCATTGAAGATTGTATCCATGAATTTTGTTGCATATTTAATAGTATATGGTGATGGCAGAACTATTCCCCTAGATGGTTTGGATGAAGATCCCATTGCTACTACATGTAGTGTCTGTAGTCTTCTCTAGTGATCTTTGAATAATTTTCCCTTTTTTTAGTTTCTAGTTTTACTCATAACATTCTCATAAGTATCTAGGGATTTTTTCACATATTATAGCAATCAAATTTGAGTGTAAATGCATTTATAAGTAATGAATACTTTAATGGATGAATGCCATGTTTATGGATTTAGCATTGAATTCTAGTTCATGCATTATAAATTACCAAAGTTCACCTATTTTGTATTTTTTGCATAGTTTAAATCTCTCATTAGTTTTAGTTGGCAGGTAGTTTTAGTAAATATTAGGAAGTATTTTGGCTTTTATCAGCTAAGTATAACACTTTTTTGGCATTCAAGAGTCAATATTTGGGCTTCATATTGGGATTGGTCTTTATAAAAGACTTGTACAAAAAAATTTAAGACCTAATTCCCATCAGATAAAGTGTCTGAATAAAATGCCTAAAGATATTTTTTTTTGAAGTGATATGAAGGTTATGATCTGTTGGACAAAATGGTTGATGCAACAAACCCAAATACCAAAAATTTTATTGGACAAAATGTTTGAAAAAAGAGTTCAAAGATATAATTTTCAATAAAGACAAATCATTTTAGGATAATCGTTTCAGACAAAATGTCCACTGTAAAAAATTTGAAGACCAAATCTATTTGGAACAAAAGTTCCAAAGACCAAAAAGTCTTGATAAAAAAGGCCTGATGTACAAATGCTAAATAAGTCTTCTTCATAAATCCTGATGAACAAAATACCCAAAAAATCTCTCATATATAAAACTTGATAAAAAAAAAAACCTGAAGACCAATTCTATCATACAAATGTCCAAAAAAAAAACTCAAACAATAATCCTAAAGAATAAATTTATGAATAAATTTCTCTGAAAAGACTAAGTCCCAAAAACCTACATAGTTCAAAAACACCTGAAAAGGCATTAATAGGGGTTAGTCGATAAAACACATAATACCATGCTTGATTCTTATAAATATAAATATTAAGGATTAATCCTTTCAAGAATTTTCAAAAACATATAGAAGAAAGGACTAAACAAACAAGGCCAAAATCTAAAAAAATTGGGTCTTTATTTCATCAAGAAGAAAAGGGGATATTGGGTAAAACACAAGGGTTCTACTCAGTTGGTTGGGTAAAATGATTCAAATTGGGTAGGTTCTCTTGATGATAGGCATTCCAATTTTGTCTACATATTTTGTCTTGGTTATTCACCTATTTCTTGGGTGTACAAGAAGTAACAGGCTATTGCACTTTCATCTATAGAGGTTGAGTATATGGAAACAATTCTAGTAATTTAGAAGGTTCTTTGGCTTCACATAAGATTCATCTACTATACTTTGGTTTGATAACCATAGTATAATTAATATACCCTACAATCTAGTTGAGCACTAGTGGACCAAGTGCATTAAGGTACATATGCACTTCATTCATCAACACATTCAAGATGGACTTCTTAAATTGGAATACATTTTGACTCAACAAGTTATAGACATCTTCACAAAGCCTTTTTCATCACCTCAGTTCCTTGAGTTGCATGTCATACTTAGGGTTTCATAAGTTGTCCTTAGGGGTGTTGATGAGGACATCTTCCTTCTTTTTCATGGATGCATATTTTACATGAGTACCTTATCAGGCCTAGTTGTTGAGACTCATACTATGGATATGCCACTATTTATTTTTTGGCTATTTTAATCCCCTAACTTCACTTTAGAATGGGTGTTAGAGTATGTATTTCTCATGCTTTCTAGGTTATTTGCTAGGTATTTTGTCTTTTTTCTAGTTTTTATTATGTGAGGATTTATCCCACATTACTTAGTTATACTAGTTTATAGTTTTGCCTTGCATATTTATACAAGGTCTTTCTATTATACTAAGCATCTCTCTTTCATTATCATTTGAGTTGTCTTATTTTACATCTCATTTATCTATAGCTTCATGTGATGTTTTTTGTTGACTAACTCTTCAGATCTTAGATTATTAGAATGTTTTTACCATTCCTAATAGACTAGAGAAGATGAAAAAATTTTGGTTAATGAAGGAATTCTGACCAAATATGAATTAGGGGATTAGGTTGAACTATTAGGACTAATAAAATTTAGAATCAAGATTATAGAAGAGTCTTTACACAAATTCAAGGAATCAATGACCTTAGTCACTGATCCTAATTATGATATCAATGATGCAATTGAGAAGTTTATGTGCCCATTATATGGAGAGGGATAAATAACAAATTCTTTTATAATACATGTAAGGTGCATTCAAATAGGTTTTTGAACAAGAAACAAACCTTACTGCTACATTCAACTATGGATCAATTCTATAATTGGTGTATTTTAAAAGTACCTTTGATAAGCTGGATAATAAATTAAATAAGTTTAGAATAATTCCTTCTCAAATGATAAATCTATAGATGAAAGTTGATATTCGTTATCAACATTATGAAGGCCCAAATCAAGAAAAACTAGAGGGCATGTTTCATAAATTTGAAGAATATGAAGAGAAGTGACAATAAGCTATGCGAGAAGAATTCATCAACATCAATAAAGAGGAAGGAGATGAAGAATACATGTTAGAGAAGACCCCATAACTTATATTTTAGGGCTATGATCAGAATTACACCTCCCTACATACTATAAGATGCATTTTGTTCCAGAGGGTTTTATATTTTTATCATGTAGTTTGACCTAGTCAACATGCACCCTAAAATGTGTAATCGATTTATATTTTTAGAGTTTGTTTCCTTAAATATAGGGTCAAGATTTATTATAAATAGGAGGCTTGCATGCCTTTAAATCATCAATACTTTTATAAATTTCGTGAAGAAGAGAACTTTTGTGAAGGAGAAGGAAATAACTTTGTGTTTTTTTAATAAAACAATAAATATAAGTGTTGCAAGACTTTAAGCTTGCCTTTGATTGTGAATGAATGTTCTTTTTTTCATTTATTGATAGTATTATTTTATCAAATCTTCCAATAAGTAATCTTAGCACAAAGTAATTTTCATTTTAAATCAACAAATGTGACATATAAGTGAAATATGCATTTTCTGACTTATTTCCATTCTCTCTCTCTCTTTCATTAGGAATAATTTTCATATTTTGCTTATTTTTTTCTCATTCATACTTCCTTTATTATATGAAAAACCCTAAAATGAATTTATCATGTATATTTGTAAATATATTAGGTTTAAGATCAATTTTTTTATTTTTAATAAAGTTAGCTTCACCTACTAATATAAGAGGTACTTAATCCTATGACACTATTGACTATTGTTTATGTGCTAAAACGATTTATATTTTTTCTAGCCAATAGTTTTTGGCACCCATTGTGGGGCATGTTATGTGCTAATTCATGCAACCCACAAATTTACACTAAACGTGAATTTGTCCTATCATTTTGGCATAAATATGTTTCACTAGGGATATAAAATCTAAATGAATCTATAATCTCTTTTACAATCTACAATAATATCTCAGTTTCCTTTTTGACCGTAAAAAGAAAATTTGAGTTGGAGAATCCATTAGTTTACCTATAAGCCCAAAATCTTGAAATCTAACTCAAGGAGGTACATTGAAAAGTCAAGTTATGGTTCTTCCTATAACCATTATACCTTAAATAGCAATTTTTCAAATAATGTTTTTACCATGGGGAAATGCCATTGGTCCATTAGCTCTTGGAAAACTACATGAGTTACCAAGAGGTTCATGCAAAAATTTCCCTAAATTTTTTGGTGATGGAAAGTAACACCCAAATGAACACATATCTATATTATTTGTTGCATGTGGGATTTTGGGAGTTAAACATGAAGATAGAATTGTAAGATTATTTGTATAAAATATCATAATGGAGTCGCTACTTGGTTTTATCATTTAGATGTAGGTTTTATTACCAACTGGAATACTATGAGAACTAAATTTGAATCCATCTTTTAATTAGTTGAATATGCTCATGTATTGCTTTCTCATTTTACTCAGATGAAGAAAGAGGCTTATGAACCCATGCATGAATTTTTGGCTAAATTCAATAGGATATTTTATAAAATCCTACAAGCAACTAAACCAACAGTAGAAAATCTAAAATGTTTTTTATTAATGCTCTGTTGCCTGAAGTTACTTTTCTCTTGAGAAGCAATAAATTTCCTAACCTAGAGTAGATGCAACCTTTCATACTCAAGCTGAAGATGACATGGTTATAGTTGGTAAGTTGTGGAGGAATTATTCAAAGTCCAGAGGGTAAAATTCAAATCATGATTCCATAGAACAATTGATTCAAAAATTGGCAAATGATATTATAAAATTGAAGAAGAATTTGGCTAATAGACATATAACATATTCCTAACATGAGGTTCCTAATAGGAATAATGTACCAAATAAAAATTGACCAAGACTATCAGTTATTAAACAAAGATTATCAGTCAAATATCCTCCAATTAATGTCGTCTTGGAAATAGATGAAATTTATGTTTATGATGAGGATGAAATTGAAATAGAAGATCTAAGTTTTGAAGAATATGAAACTCATGAACTTAGTGGTGACTCCAGTAATGATTTTATAGAATATGAGTGTGAAAAATATGACTATGATGATGTGGTCAGAGATATGAATGATCAATCCTATGTTGTGTTTACAAGGTCTCAGAATGAATAATTTAAGAAGAAATAGGAAGTTGGTAAAGTGAATCAAAATGAGAAGATTTGAAGTAATGAAACTTCAAAGGTAACACATTCTTGTATCATAATTCCTAGAGGTTCTACTTTACTATTTTAGTGAAAGACAAAAAGAAAATAACCAAGGGTCATTACTTCACCTCACACTCTAAATCTATAAAATCCAAATACTAGTCCATATTTAAAAAATAAGGTGACTTCGGTGCCGAAAAGCTCAGAGGTCACTTCTTCATCTCAAGTTCCCTTATTTAACATTTTATATCATGCTAATAAGCCTAAAATTTAAATGTCCCATAAAGAATACTTAAGATTTAATCTAGATCAGTGAAATCATTTGTATCATTTCATAAAAGTGGTCTTAGGGTATATGAATAAGTATAAAGGGATTCTAGCTATGCCTCCAAATACCAAACCCTCAACTTTTGGTATGGTTGCCATTACTTCTCCTATAGGGAAATTAAAACCATTCTATATATCCCTTTTCTTAAAGGGATATAAGATGAGTAATTGTATCATTGATACAAGATCTTCTAAAATGATATGCCTACTAACATATCACATGCTTTGGGTCTCACTTATATGAAAACATTTGGTCATTATTTATTAATGGACATGAAACAAGTCCCATTAGTAGGTCAAATAAAAGATGCACAAGTAGCCTTATCTTTCTATACATAGAAAAGAGCTAAGATGAAAATATTGGTGGTAGCATCCCTATTACATATGGTATATTATTGGTAATAAATTTTTGTAAATAATTAGGTGGAGAGATTTAGATGGATTTGTCTCACACCACTTTTTCTATTAATGGAACTAAACATAAGCTAGAACCTAAACCAAAAGCTAATCTTACTATATGAAAGTTTGAGGATCTAATAGCTGATATTCTTTATGAAGATGCAGGTTTCGGTAATTACATGATGGTTTAAGAAGCAAAAATATACATTCCATAATTGGTTGAAGGTAACTCTAATGACATTTGGCTCATTGAGTTCGATGGAAGTTGTTATTCAACAGGTTCTAGTGTAGGTGTTATTGTTTCACCAAATAAAGAAAATTTTTGGTTCTTTTTCAATCTATAATTTGAGTGAACTAACAATAAAACTAAATATGAAGCCTTGCTTCATAGATTACATACAACTAAATAAATAGGAATTCAAAATTTGAAGGCACAAGGAGATGCTAAAATGCTGAACTCATTGTAAAACAAGTAAGAAATCAACATCAAGTTAAGAATGATCATCTAAGACATTATAGAATTAGGGTTTGGGATTATATTGAAGTTTTTGATGCTTTCTCAATCATATCAATCCCAAGGGAAGAAAATGCCAAAGAAGATGCACTTTCCATTTTGGCATCACTTATGATCCCTCCTCTTGGAATTGAACATGATAAATACACTATTGAGATGGTGTCTAAACCTTGTGTACCTGATAACACTGATCATTGGCATGTTTTCAATAGTGGTGAATAGATAATTTATATCTTGGAAAAAGTAGATAATTTTAACAATTTATATTTTTAAGGAAGCACTTATACCTATAGAGATTCTCATGTTCACCAAAGTGAAGGACAAGATGAATTTGAATCTCTCATAAAGACCATAACAAGATCCAAAGATCATGATACAAGTGTAAATGAAAAGGTAATCTAAATCATAGGAACAAAATCCCTAAAAGATTAATTTCTCTTGAATATTTTTTTAACAAACATGATAGATATATAAAAGGGAAAGGGAAACCCTAAAATTCATAATCTTTTGAATATGAACAAGTCAATATTGGCACTTTCGAAGAACCCAGGTACATCAACATTGGGAAATGCTACTCTAAAGAAGAAATAGATAGATTTATGAATATCTTTAAGATATATAAAGATGTTTTTGCCTATATTTATGATGATATGAAACATTTCAAACCAAATGAAATTAAATATAGCATTCCATTGAAGCTGAATACTTTACCTTATCATCAGAAACAGAGGCACTATAATATAAAGATTGCTTAAACCATTCATGCTAAAATATAAAATATGCTAGATTCATAGATTATTTGTCCTATTTCTCACTCTACTTGGGTAGTTAATATTGTGTTTGTTTGAAAAAATATTGGTGAAATTTGCATCTCTATTGATTTTAGGGATTTAAACCAAGAATCACTAAAAGATAATTATCCATTGCCAATTATGGATCAAATACTTCAAGCTGTTACTAGATTTGAAATGTTTTCTATGATTGATTATTTTTCAAGATATAATCAATTTGAGGTTTTTATTGAGGATTAACATAAAATGGATTTTACCACACCTTAGGGAACTTTTGATTATAGGAGGATGTCTTTTAGTCTCATCAATGTCGGTGCCACATTTTAGAGGGACATAGATCTATATTTTCATGATATTAGTAATAGGATCATAGTGGTTTATTTGGATGACCTCCTCTCTTTTACAAAAAAAATAAAGATTATTATGATCACCTAGTAAAAGTATTTTATAAATTTTAAACACATGGCATCTCATTAAATCCTAATAAATCAATATTCAAAGTAACAGAGGGAAAAATTCTTGACCATATTGTGTTACAAGAAGGAACTAAAATTGATCCTGAATGAGTTCAAACCATTCAGAATTTATCTTACCAATAAGTAAAAAAGGTGTTTAATAATTTTTTGGTAAGGTTAACTTCTTGAGAAGGCTTGTACCTAATTTTGGTGGGATCACTAAACATATCAATAGTATGATGATGGGTAAAGATAATTTTAAATGAAAAAAATAAGGGAAATAATCCTTTGATGAAATTAAAACTTCTATTTCTAGGGCCCCAACCCTGGTATGTCTTTATTTTAACAAGGACTTCATAATTTATTGCTATATATCTAAACATACTATTTTAACAATCCTAGTATAGAAAAATAGCGAAGGCATTGAATCACCCATTGCCTTTATGAGTTTTGGATTAAAAAATCACAAAATAAAATATTTTGTTATTAATAAACATGCCTATGATTTTGTCAAGGTAGTAAATCAATTCAGGTATTACATTCTAAATTTTCACATTATTATCCTAGTCTCAGATCTAATAGTCAAATCGATCTTAACACATAAGGAACTTGGCTCAAAGGATAGATAGATAAAGTTTAAGAGTTTGATTTAGACATCAAACCTACCAATATTTTTTGAGGCTTTGGCTTACATCAACTCATTGGTGAGAATAAAATAAATGATACATTTGATGGAGCTCAAGACTCAAAGTCATAAGGAAAAACACCCAGAGTTCTCTTTGTCATCACTACAGAGATACAATATTCATAAATAGCTTACTTTATTATATATGGTGAATTCCCTTAAGGATCGAGTACTAAATAAAAAATAAACATAAAGCTTATAGCCTTGAAATATTTCATATGGGATAATACCCTTTTTAAAAAGGGAATTAATGGTATGTTCCTATGTTGTGTTGATAAAGAAAAATAGAAGAGGTTGATAAAATATTTTCATGACAAGGAATGTGGTGTTCATTTATCATTGCTAGTTACAAAAAATAAAATTGTTAGGGATAAATACTATTGGACCACTCTTTTTAGAGATGTTTATGAGTGGGTGTCTACATGTGAAGCTTGTTAGCAGTTTGTAGAAAACCAAAACTTATAGATTTGCCCCTAAAGCTTGTATTAATTGAGGAGCCTTTACAACAATGGGGTATTGATTTTATTGGAAAGATAAATCCTCACACTATTGTAGGACATACATATCCTTACCATAAAATCTAAGTGGATTAAAGCTGTCCTAGTTAAGAAAACCACTTCTGAAGTAATGCGTAATTTCATCAAAGAAAACATCTTGGTGAGGTACAAATTTTCTCAAAAGATAGTAACTAATAATTAACCTAATATTTATTTTGTTGAACTTATTGTTTTATGTTATGTCTATGATATTTAATTGTCACACTCTTTAGATCATTATCCTTAGGGTAATGGTTAAGAAAAATCAAGCAATACAAACCTAGTTACCATTATTCGTAAGTTGATCGATGATAATTAGAGAAGTTGGAATAATAAATTATATGATGGTATTTGGGCTGATGAATTACTCCAAAAGGGCTATTGACATGTCACCATTTTAGTTGATGTATGGCATGGAGGGTACACTACCCATTACTTTTGAATTACTAGCACTTTAGTTGGCTAAAGTAGTTGAAGATTAAAACTTCAGGGATTCACTCGACAAGAGTATCTTGTACTTGAACATATTATAAGAATAAATAATTATGGTAGTTTAAAAAATCACATAGCATCTAAAAAAGGTGAAAATTCTTTTTGATAAAAAATCTAGGCAAAGAGATTTCTAGATTGGTGATTATGTTCTTCTATGGGATAAGAAACATGAGCCCAAATGAAATCATGAGAAATTTGATTCATTATGGAGAGGTCCTTTTAAGATTCATTATTTATGTGGTATGAAAACCTACTATTTGTCCTATATGGATGATACTCACCTCTCTCTTGCTTATAATGGGAAATATTTGAATCTTTTTAAGCAATAAGGACTAGTTTCTTCCAGACCTAGTTTAGTTTTAGGATTTTGGTTGTGTTTATTTTCTTGCACACTACTCTTTATTTTTTCACTTTTTTGTTTTTGTTTTTGTTTCTTTTCTCTCTTTCCTAAAATGTATTATTTCATCAAAATAACTCTGTAAACCAATGAATAAAGCTTACCCTATAAAAATTAGAAGATTCTAGAATTCACCCTTGTATTCATCAAATGCAAGTCCCTAGTCAGAGCCAAATATTAATTTCCCAAAATTTCATTCATGAATTTTTTAGACCCCATCAATTTTTCAAAAGGGATTATTGAAGATTGGACTAAAAATCTCAATGCATGACGTACTTTTTTCTATGCTCTTATCAATTTAGTGTTTTTAGGCTACTTAGTAGCAATTAAACCCTGATGGATATAATGCAATAATTTGACCCTATCAATTTCCAAGAATATATCAGACCATGATGATTTAAATGTATTCATCTGACCCCATCAATCACCAAGTAGCCATCAAACCCTAATGAATGCAATACACTTGTTTAACCCCATAAGTTGTTAAGTAATCATTAGACCCAATGGGTAAAATTCATTCATCTAACCCCATTAGCCACCAAATAATCATCAGACCCTAATGAATGCAATACAATCATCAAACCTCATCGATTGCCAAGTAACCATCAGATCTCTTTGATTTCCAAGTAATCATCAAACCCTAATGATTGCAATGTAGCTTCATTTCTTTGACCCAAACCTCATTTATTAGGCTTAAGTGCTTAATATGTGGGAGTATCATTGACCCTACTATTTAATAGAGTCATCTTAAATAATTTTAACACTTAGATTTTTTAGTCTTGGCATTTTGGTCTTATGTTTTCATCTTCAATCTATTGAAGACCTTAATTTTGAAGCATAGCCTTAAAATTTTGATGCCAAGATTCTCACTACCTTGCACATTAGGGTTTCCCACTTTCATTGTAGCTATATAAATTTAACACTAGGGTTCCATCTTTCTCTTGCATTGGGTTTGCTGACTTGTGTTACAACCTCTTGATCTCACCTTCCCTTCATCCATCACTCTTCTAACACTCCATTCTTTAACTTTCCATTCCCAAACCATTGGTGTGATTAGAAAATGTTTGGAACCTAAAATAAGAAGGGAAAGGAAAAGGTAGTCAAAATTAAGTATCAATTCCAAGGGGTCACCCCCTCTAATATTGACTGCAATATTAATTATGTTAGAGACATAGAATCAAGTCATATAAATATGGATTTATTTTGGATAAGGATAAGTGCCTATTTTTAAAATTATTAAATATAGAGCATCTATGATAGTGGTCTTCCACAAGTTGATGCATTATTGATCACTATTCAATGTCTAGAACTTGTCATGACTTTGAAAGTCATTATGACTAGGATAGAAGAGAGGTCTGTACTCTATAGGATAAAAATACCTAATCATGAAGCTTTTTTATGGATTACTCTAGCTTTAATGCATCAATATTGTCATGATAATCATAAAGAAGATTTCCTAAAGTCCCTAATTAGACACTGGATTACCAAGCCTAGATCTGTAGTATGTAGGGTTCCCAAGGTAATTACTAGATAAGATTTGAAACCAAAGATCAATGACATGGTGACTCTCCTAAAAAAAGTAGCAGACATTCCAATAATGACAGATTATGAGTGGATGTTTCAGTATATTTAGATCATTCATGCTGAAAAGCAATACATATACTAGGCAAAATTGACTAGTGACTCAATTCAAAAGCAAATGTGTGAAGTGATTACTACTCATAAGTTTTATAAGATGTTATATTTGATCTATGTTATTGTTAAAATAATACTTTATAGTGTTTTATCAATAGTTAAAGTAATGTTGGCTTCTCATGTAAATGACTACTATCTTCAGTTGAGAATAATGGAATGTACTAAACACTTCCATCATGTCAATGATGCTTTTTTATAGTTTATGATCCATATGTTTGAGTAAGAACCTAAAAATAATGATTTTTTTTTTGTTTTCTCTTCTAAAATATCAAGGTGGGGTGGTTGGTTCATTACATTCCATACTTTTTCCTACATCAGGGTATATGGGTGTAACTCCTCTCTATTCATGCTCCAAAGATGCGTAGATGATAAATGGGATCTCATAGATTTAGTTTAGAAATTGATGGTGTTGTAAAATTTATTGGTTCTTAAGCACAAGTTGGATGGGATTCATTTCCCAATGGCTTTAGAAATTGATCGTGTTGTAAACGTTCTTGGTTTCTAAGCACAAATTTGATTGGATTCATTTCCCAATGGCCATTGGTAGATACACATATGCTACATCATATAAAGCCAAGTCGGTAGAAGCATATATGGTGCATGTTACACTTTAAAATTATCATAACCACCCACAATTTTATATAAGAGGAATAATCGAGCATATCTTGAGTGCCTCTTACAAGCAAATTCCTTATTATGAGGACTTCTAGATGGATTGTGACGATGAAAGAGAAGTTTGTCTTCTCGAGTATACCCATTTCACATTAGACCAAGTAATTAGATTCAACATCATAGTTATTCTAAATGATATAGACTTTGAAGATGATGGTGAAGTAGTTTATATGAGTTATTTTTCTCAAGGGATCAAAAAGGCACCAATTCGAAAAATAGATTAGATTCAAGGAGAGAAAACCTCATTAAAATTTTGAAATCAGGGAGTCTTCAAAATAACTTTAGTTTGTTTGGCCAATAAAGGGGTAGACATGAAAAATGCTAAACCTCCTCCACCATTAAAATCTATGGATCTTCCTCCTCCTGAGTAAGATAGGCAAATAGATGTAAAATATCAAATGACACCTTTAGCCTAACCTTCATGATAATATCATCCCTTTGGAATTTAGGCTAATCTTTGATGTCATTAATATCATGGAAGAATATGAATATATAATATTAGATATGAAATTAGTACTTGACTTAGATATCCTATATCTAATTTCTTTTGATGACTCCTAAATTATCAACCTCCAAGTTAACAGTGATTACCAATGTAAAAGTGAAAATATTATTGCTTATCATCAAATGAAAATAACACTCACCAAATATTTTACCTCTTTTACAATCAAGTCAATTCCAAGAGATCAAAACTCTATCATTGATTCTTTTGCTTCTTCAACATCTCTATTTCATCCTCATCAAGTACTTAATGATTCCCAATTTCTTATTCAAATAACAAAGTCACTGTCTTGTATCCAACCATAGGACTCACTCATCTATCAAATTGAGGATGTCACTATTTAATAAATCCCATGATACAAAAACATTATCCAATTCTTAGAACATCAAACCTATCCTCTAGACATGGATTTTCATGAAAAGATTAGAATATGTAAATAAGCATTTATATATGTTTTCCGATACAACACCCTTTATTACCATAATGAAGAAGGTACCGTACTCTATTGTGTAATACAAGAAGAGGTCCTTCCTCTACTCAAACAAGCACATGTGGGAATTTTTGGTGGTTACTATGGCAAACATGCTACAACACATAAATGCTTACATATAGGATACTTTTGGCTTACTTTAGAAAAGGACATTATCAATTTTAAAAAAAAGTGTACTTGCCAACTTCATGATGATTTAATCCATTTACCACCAGATGAGCTCCAAAATGTAAAGTATCCTTGGCCATTTTCCATGTCGGGATTAGATCTCATTGGAAAATTACCTTGCTCACAAAATGGTCATGTTTTTATCATTATTGCTACTAAATATTTTACTGAATGGGTAGAACCCATTCCTCTTGTCAATGTCATGGGAACCACTATTTGTAAATTTATCCTTAACCAAATCATTTGTCACTTTGGATTTCCACATACTATCATTTCTCACAATGATAGTAATTTTTGAAAATAAGTACATGAAATAGTTATGTGCTAAATTTAAAATATCCCATAAGTTTTCCACACCTTACCATCCATAATGCAATGACCACACTGAGGCCACTAAAAAAATTCTCAATAAAAGTATACAAAATACCATCTGATAAAACCACACTAATTTTCATCTTCACTTATATCTTGTACTTTAGACCTATCATACTAGCATACATACTACCACTGGGGAAATGTTGTTCTCACTAGTCTATGGTTCTGAGTTCATCTTACCATTAGAATTTGAACTCCCCTCCTTACATATATCTTTTCATAGTATCATTCCTGATGAATAATTATGTGGATCTTGCCTTCAATCCCTCAATATTCTTGATGAACACTATCTATCCACTCTTTAACATAACCACCAATACAAGGCTCACGTCACCAAACAACATAATAAAAGGTTAAAGTTTGAAATTTTAATGTTGGTAATCTAATCCTTAAGTTATACTATACCCATGATAAATAAGGTGAATAAACTAAAAAATGGTGGGGTCCTTATCTAGTGAAAGACATTCTTGGTCCTAACAACTATTGCTTACAAACTAATGAAGGCCATATTTTTAAAGAACCCACCAATGCACAATTTTTACATAAATATTTACCTTCTTATCATATTTATATATACTATCCTACTAACACTTCTTGTATGGTTTCTAAAATGATCTTATCCTCTCCAGTAGTCTCTTTTTACATAAACCTTAGTTCCTTCCCTTATTCCTTTGGTTTCTTTATTTCATGAGCTACATTGTAATACCATGGATAGGACCCATTTTTTTATCACAAATTCCTTTTACTTTCATACATTTTACTTTCATATATGTTTATTATTTTTTAGTTCTTTGTCCAACCACTTGGGTTTTTCTTTTGTGAGTTGTAGTGTAAGACCATGGATAGAACTAGCCTCTCCTCACAAATACCATTTTTTGTATTTTTTGTTCACCCACTTGGGTTTCTATTTTATGAATTACAGTGTATGACCATGGATAGGATCGGTCTGTCCTCATAAAACCATCATATTATTTAAAAACACCTTTATTAAACCAAGTGTTCTTTTTCTAGAATGTTAACAAATGGTTATAAGTTTATGATCCAATATTCTCATCTTTAGTTTTTGTTTATTTTGTAGGTAAAACTTGTCTAAAAAACTATGTCATCATGTTTCTAGACACTTACATTCTCATGGTAAGGAATCATGCTTACCTATCATTGTATCCTTTTTTCACATTATCATATTTTTTAATGAATTGATGTAATTCAAATTGTTTCATGTTCATTCCCCTTGATTTCCTTTCCTTTCATTCCACTTTATATAAAACAAGGTCAAATTCAAGATAACATTTTTATTGCAAATGAATAAACAAGACTCTTCGACACCATGCTCTCTAAGTCCTTTTTCTTAGCAACCAAGTCCAAAGTTTTCAAATGATAGTCATTTTTAGCACCCATGTTTGGTTCTTTGAATATGTATAGAGAAGGAATATAAAAATCCATAAAAAATTAAAATCCAAATCCATTAAAATAAAAATAAATGATCAAAAGGCAATTTAAAAATTAAAAAAGTCAACATCACACCAAAATTTATGATTTATAACACATCTCCTATCTCCAATAAAAGCTCAAACTCCATAGTTGGCCTCATACTAGAGATGGGGTCCATTGGGGTGCGATAGGGTAGTAGATTAGGATAAGATAACTCGAAATAATCTATAGTGCTACCTAATTTCTCATGCAAGGACCCAATCTTCATAGTAGATCAATGACTCTATAAAGGGTCTTGAGGAATGGGGAACACGTTGTGGGAAAGTAGATCTATTTTACTTTTCATGCATAAAACCTTCATGGGATGATATTCATACTTCATTTCATGACCTAAGATTTGTGTGGTTAAGATAATTTTTTTAGAGTCCTTAATGTCGAAAGTCTTCTTATTTATCTAAACCTAATTTTAGTGTCTTGACTTCGATAAAGAGTTTCTTTACCTTTCTTTTTCATTCATTTCCCCCACCACCAATTTCATTCCCCCCTTCACAAGAAAGTTTGATTCTAAAATATATTTATCCACTTCTCTATTCCTTCTTATTAATATCTTAAAACATTCTAGCACTACTTTGTTTCAATTTTATGTATCCTTAGAACAAAACAACATGCTTGAGTGACTATGGATTATCTTCTTTAAGACATTGTTTTACATTTCTAGAATTTCCTTAGTTTATTTGAAATTTTTATTTATCACTTCCTTTTTTCAGATAACTATGTGCATTTCTATTTTTTAGTACTTTTTCCATTATTGAGTGATTTTGGATTGTTATTTCTCACTTACCAATGTTGTTTTCCATTTCATATACTTTTTCCATTGATGATTGAGTAATAATTGTTACTACTCACTCATTAATTTTGTTTTACCATTTCATTCCCATATTTATTTAAGTAAGGATAATTACTGCTTTCACATTGATGCTTGATTATCATTTTTACTTGTATCCTTAGTTTGACTTGGTTTTTTACCTTTGTTACTTAAGGTATAATTGTTTGAGTTTTCAGTCATTTAGTAGACTTGGATTTTTAGTTACCCAATTTACTCTAAATTTTGGCTTGGTCATTTTGTCCTAACTTAACATTTATCACCCCAAAATACCAAATTTCTAAGTATACCATGCCTACACATTTTTAGATATCTTGGCTTGATTGCATTTATTTATTTTTGCTATTTACTTTTTTATCTTTATATTTGTCTAATTTAGCCTTTTCCCCCTCCACAATTAAAAATAGAAACACAACAAACAACCATCCAATGATAAATTTAAGTCAAGATAAGCATACATTATTTTTATTTCAATTATTTCATTTCATCTATTTACTTCCAATTATTTTATGTTTTAAAATACTACAATTTATTTAGCTTCAGCATTGTGTGTTTCTATGTTCTTTTCCCAAACCACCATCCCATGTTACACCTGAGTGACATGTGATGAGAATAAATTGGGACATATGTATACACATAATATTTTCAAAATTTATCAATTACTAATGTTTTCTCTCTTGCAGGAACCCATTGAGTTTCAATCTCTCTAAGTACAGGTCTTAAAGGGTGCACTAGGAAAGGGGTGGGCAAACCATTGGTGATTCTCAAGATTATTTTTCCCTATACCACCACTTTAAATAAACACAAACCTCTCTTATACACTTTTGTAAGATTTGACACATACCTTACACACTCTTCCAATAAATTCACCACCTTAAATAACCCCTACCTAATCCAAAAATGATTTTTGACATTTACCAACCAAAGTCAACCTAGGATGACCTTGTACTTAAAGTATATTACCATGTTACAGGACGAGGTCAGCCTTGGCTGACCCAGTCTAGGACCTAACTTGATTTTATTAATTAATAATACAAAGTTGATTGGGTCGACTCTATCATCTAAAATTTTGGAAGGGTGTAGGGTTAGATCTAACTATATATACACATCCTTTTCTACATTTAAGATAGATTTAATCATTCATTTTCACTTATTTATAATATGATATTTTACCAATCTACTAGAGGAGTCATTTATTAGGGTTTACACTTGGAGAATAATCTTGTCTTATGAAAAAGTATTAGATGCTTTCGCCTATCTTAGTGATCCCTAAAAACCATAAAAAATTATTGCAACGCACCTTTGGCCAAAGAAGATATTAGGTCTTGATGAGTTTGTCTTCGAAGTAAGTATATTTAACTCTTAATCCTCTATTTTAGTAGATAGAAGTAGCACAAGTAATGGATTTTTAATGTATTTATCTCTCCATGTATTAGGGTTATATCTATATTTAATTTTTTATAATTCTTCTATTCATGTTAAATTTTATGTTTATTACCCCCTTTTTGTGCCACGTGCTTTGGTGAGAACTAGGTTAGATTTTACTTTACTCTATCATTTACGTTGTGAATAAGAAAACATAGGACCTAGATAGGGATATTACATGATGTTTCTTGACTATATACTTTGGAACCCTCTCTAGTGATATTATTGTGGTAAGGGACCCATTGGTTAGGTCTAATCGATCCATCTTAGTCATGACCCCTATTGTTTAAATGTGCCAACAATAAGAAGGGTAACTTTGATTTATCTTCTCCAAGCTAAGATTGATTTGTAGATCAAGTTTATTTTCCCTTGTATATAGTAACCATTCAATGTTGAATTGAAATTAAAAAAAATACAAAATTACAAAGGTAAGGAACCACATGATAGAAGCATGAATGTTTGAGAAATGTTTTCAGGTTAATATGGGATGCCAATCATATGCATCCATGCTACACAAGCCAACTCTCCAATAAAAATATATTAAGCAAGAGTGAGAAATAAACATAAAAGAAATAGGTCCACAATGTTAAACATAAATAAGGTAAATAAATGCCCCAATGAAGACAAAAAAACAATAAATTAGATTAGTAAACTGAAATGCCTCAAAGAGAAAGCACATCTATATTTTGTAAAATTAAAAGTAAAACACTTAATGAAATGCATAGGTAATGTGCAGAAACACCAAACCCAAGTAAAATAAAATTCCCCCTAGAAACTAATAGAGACAAAAAAATATTTATAAGTAAAGGAATACAAAAAAAATCTATTATTGTTCTTTTACTAAAATAATTTTTTTTTTAATATTTTGCACAATGAATGTAGTTCTGAAACAAGTTTGATTGATTTTAAATTTTGAAGATTTAAAAGAAATAAATAATGAAACTAAAGTGATTAAACCATAATTTTATCTTTTCATTTGTAAAAAAAATCTCAAATAGCTATTAATGCTCCATTATCAGTCAAAAAATAAAAAAGAGTTAATAGATAGAGTGCAAAAAAACTAGAATCAAAGAGATTTAGCAATGAGTTAGCAAAAAAAGGTAAAAATAACTTATTTTCCATCTTTAACCTACACAAAAAATCATGAATTCAACATAAGCAACCCATGGATATGATACCATAATAGAAATGTTTTCAAAGATCAAATTAAATGTTGAATAAGTAATAAAAATTAAAGAATAAAGTTACATTGAAGTGAGCATAAACCATAAAATCAAGTCAAATGTGACCAGTGGGGAAACTGTCATACATAGGAAAACCCCACACTAGTATTGAAAGCTTGTTATAATAATCACAAATTATAATGGTATGAAGAAGTTATGAGAATAATGGCCTTAGCTAAAAGAGCATCAAGGATGCAAGAGTAAGACTAGATCAACAAGAGTGTTATGAGAGTTGTAACAAGTTAAAAAGAAGGGGATACAAGAGCTATTTATAAATAGATAAGAGAGAAAATAAGTTACAAGTGCAAGATACAACATGTGTGACATGTTTCTATAATCCTGTTATAAGTGGGGAGGATGTGTGTACCATTTAGGGGGAGAGGAGTTACATAAAAGTAACTCCAAAGCCAACAAATGGACTAGAAAGGTGAGTGACACCTCAAAAGGTTAGAATAAAGTGCATTTATAAATATAATAAATGCACACACACATAAGACTTTGGAAAAGCCTAGAAACCTATAGGAAGGACCCAAATTAATGTTAATTTTCTAACAAGTCATCGATATATGAGTTAGTTACAACCCAAAAAATATATTTGATTTCATGTTTGAATTTAATAATAATATTAGATACATATATTCAAGACACACACCTAAATAAAAAATGTTAGATAATCAATTCAAGTTTTACAAGGATAAATTCCCACTTGGGACCTTATTTTAGTTGTGTAGTTTAATAAAAAATACACACTACAACCAAAAAATGAGGTTCAATCCTAGTGTTGTAATTCAATTCAAGTTAAAATTTATGTACATATTATATTCAAACATGCACCTGATAAGACATAGGACAATATCACTTTTATATAAATGATGATAAATTTCATTCTCTAAAATTTATCTAAGGTTTTTTTGAGATCTTTTTTATAAATATTAATGAAAGAGAAATTGAGATCAATAAACACTCCATTTGGTCAAACAATTGTGTAAGATAGTTTAAAAATTATCTAACATTTTACAGGTTAGGTAGCATTCATAATAAGAGTGGGTTATGACATATTTAGATTTTCTTTAACGTTGTGCATGGAAAAGGGGAACATGATGGTGTATGTGCATGTGTAAAAAGAGTAAGAGAAGCACAAGGATGGTGCTAATTTGATTGATGTTATAAGTATTTTGGTTTAGTGTGATGAAACAATTTCTCATGGATAAGTTAAATATTTTCATTTGTGAATATTATTTTGGTTAGTGAAGGAAGAAAATAAGTTTATGTATGAAGATTACAGTACACTGGATCGAGTGATTTTTACTCAATATAAAACTCAAATTATAGTTCATGGACTATTTATACTAGAGATATGTCATGCTTTTTCTTAGGTTGTATGGAATTTGATTGGATTGAATGAGAGTCAAAAGAATGGGTTGGATAATGATATTGTAGACCCCTAAGCCCTATAGGGACTATTAATTCATTCCAATCACTAGGGGATCATGAAAAGGCATCACAAATTTACTTTGACCACATCTTAGATCTAGTACGACTACATGAAATGTAATTATAATGTAAATGTAGCCTTAAACATTAGTGATATTTTACTTTTTTCCTACATGTCCTGAAAAAATAATCACACTTTAAATGCATTGTAAGTTTTTGCAGTAATTGCACCTAAGCACAATGATGAGGGAACAAAATA
This sequence comes from Torreya grandis, assembly GCA_037957365.1. Classification (NCBI taxonomy): domain Eukaryota; kingdom Viridiplantae; phylum Streptophyta; class Pinopsida; order Cupressales; family Taxaceae; genus Torreya; species Torreya grandis. The sequence goes on from JARHVA010000032.1 coordinate 6,814,191, forward strand.
ATACTTATCTCATTGTGTAGAGGAAAAAAATAAACTATCCACAACTATCATGTATGGGGAAGAAATATTTTATCCCATTGGATCTATGGTGGTTACAAGAATGTGGCTTCATAGATACTTTCATAAAAAAATATAGTAATGGTTATTTAAAGAATTTGAAATGAATATGATGATACGTCATTATTAAAATTTGGTGATCGATAAAAATATTAAATAGATAAAATTCCATGGAAATCCTCACAATAAATGTTTGTGGTAATTTCATGAATCCAAGCATGAAACAATTATTTAAACACTTAAAAATAGAGCTAACCCTAAAGGTATGACATATTGACTTGGTAAGTTTACTAATCAATGTAACTTAAATTTTAAATTAGTAAAGTTAATTTATTTTATTTAGTGTATTTACATTTATAATTATTTTTATTACATATTTATTTTTATTTGAAATCATTATTAACACATTTAATGAAGGTTAGTGGTACCAGATGAGCTTCCACCTTCACATGATGGTGTTGTGAGTAGAGAAGATTATCTTCTTAAAACAAAGATAAGTATTAAAAAAATATGATGAGTAGATAAATTTATTATTCATTTTGAGTGCAAGATAATAATTTAGGGTTGTTTAAATCACTAATTCAATTGTAGGAGCTTATGGTTCATCTCTACCCCTCATGGTTTGCCTGCAACAGTTGTGCAAAGTTTGTTCCATTTTTACCCTTAATAATGAGAAGATTATCTTAAGGAATGCATCTAGTTTCATATAATTTTTTATTCTATAGGTCATAAAATTGTGGATTAAGGTCATTCCTAGATTTATACATCCATCTATACATGTCTATAATAATGGTTCATCAATTGGGCACTCAAAAGTTGTGCATTATATTGACCAATTTTGGTCTCTAAAGTAAGATTTTACTATGAGATAAAATATGTATCCATTTATTCCTTGTTGATTATGGAAGATAATAATTTAAGGGGTTCTTATAGGACTCTCTTTTTTAATTATAGGATTTTATGGTTTGTCTCTACCCTCAAGGTTTGTTTACAATGACTGCATAAAGTTCATTTTGTTTTTACTCTTAAGAACAAGAAGATAATATTTAGGGATGCATCTGACCACTTATAAATTTATAGTTTGGGGACCAAAAAAGTGTGAATAAATTTTATTCCTACATTTATATACCCATAAAAATATTTTTGCAAAGATTGTTCATTGGTTGGGCACATAGATTAAACGTCGTGCATTATCCTGACTAATTTTTGGTCCCTAAATAAATATTTCACTATGAGAGAAAACATGCCAATATTTATCCCTCATAAATATTATAATATAATACTCCAAGGAGTTCTCATAGGATTCTCCAATGCAACTATAATATCTCATAGTTCATCTTTGTCTCTGACAATTTTCCTACAATGATTACACAACGTTCAATCTATTTTTCCCTTAAGAATGATAATATTCTCTTCAAGGATGCATCTGAATGCCTGATTTTTTTGAGTTTGGGGGTTGATGGAGGGAAAAATAAATCCATTCATACATTTATACACCCATATAAACATGGACATGAATAAATTTCATTAATTGGGCATGCGAGTATAAAGTTGAATGCTATACTAACCAACATTTGGTCCCTAAAGCAAGATTTCATTATGAGATAAAATTTGCCACTATTTATTCCTCTTCAAGAGTGGAATTGAATCCTTTAAGGAGTGATCAAATTAATCCCCAATGAAATTTTTTTATCTCACATATTGTCTCTACCCCTCATATTTTGCCTACAACTGTTACTTTTTTTAATTTCCCCCTTAATAATGAGAAGATTATCTTTATGGATATGTCTGGTCACCTACAAGTTTTAAGTCTTAGAGTTGATATATCATGAATGAAGTCCATTTATGCATTTTTTAAAGTCTAAATTGAGATATAATAAATCCCTAATTAGGTGGATAGGGGTTATAATATAGAAATGATAATGCACAAAGGTGATGATCGGATCTACAACAAGCCAATTAGATGTTAAACTCAGATATAAACATATACAATTTTTTTAATGAGATAAGATAAAAATAATAAGTAAAATCATGCTAGATATGTAAATGACAAAGAATTAATGTACTTATCTTGTTTTTATGCTAATGGAGTTTTGAAACTAGAATAAACAAAAATAGACTAGAAGAGTATTTTAGAATAGTCACCAAATTCTAATTTGGATGCTTCTAGAGTCATGGACACTAACATTATCCTAGGATGGTTACATTGATGCTATAAATCAGAAATTAATGTAAGTGTCATGTACATAATACCTATTAAAAAAAATGTGGCCATTTGGATGCTTTTAGATTTGACTTAACCTTTACTCTGGTGCTTTTAGATCTGAGACATAGACTATCGATGCTCATGAATTTGTAAAACCCTAGTTCTTCATCTTCATAGTGACCTTGAGGAATTTTGGGTTAGTGGGAACATGTGTTGAGCTGACCACAAAGAACCCTCTATCAATGAGCATTTCCCACATAGGCAATACTTTAAATAGGGTCTAAAACTAATGTAGTTCTCCCTTACATGTTGGATTGTGTGTGAATCATGAAATATGTGAAAATAAAGTATAATAATTACCTAACTTGTAATTTAGAAAATATAGATCTTGGACTACTCCTTCAGTACTTCATACCTTGTAGATGTGTTGTCCCTATGACTAGTATGGAAATAGGGTAGTTTTACTCAATTTAATCCTTTTGATAAGTTGCCTAGGTCTTTTTTAGTATTTTATAGGTGAAGAATGAATGAGGATTGATTTATATTTATATCAGTCCCTTTTTATAAATAAATCATATTAAAGCACTTAGGTCGACCATTAGGATATGTTTCATTTTTAAATTAGATGACTTTAGGACACTGGACATTTTTATTGGGTCTGAACACTATCATTGACATAGGTGTATATTTTAGACATTAGTGTCCAAGGAGAAAGAAATTAGGTATAGACTCATAAATTTTAGAGGTGGAAGATAAGTAGGTTTTAAGCATTCTGGGCAAGATATAAGCTTTGGGTCATCAACCTAAAACTAGTTGAACTAAGATATAGGCAAAAGGGCACAATATAGAGAATATGTGAGACTTTCTAAAGTGGTAAAGGTCTATAAATGAGAGGAAAAATCATTATTTAAGTTTACCAAGTGTAAAACACTAAGGTATTATATAATCCATAAAATAGTGTCTACATTACCCCTTTTAAACTAGTAATGGAATTGTTAGTATAAAGGAAAGAAATGCATACTTGAGTGTGTGTAACACACCTTAACTTTGCTTGAATCTAAATTGAGTGATTTTATAGTGACATACATGTAACCAAGAACATGTTATAGTACAAAATACATGCATATAATATGTAATTGAAAGTCCTTGAAAATATTGAAATTGAAAGATCAAGGCTTAGGAGTACATCCATGTATTGATGCAACTGCCTTGCCTATTAGCAAGTTAATTTTAAATATATATAATTGTAAGGATATAAAACTAATATTATGAAAAATATATAAATTTAGAAAGTGAATATATATAAGGAGATAAATAGAGAGATATTGGAAGGCACATGCCCCCAACCTTGGAGAAAAGGTGAGTTACCACTCAGTAGTTGAGATTAGCCTAACCATGTAACCCAATCATACTTATAACCTAGTAAACATGAGTGAAAAAATTCAATTCATACTATCTAATTTGGTAAGGCTAGACGATCAAATCAAGTCTAACCTAAAAACTTGGCAATATTGAGCGATTTAATCACCTTAACCATACTAAAAGTTAACCAACTATAAATTGGCTCAATACAATCCATAAAAGTACATCCTATTGGATGTGATGACAATAACTGAGAGTGTTTTGAAATATTAAACTGATTTTTATTAGGTAATATTAGGTGCACATTGTATAACATATGCACTTTAGACAGGTTTTATGTTGAAACTATGTATAACAATGGTACCAATGTATAAAATTATGTCATAGATGTAAATCTAAATTACATAAATGTGTGTTTTGGCCAATTTAAAAATTGTGTAAATGTAGAGAACATAATTCCAAAACATTACCCCACCATATATGGATAAATATAAAATTAAAATAAGTACCAATGTGGAGGACATGTTTCCAAAACATTCCCCCATCGTAATATGGAGATGCCAAATACTAAATAAGTGTGGGGAACATACTTACAACACATGTTCCCAATAAATTTGAAACTATGAATGTGTGGAATCCATACCTATATGACATGCTCCCACTGAATCTTAAAACTGATAAAAGTACCAAATACTAAATAAGTGTGGATAACATGCTTACAAAGCATGCCCCCACTAAATCTAAAAACTGTGCCAAATGTAGAGAACATGCCTCTATGACATGACCCCAATGATATGTCCCCCCTTTGAGGAAAGGAAAGAATATAAAATATTATTTATCTAATCTCAAGAGGATAAGATAATTATATAATCTGTGAATGTAACCATGTAACATATAGAAGGACATGTCTAGGTAACTAAAGAAATGAAGTGCATATAACAATATGCTCACATGAAGGCCTAAGATGCATGATAAGTATCATGGAAATGTCTAGATAGAAATATTAAAATCTCAAAAATAAAATCAAGAACACACAGAAGATAACTCAAAATAAAGTTAAAAGGTAATGGTCCAAGGAGACCGCAAACAAGGGGCATGTTCAAATGCCACACAATCTAAGGGACATGACTTAGTAAAATGTCTATACAAAAAGTAATGACATGTTCAAATTTAAAATAAAGCACACATAGACATGGGGCCCAAAAACATAGGATCATATTCAAATGCTCGAATAAGTGAGAAAATAACAAGGCAAGACACTTAAGGAAGTGCATAAAATAAAGCATAAGTAACCAATATAAACATATCATAATAACCCATGTATCAAATTTGTTAGTAAAAATTATGAAGCATAGCATATAAAATACCCTATGAAAGATATAATCATGGATAAAGGCATGTGTAAGTACATATAAGATCGAAGTAGAGTGACATAGAATGATATAACCTATGAGTATTATGATCATAAAGGAGGATGTCCCCAATGTCTATATGACGTGAGTAGAGGAAAGGCCCAACATACTAAATAGGAATAGATCATGTATTTGTGTATGCCTATATCAAAATTAAGTAGAATCATGACACACGTGTATGTAGGAGTAAATGATATGACATTCATTAACATGAAACTAACACATGATGCCAAGGATCTCATAGAACATGTTTTATACTAATTTTTTTTTTGTATTTTTGAATGTATTTTTTTTGTATTTTTAGAATATTTGAATAAATCACTCTGTGATCTCATCCAATGGATGGTCATAGGTATCTCCCTACTTAGTGGTTGACAACCTTAAGTTGGATCTTTTACATTATTTACATTATGATTTGATAAGTTGAAAAGATGCATAGCATGTTCCTCCTCACATTTTAGATGTGTAATAGAAGTAGTGATATCATGTGGAATATGTATTAATTTGCCTTTCTGATGTTTTGGATCAATTTTTACTTCCATTTGTTATAGCCAAAGAGTTCCTAGTGTAAGTTCATATGGATATGTGGTAGGCATAACCAAAACCCATGTTTTAATTACTTTAGGACCACAAGAAATTGAAATTATTATGTTATCTAAGGATTATTTCTAACCTCATTTGTTTTGTAAGTTTTTATTATCAAATCTAGTTTATTGCAATTGTCTTACATTAGAAGTATTTTTTCTTGTGTAGGATCAATATGGTTATGCCAAAAATAAGAACCACCCATGAATAAGGTAATTATTAAATATTGTTGGCATGGATGCTTTTTGTTTTGTTCATTTTGAGATTCTTGGATATGACATGGACATTGGATTTACCCAATGTTAAGTGACATTTCCAAACTAGTCATATAAAGATTAGGAATATTACATTTTCGTTCATAATGTTCATTTGGTAAATTATCTTCCTCCTTTGTGTGAGGAATAAAACTTTGATAATTACAAGGGGATATGTTAAGATCCTATGGATGAGTAAGGATGAATGAAGCATATCTATACACATCCACATATACATGTTTAAATGACTCATATTATTTATGCAATGTTCTTTATTTTAATGGGAAAGAATCCCTCTGCTAAAAATAAAATGCAAATCCAAATCCAAGGGTCTAAATGCTAACTCATATGATGTAATTTTAAAGTGAATAGTATAATCTTGAAGGGATTCATCATCACATTTCTTGAAATTATACAAATGTTCTAATGTAAGTTTTGGAACCTTATGGATATTGAAAACCATGAAGAACACATATTTTAATTATGAAAAATGGTTATGGAACATTTTGGTAGGCTATAAGACCAATTTTGAGCCTCATTAGAAATGCTCATGTGGAATAGTTTTAGTAATAGTTTTCAATATTTTTCCCATTGACTAAAAGAATGTACATAGTTAATCATGTGGTTGAATGGGTCCTTTTGACTCAAAAGAAGAGGTAAATATGGTAGTTTAAAATCTTGTTGGATAAGGATATTCAAGTGTATATAATATAGAAGGTTGATTGTTAAAAGAAGTCACATTTACATTAGTATTATGGGAATCCATTTGTATTTAAAGTATAGAAACCTACTTTTGAATATCCCCAATAGTGGTCATATAAATAAGACATTCCAAAACAACTATGGTTTTTGTCATAGGTGTTATCATTGTTTCTAATCCACCACTTTTTTTGAATCTAGGCATATGAGTATCATCATCCTCATGGATAATATGTACAAGTTCATGATCACTAAATTTAGGATATGTCAGTAATGGTATCATATCTTTGAATTTTGTTACTTTTGGCATATCATTTGAATATTTTATACCATTAGAATAATTTGGCTCATTCTCATTATAATTAGGTTGTAAATAAAACACAATTTCATTATGTATTTGCTATAAATTTTGACAGTCATATGAAGGAGCATCTCAATCATATGTTATCATTTTTATGGTAGGATGTGTATGAAGGTCTTGATTAAATGACTTACCTTGTTGGTGACTCATGGATTTTTCAAAAAAATCCATGCCTTGTTGATTTTTATTAATTTTAAGAGATACAAGGTGGGTTATACCTTGCTCAATCCTTGGTTGTTGTATACATATTTTAGAAAATATTGAAGGATAAAATCATATAATGGTGGTGTAGGAAAAATAAGTAAAGGAATTTTATCTTCCTTAGGATAGATCAAATCATCTCTTGAAATGGTGAGAGTATGACCTTGATTAGAGGGATGGTAGCTACCACCTTTCAAAGATTTGATATTTGAGGTTTTAAGACTTGGAAGAATACAAGAGTAATTAATTTTAACCCTTTACCAAAATAAATTTGGAGAGTTTCATAATCATAGTCATCAAAGGAATCAATATCATCGATGATGAGAGAGATAAAGAACTCAAAGATTAGGATAAATCATATAAGAAACATACTAAATGGTACACTTAGGTAAGAAAGATGTTCATGTTAGGTTCACCAAATGTTAAAACCTAAATTGGGATATAAGGTTAATAATATAGAAATGACAATGCATAAGGGTGATAATCAGATCTACAATAGGCCAATTGAGTGCTAAACTTAGATATAAATATATACAAAATTTATTACACTAAAATAAGATAAAAATAGTAAGTATAGCTATGCTACATATATAAATGAAAAAGAAGTAATGTACTTAGCTTTTTTTGATGTTAATGTTATTATGGATATAGATCAAGTATGAAGTAGTCTAGAAGAAGATTCTAGAATAATTATTAGATTCTAATTTGGATGTTTTTAGAGATGTAGACACTAATATAATCCTAGGATGGTTACATCGACACTACTATCTAAACTCAATGTAAGTGTCCTATACGAAATACCTACTGGAAAATGATGCATGACCTCCTAGATGATTTTAGGTTTAACTTCAGATTCATTTTAGTATATTTAGATTTGGGTCATGGACTATCACTCCTCATAAATTTTCAAAACATTAGTTCTTCATTGGCATATTGACCTTTGGAAAAAATGGGTTAGTGGATACATGATTTCAAGTTGACACCAAAGATCCCTATTTCAATGAGTACTAACTATATATCCAATACTCTGAAGAGGGCCTCAGACTAATGTAGTTCTCCCCTATGTGTTGGCTTGTGTGTGAATCATGTAATATGTGCAAAGTAAGTAAAATAATGACCTAGCTTGTAACTTGAAAAATATAGTTATTGGGATACTCCTTCATTAATTTAGACCTATATATGTCTTGTCCCTATGACTGGTATGGAAATAGGGAAGCTTTGCTCAATTGAATGCTTGAATGAATGCTTTTGATAAGTTGCCTTGGTTTCTTTTCATATTTTCTAGGTAAGGAATGAATGAGGATTGATATTGTATTTACATCAATCCTTTTGGATAAATAAATCACATTAAATCACTTACACTAACCATTAGGATATGTTTCATTTTCAAATAAGATGACTTTAGGGCACTTGACACTTGCATCAGGTCAAGATACTAGCATTGATGCAGGTGTCTATCTTGGACATTAGTGTTCAGGGAGTAATAAAGTAGGTACAAAATTAGAACTTATAGAGGTGGAAGATAAGTAATGTTTAAGAATTATGGGAAAGATACAAGGTTTGGTTCATCAACATAAGATTGGTTAGATTAAGAGATAGGCAAAGGGGCAAAAGACAGAGCAGATGCAAGACCTTCAAAAGTGGAAAAGGTCCAAGACTGAGAACAATAACCAAGGTCTAATTTTTCTAAGTGTGAAATATTTAGGTGTTATATAATCCATAAATAGTATCTACACATTTATATTCCCATATATATGTGTCCATGAAAATGGTTCATATTGGGTATGTGATTCAAAAATTTTGCATTATACTAACCAAATTCTAGTCCTTAAAGAAAATTTTTATTGCAAGAGAAAATGTGCCACAATTTATTCCTCATAAATATTGGAATATAATTATTTATAGAGTGATTAAAGGACCACTCCATTCAATTTATGATATCATATTTCATCTCTACTCCTCACAGTTTCCTTTAACAGTTGCACAAAGTCCAATCCATTATTCACCTTAAGAATGACTAGACTCTACTCAAGGATGCATCCTCTAGCTTAAAAGTTTTAAGTCTATGATATAAAGGAACATGAAGGAAGTAAATTATTGTGTTTATACACCCATCTATATGTTTCCACTAAGTTAGTTCATCAATTGGGCACTGAGTCAAAAGTTGCATGTTATATTGACCAACTTTTGGTCCTTAAAGTAATATTTCACTATGATAGAAAATATGATACCATTTATTCCAAATTGAGAGTGGAAGAGAATAATCTAGGGGATGATTAAAATACTCCATCATATAACTTTATGATTTGATGGTTCATATCTATCTTTCATGGTTTCCTATAATTATTTCATAAAGATTTTTTAATTTTTGCCCTTAAGAACAAGAAGATTCTTTTTAAGGATTCATCTAACTACCTACAAATTTTGATTTTGAGGGACAATAGAGAATGGATTAATTTTATTCATGTGATTACATACCCATATGTATGTGTCTGTGAATAGGGTTCATCTATTGGGCACATGAGTCAAAATCTATGTTATACTAACCAAATTTTGGTCCCTAAAGTAATATTTTACTGCAAGATAAAATGTACCACTATTTATTCCTCATCTAAATTGGAATATAATAGCCTAATGAGTTCTTATAAGAATCTCCAATTTTTTTTTTTTAATTTCATGATTCATCTCTACCCTTCACAGTTTTTATGTAATAGCTACCCAAAGTTCATTTCATTTTCCCCCTTAAGAATGAGAAGATTTTCTTCATGGATGCATCTGATTACCTATAATTTTAAGTCTTAGGGTTGATAGAGGATGGATGAATATTATTCCTACATTTATACACCCATACATATGTGTTCATGAATATGGTTCATTAATTTGGGGTGCGAGTCAAAAGTTGAGCATTATACTAACCAACTTTTGGTCTCGAAAGAAATATTTCAATTCAAGATAAAACATGTTGAAGTTTATTCCTCATTATGAGTGGAAAAGAATTCTATATGAGGTGCTTAGAGGACTCCCTAGTGTTAGGTGTGGATCCTGATTGTCTTTTAGGATCAGAGGTTAAAAATATGATGTTATTTCAGGCAAGTTTTGGATCCCATTGTAATTTCATAGTCAATCTAGGCCATTTATTAGAGGTTTCTATATATGATGGTAGAAGTTATGTTTAAGTGTTTTTTTCTCTACAATGTATTGTTACATGGCTAAGATGAAAGATGGAATAGATAGCATATAGAGAGGAGGTAGAGAGGTGTAACAAGGGTTTTTGCAATATTTGTTTCTCTCTTGTATTGCTGAAAATAATATAATGGATAAGTTTGGTGGATGTAGCCCATCTTCGGTGAACCACGTTAAATCTGGTGTTTCCTATTTTATGCATGTTTATGATTATTTTTTATATCTTTGATTGATTTATTTCATAGTTTCTCTTGTATGTGATTTGGGGATAAATTTGTGTTTTATTTTATCCTAACACCTAGTGAAAATTTATTATCTCATGGTTCATCTCTATCACTCACTATTTTTTTACATTGGCTACCCAAAGTTCGTTCTATTTTTTACCTAAAGAAAAAGAAGATTATCTTGAGGGATATGTTTGATGACCTGCAAGTTTTGAATTAGAGAGTTAAAAAAGGTTTATGAATACCATTTATATGTTTATGAACCCATCCATATGTGTTTTTAAATATGGTTTATTGATTGGGGGTGTGGGTTAAAATTTATGCATTATACTAACCAAATTTTGGTCCCTTAAGCAAGATTTCACTATGAGAGAAAACATACTAACTTTTTCCTCACCAAGAGTGGAATATAATAATATAGGGGGTGCTTATAGGAATTATAATGCAATATTATGAATTGAATATTTGTCTCTACCTATCACAATTTACTTACAATGGCTATGTAAACTTTATTCCATTTTCTCCCTTATAAATGACAAGATTCTCTTCAAGGATGTATTTTTCCACCTAAATTGTTTTAGTCCTGACACTAATGGTGGGTACAAAAAGGCCATTATTACATTTATATTCCAATTTATATGTGTTTATGAGTAAAAATTTATTGCATTATACTGACCAAATTTTAGTCTTTAAAGTATGTTTTCACTATAAGAGAAAATATACAATGATTGATTCTTCATCAAGATTAGAAGAGAATCATCTAGGGGGTTCTCATAGGAATCCCTTATGAATCTTTAAGAACTCACGATTTATCTCTACCCCTCATGATCTACATGCAATGGTTATGCAATGTTTGATCCATTTTTCTCCTTAATCATGACAAGATTATCTTTAGGGATATGTATAATTACCTACAAGTTTTGATTTCAAGGATTGACAGATGGTGGATGAAAAAAATTATTGTGTTTATACATCCATTTATGTGTCTGTGAATATGATTCATTGATTGGATGTGAAAGTCAAAAATTGCGTATTATATTGACCAACTTTTAGCCCTTAAAGTAAGATATAGATATAAGAGAAAACATGTCATTTTTAAATTTTTTAATCAATACTGGAAGAGAATCTTATATTGGGTATTCAAAGGACTCCCTTGTGAAATTTTAGGAACTCACAATTTGTCTCTACCCATCATATTTTTTTTTACAATGGATGCACAAAGTTCATTCTATTTTTTTATCTTAAGAATAAGAAGAATCACCCAAGGGATGTGTTTGACCACCTATAATTTTTGATTCCAAAGGGAAATGGAAGGTAAATAAGTCCATTCCAATGTTTATACACCCATCTAGGTGTGCCCACAAATACGGGTCATCGATTAGGCGCATGATTCAAAATTTATGTTATATTGACCAAATTTGGTCCCTAAATAAATATTTAACTACGATAGAAAATGTGTCACCATTTATTCCTTAATGAAAGTGGAATATAATCCTCTAGGGGTGCTCAAATGACCCCCCATGAAATTATAGGAGCTCATAATTTGTATTTAACCCTCATGGTTTACTATAATGGCTACACAAAATTTGTTCAATTTTCTCCCTTAAGAATGAGAAGATTCTCTTTAGGGATGCATCTAATAGCCTAAAATTTTCAAGTATGAGGGATAAAAGATCACTGATGAATTCCATTATTATATTTATATGGTATTTTAGACATGTACAAAAATAAGGTTCATCGATTAGACACTCGAGTCAAAAGTTGTGCATTATACTGATAAACATTTGGTCCCTAAAGTAATATTTCACTAAGAAATAAAATATGCTGCTATTTATTGCTTGTTAAGATTGGAAGAGAATCGTATAGGGGGTGATTATAAGACTCATGTATACAGGTATAGGATCTTATTGTTTGTCTCTAATCCTCATGATTTTATAGCACTGATTGCCCAAAGTTTGATCCATTTTTTCCCTCAAGAACAAAAAATATATCTTAATAGATACATTTGGCCACCTAAAATTTTCAAGTTTGGGGACCAATGAAACAAAAATGAGGGGGAGATGGAAAAGAAACCTCTAAGGGTTCTTAGAAGAATTTTGTGTGGAACTTAAGTAGCTTACGATTCATCTATATGGTTTTAAATTTCATTCCAAAGTTATTTGGATTCCAACATACATGTAAAAAAAACCATCATAAACAACTTCTCAAATTTACCGAAGTATGTTATAATTATGATTTTTTTCTATAAATAGTTTATAAAAAAAATAATGAAAGTTAAACATTATTTATCCATTCATTGATACAACCATGCTATGAAAACTTCTTCACTTATGAATAATTACAAGAAGGATAGTATACACCAACAAAAAAATAATAATGGCATATAAAAAGTAAATTTGTAGACACAAATTATGATAGTGTATGTTTCATATAGATATGTCATATTCTATGTATGTGTATCCCAATTATGCCACAATGCCATATAAAATGGGCCATATTGACATAGATTATAAACCATGTAGTTATATAATTTGGGCCATATAGGCATATAAAGTGGGCAATATAAGAATATAATGTGGACCATATAAGTCTATAAAACTATCCATAATAGTATAAAAAATTAATTACACCTACAACTATCTATAGCACTACAATTAGCTCTCTTTTGTTTAGTTCCTTCAAATAAATTATGTCTCATCACCATAGATGTAAAACCTGAGGTGTTGGATGTCTCAATATAAGGAGAAATTCTTATCTCAGCTTATGAAGGATAAAATTCCTATGACACAACCTTGGAAAAAAATTTCAACTACAAAACACAAAAATTATAAAATAATACATTAAAATGATGTATGAAAAATGATAGAGTTTCAAAGAATTTTTTCTTAACAAGGTGATTCTGGATTCACTACATGCCACCTAAAAGAGTGCTTAAGGATATGTGTCCTTGAATATGTCAATGATGTAAAATCCTATGGAGCATACCTATAGGGTTATATCTATGTGCATAAAAAATTAAATATGACACAAAGTAGCATTACTTGAAATTTAGAAAAGATAATTTTACTATGTGTTCTTACTAGTTTCTATCTTCAAATTAGATGATGTTTTTGAGATACTAGATCTTATGACATAACTATAACATCATTCATAGTTTATTGTAATCCAATTAGGGTACACATACAATATATCATTATTTATTCAAGAAATAAATGAAATAGGTTAATTATGAATCGATTAAAAATAATCTTATTTTAAGACAAATTTAAATTATTCCATCTACATAAAGAGAGACAAATAATAGTATAGAACTGTAATGCCAATTACAGTTTTATCATCATACTATTTTAGCCTAGATAGGGTAATACTAATATCTATCATCATCTATAAAAATAAAAAAATGAAATATAAAAATTACATAAACTATATAAGATAAATTAAAATTATTCCTTCTACATAAAGAGAGCAAGAGAGGGATAAAAAGAGACAAAATAGTGATAATGAGAGGAAGTGAGAGAGAATGACTGGGAGAGAAAGAGTGAGTGAGGGAGGGAGAGAGATAATGCCATGTTTATCTCTTTATCTCCCTTTCTCTTCTTATGTCTCTACCTCTCACAAGAGTATGGCAAGGATAAATAAGCTAACAGACTTAAACTATGGTGTATAAAAATATATCAAAGTGAAAATTTACTTTTCCAACTCATGTGTAGGGTACTATAGTGCTAATCACATCCTCAATAATAGAATCCAACCCAAGTGGGGTACCTAATATATCAATTGTTATCTATAAAAACAAAAACTGAAAGAAGATAAATATTAATCAATTAATTAAACATATTAAAACATAAATTTTATATTATTTTATATACATAAGCAAACTATAATTAATTACCCATGTGAATACATATGGTGAAGCAAAAAATTACTACATATCTATTTATGTTCTAACCTGATGTGGTGAAGCAACAAAAAATGACATATGTCATTGTGTACTAGTGTTTTGAGGTGTCAAACCAACTATGTATATAATATACTATTGTGTACTAATGTCCAAAGTAACTGTAGATGACATATATTGTTATATGATCATGTAAGTTAATGTTCTATTAAATATGCTCATATAGTCTTTGTGGATGTGCTTATTGAATTTATAGATGTAAAGCCTATATGGCAAACCTAAACAATTGGTACAATACACTTCCTCCCACATGATGTTAAATGATTTATAAGAACTATATGATGCCTGCTAGTTGTGCCACCATGTGAATCCCCAATAGTAAAAGGGACAATACTAGACATGCCACCACTTATAGCATGTGTACAATTCCTTAATGTGTGTATCTCATGGTCAATCATGACTTGTGTGAGACTACTAAATGTCTCAAAGGTGTATCTATGTACTAAGATGAAATATTTTAGTGATGGGATTATGTGTCCTTGTCCTTATATTTCATTATGGGTGGTTTTGACATTTTTGGTCCTACTTAGCACTAGGTATATTAAATGAGGACTTGTCTCCCTTACCTTAAGATGCATTCATACCAAAATAAATTAGAATTTTTTAGAGAATAACCTCATAATAAATATTTATAAAAAAATATGACGGAACCTCATTTTTATTGCATGGAGGCTCATTAAACACCATCCACAACCTATCCTAAAAGTTTTTTAATCTCTATATGAATACACCAATCAATGATAATATGTCTATAACTCCTTAGTGGTGGTTCAGTGGTTTTATGTATATGAAATAATGCACATATTTTTTTATTTTTAATATCCTCATATGACAATTTATCAGATAATATTATTTCAATACCTCCCTTTGAAATAACATTGTATTGAGTTGGGAAGTGATATTTCCCACTTTGTTATAAATGACCTAAAATGTATCAATAAGTGAATTGTGTACACTTTTTTTTGAAGAGTCAAAAAAACTATTAATGTTAATTTCTAACTATTTTCATTTTGAATTATATTGTTGATATAATTTTTCTTCTTTTTCCATGAAGTTAAAGTGTTGGGGGTTTTCATCAGGGTTTTGTTGAAAGTTTTCTCCAAGCAATGGTTCCATTAAATTAAGAATCTAAAATTACAAAAATAAACATTTATATTAGGTAGTTGAAGGATTTCATGAGAGAAATGTAATTTTAATTTCAATACCCCCTTACCTTGTGATTATTATAAAAAAAATGCATCACTCCAAACCTTAAGCATTCCATAAGCAATAAACGAACATACCTGGGGCTATGATTCAAGTGTGGATTCTTGGTGGAGATGTTTGTACAAGAATATCACGTACACCCTTTTTTTCCTCTCCTCAATCATGAACAAACATTGACAAATGAGAAGAAAACATGTGGATGTCATGTATTTTTTAGGGGTCTATGAAATGCATATGCCTTTTGCACAAAGGGAATATACCATTTGTGGGATAAAAGATGTGTTCCCTTGGTCCCAAAGTGTGTGCACTCTTTTAACAAGGGTGCTTAGTTTTCTTATAAATGATCCCCTTTTGTCCCCTAACTCTGTTCATTCACACATATGAGGTAGTTAGTTTTTTAATATCATATTTCAAATTATGTTTTATTGCATAGTTTTAGAAGTTGTCTCCTCGATGTGGCTCAATATTATATTTCTAGTATTATGATTTATTGTCAACATTTGGTGTGGATGTACTCTTTTCTTCTCTTAATTATTGTAATATATTATTGTTTCTCTATTTTTGATGATTATATTTTCATCTATTGTTATAAATTAGATCAATCTATCTAAGTAATTTCATTTAGTGTTGCATTAAGAGCAACATATAAAATGTTTTTAATATATCAAGCCATAAAACTAAGATCCTTGCCTATTCACCAAACACAAGTAAATTTCATAATGATCTTGTTCCTTCACTTGAGGGAATTTTTAAAATTACACTATGACAAAAAGTGGTCACATGGACTATAGTGATGGACTTGGGACTTTCAATTATGTTTTCTAGGTACAATTTACAATAAACATACATGTTAAGGTGTTTGCAACTATGACATAGGACACACATCATCTTTTGATCATGTTTTGATGGGTGTGCATACCCTTATGTATCAACCTTCAATTGTTTGACAAACTAATGCATATATTATGTGTGTGTGTGTGTGTGTGTGTGTGTGTGTGTGTGTGTGTGTTATATATATATATATATATATATATATATATATATATATATATATATATATATATATATATATATTACATTGAAATTTTGACATCCATTGCACTTTGTTATTACATTGAAATTTTGACATCCATTGCACTTTGTAACAATGTCCATATCGAAATAAATGAAAATATTAAATATTAACCTCTAATAGAGAAATCAAAACAATTAAAATTTTCACATATTTATGTTCAAATTTTAGCATCAAATGTATATCAAATTTAACATGGAATTTTAGACCCAAGAATTTTATTGTACATTTCAACATTTCTTGATCTTCAAAAGCTCTAATCTCAACATTCAAACATAAAAAACTAGGTCCAAAATTATAGTAGTGTAGGTAAGGCTCAATAGATATTATCTAATTACCATGCCCATAAATGATATAAAATATATAAAAATATGTTACATAGATATAAATAGCTTCAAATATATAAAAATCCCTGGATCGTATACCAAAAGTGCTCTACCAAATATATTATGGGATTTGTGAAATAGGGATTGGTAATACACTAAGATTTCATGCTTAGTTGTATTTATTTTTCTGAAAACCATATTTAATTGGTATACCTTTAAGTTTCATTCCCCATGATATTAAATATCTATTTGTATCAATTTCAGAGAATCTGACTAAAGATAGCCATCTTCTATCCCTTCCAGGAACCAAAGAGGGACTTCATCTTTTCAAAGTAGATGTCTTTCAACAAGGTAGCTTTGATTCCACTATTGAAGGTTGTGATTTCATAATCAACATGGCCATAACTTTGGATTTCTAGGCAATTCATTTCTTAATTTGAAGATAATTACATCGAAATATACTACTCATATAATATCTAAACATTTCACAAATCCCTATAATTTTCTAATATTTTAAGGATGGATTTACAATGTCTAATCAATGGCTTATTTCTTTGTGGGTGATCAAAGAGATTTAGTTCAACCTGCCATTGAGGGAGCTCTTAACATTCTAAGAGCTTGCAAAAAAACAAAAAAATGGGAGGCAAGAGATTCATACTTCACACCTTATGCACATTTTTTTTGCTTAATGAAAATGGATAATATAAAGAACTCCTTGACAAATCTAGATGGACTCTTATTGATTACACTGATAAGTGTTTCTATAGTGGCATCCAGAGAGAGGTTGGGAGTTGTAATGGTGTGAGAGTGTTAGTATTTAATTATTTAAAAATCAAAAACATAAAATAAAAAATAAAACAATTTATTTATTTCAAAGCCAACAAGATTAAATAAAAAATAAAACAACAAACATGATGGTTTTAAAAAATTCAAAAAACATATAAACACAAACAAATTCAAACCAAAAAAACAAATAAAAATGTAGAGTAAAGCTAGAGAAATAAGAATTAAAGAAGATTAAAAAAAAGGGGCTAAATTGAATTGTCATTCCATATTACTCATATAGAATACAAAGTTTCTACATTAAATGTTTTAAAGATTACTTCTTTTCTCATTATTTTTCTTGTATAACTTCCCTCATTGCTTTTAGTGTGAAATTGATTTTCACTTGACTAGTTATATTATATTACAACATCATAATTAATAAATAAATAATTATATTATGACATCATATTTATTAATAATCATAATAATCAAATTTAAAAAATAAACTATTATAAAAAATATTAAAACGTCATAATAAATAAATAGATAATATACATATAATAATAATTAATTTATGGGTATTATATAAATTTTATTTCATTATATTTATAAATAATTAGATAATCATAACTAATTTATAGATAATATATAGGTATTATCGTATCATATTTATAAATAATCATAATTAATTTATGGATAATATATAAATTTTATTATATTATATTTATAAATAATTAGATAATCATAACTTATATATATATATATATATATATATATATATATATATATATAATCACATCATATTTATAAATAATCATATCATAACAATGAATTGTAAAAATAAATTACTATAAAAAAAATTTCACATCATAAAAAATATCATTAGATGATAATAAATAAATAAATAAATAATATACAGATAATCATAATTAATTTATAGGTAATATATATTTTACCACATACATCATAATAAATAAATACCATGTTGCTCTCTTATTTTAAAATTGCATTAAATATTTTTTTATGAACAACAAATATTTACCTATACTTTCCACAAGTGCTACTAGTATACATTTATTAGATAAATCTATGTAAAATATATTAATAGATATCATTCTTGAAGCAATATAGGTGCCTCAAGAATGATATCTATCAATATATTTTACATAGATTTATCTAAGATATGTATGTTAGCTACATTACAATTTAAAAGACCATTAATAGGGTAAGTTTTGAAGTTCACTAAAAAAATTAAAAAAAACTTAATGGTGCACCTTATATCATGTGTTATGTTCGGATGTATTGTATGTTATGGTCAATCATAGCATATGTGAGATTAATAAGCACCTCAAAGGTATCTATTTATATAAGTATATGATGTAAGATTTTTGGGATGAAAGTATGTTTTATTATTTTTATATTTTTGTGTAGGTAGTTTTGACAATTTTGGTACTACTTGACACCAGATCTATTAAATGGTAACTTGCCTCTCCTACCTTGGTATGTCTTCATATAAAAATAATTTCAAATTTTTTGAAGAACAAACTCACAATAAAGCTTTCTCAAAAAATACAATGGAATTTTATTGTTATTACATTAAGACTCATCAAACACCACCCACCACTTTATCCCAATAGTTGTTTAATCTCTGCATAATGCACCAATCAATACTAATGTGTGTACAACTCATTGCTGGTGGTATAGTGGCTTCATGCATATGAAACAAAGCACATAACTCTTTTTTTTATATTTTTCTTTTTAATATACTCATATGACAATTTATCAAAATAATATTGTTTCAATAGTTCTCTTTGATGTAGCATTGCATTGAGTTGAGAAGTCGTATTTCTCACTTCATTATAAACAACCTCCAATGTATCAACAAGTGAAATGCGTACATTATTTTTGAAAAGTCAATTAAACTATTAATGGTAATTTACAACTCTTGCCACTTTAAATTATCTTATTGATATAATTTCGCTTCTTCTTCTACAAAGTTAAAACACTAGGAGTTTTGATCAGGGTTTTTGGAGATTTTCTCCATGTAATGGGTCTATCAAATCAAGAATTTAAAATTATAAAAATAAAAATTTATATTAGATAATTGAATACTTTCATGAGAGAAATGTAATTTTAATTTCAATACTCTCTTGCCTCGTGATTATTATAAAAAATGCATCACAAAAAATACCATTACAAACCTTAAGCATGCCCTAAAAGGAAAAACATACATGGGAACATGATGCAAGTGTGGAGTCTTGATGGGGTCATTTGGAGAATAATAACATGCACGCCATTTTCTTTCTCTCCTCAATTTTGAGCACACATTGACAATTGAGAATAAAATCTACGGATGTCATGTGTTTTTTAGGGGTCTATAAATGGTGTACGTCCTTTTGCACAAAGGGTGTATGCCCTTTGGGATCCCAAAGGATGTATGCCATTTGTGGAACAAAGGGTGTATACCCTTGGTTCCAAAAGGTTGTCTTTTGTAAAAAAGAGTGTACGCCCTTTAGAGTCATTACTAACCAACATGTTCATTGGTTTAGTTTTTTTTAAAAAAGACATTTACTCTTTTAGAAAAGGTGCTCGCCTTTATAATAAATAAAAAAAATTCTTGAAAATGACATATTCTTTTATCCCCCAACTTTGTGCATTCACATATATGAGGTAGTTAATAGATATTTAGTATCATATTATGAATTATGTTATATTGCATGGTTTTGGAGGCTTCCCCCTCTATGTAGCTAAATGCTATATTTCAAGTATTCATCTTGGTTGTCAATTTTTGGTGTGGATGTGCTATTGGGTCTCTTAATTATTGCAATCTATTATTGTTGCTCTATTCTTGATAATTATATTTGCATCTATTTTTGTAAATTGAATTGATCTAAATAATTTCATTTCAGTGTTGCAGTAAGAGCAACATATAAAATATTTGTAATATATCAGTCCATAAAACTAAAATCCTTGCCTATTCACTATACACAAGTAGATTTCGTAATAATAATGTTCCTTCATTTGAGGGAATTTTTTAATTGTATCATGACAAAAAGTGGTCACATGAACTATAGTGGTGGACTTAGACTTTCAGTTGTATTTTGTGGGCACATTTCACAATATACATACATGATAGGGTATTTTCAGAGATAACATATGACAAATATCATCTTTTAATTATGCTTTAATAAATGTACATAATTTTATATATCAACCTTTAATTATTTGAGAAACTAATGTAATTATAACTACACAAATATTTTATTTTTATTTTTTTTTAATATTAACTTTACATTGAAATTTTTATGTCCATTGCATTATATAACAATGCCCATATCGAAACAAATGATAATGTATAAAAATTAATTTCTAATAAAGAAATTAAAATGATCAAAATTGTCATATAGTTATGTTTGAAATTTCAACATCTAAATGTATATCAAATTTAATACGAAAATTTTGACCCAAAATTTTTGACATGCATTTTCACCTTTTTTTAAATCTTTAAAACCTCTATTTTTAATATTCAAACATCAAAATTAAGTCCAATATTATAATGATGCAGGGAAGATCAATAAATATCGTCTAATTATCATACCTCTAAATGGTGGAAACTACATGATTAAAATATATATTATATATAACTTCGGATATATAAAAAGCCCTAGATCCTATACAAGCTGTACTCCATCAGAAATACTTAAGGACTTGCGAAATAGGGATTCGTAATATACTACCCGAAACCAGAAAAACAGGTCACAGTCCATCTGGCAGTCTGCCACCCGATTCATGTGAAGCTTCTTCCAAGTCAAGCAGTCAAATTACGGGCAATTTACGTTACGAAGAATTTTCGGCACACGTTGTTTGAAAATTGAATGATTCGTCCCCTAACATCAAAATTACTCCACCAAAATTGAGTCCTTGCCGCTGTCATTTCCAATTTTTAAGGAAAATTGGTCCATCCATTTTTTCTCTTTATTGGAAGTTTTTGTTTTTATCTCCATTCCGAAAACGACTCCATGATATTATGTTCATTTTTTCTCGTTATTGGAAGGTATGATTATGTTCATTTTAGATGACTCCTAATGGAAATACCTCGCCGACCGCCAAACTATAAAAAGTAAGTTTGGGCATAATCTGCCTATCCACACAAACAAGATGGCTAAACAGGGAGGAAGAGGGAAACGGTGTGTGACTACTGACTGCCGCCGGAGGATTCCTGGGATCCTGCTTCCTCAAAAATCTGCTGCAAAGAGGTTATATAGTTCACGCTACAGTAAGAGATCATGCTTGCTTGTACTTATTTTTCTCCAAACTATCTTTAAATGGTACACTTCTAAGTTTCATTTCCCATGATATTAATTATCTATTTCTCTCAATATGGACAAAGCCATTAAAATTTTGGAATTTAGACTATTTATCTGCAATAATCCTAACAGGAATATATACAGAAGCTTTGCTTTCACAATAGATTTTAGTTGGTGTCGGTCAGACTTATTGGCCATAGAAGATAACTTAGTGATTTGGGAAATAGACAAACTTGGATCTTGAACATGCTTTTTATAAGGTGTCAAAGATTTTGGATCTCTAAGTGGATTATAGGTTGACACCTTTACTGGGTTCCATTCTGATTCATAATATGATGATGATGATGAACTTTTTTCACTATATTCTATATGTTCAACTTTTTCTTCTTCTGATTCTTCTATGGAAGAATTGTTCAGGAGATAAATTTTCTAATTCTAATATGTCTGGATCACACTTACATTTATTATGACACCAATCATTTCCTATATGCTGAATTATTTTTTCTTCTGATTCTTCTATAGAAAACTGCTCAGGAGATACATTTTCTAATTCTAACATGTCTGGGTCACACTTACATTTATCATGACACCAATCATCTAGAGCATTTTTATCAGTTTTTTAATCGACTTTTCAATGGCAGAAAATTCAGTTAAAACTGGCAATCTGCTATCCCTTCCGCGAGCCAAAGGGAGGCTCCATCTTTTCAAAGCAGATGTTTTTCAACAAGGCAGCTTTGATTCTGCTATGGAAGACTGTGATTTCGTAATCAACATGGCCACAGCTTTGGATTTCTAGGTAATTCACTTCTTATTTTGAAGATTAATTGGATAATATCTAAACATTTTGCAAATCCCTATAATTTGCCCATGTTTTAAGGATGACTTTACGACGTCTAATGAATGGCTTATTTCTTTGTGGGTTATAGAGAGATTTAGTCGAGCCTGCCATTGAGGGAGCTCTTGACATTCTAAGAGCTTGCAAGAAAGAAAAAAGCGCGAGGCGACTGATCCATACTTCCACCTTAGGTGCAGCTTTCCCACTGAATGAAAAGGGAGAATATAAGGAACTCCTTGATGAATCTGGCTGGACCCTTGTTGATCACATCACAAGCCAAAACACCATTAATGGGGTAAGTTTTGAAGCTCACTTCTTAAAAAAAAAATAATGGCGCACCTTATATGGTGTGTTCTGTTCAAATGTATTACGTGTCGAAGACCTTAGCTTTTAAAATTTTCTTAGTATCATTTGATTTTTGAAGCTTTTTCTCTTGAGATAGAATATCTCTAAGACTAGGCTCTTGCCATTGAGCTTTAGGCTTTTCTTGAACAATTTCTTTCTGAAGACTGGCACTGAACATTTTCTTCCAACGATAATCAAAACAGAACAATTTACAGAGATAGTACAAGGTCCTAATGAATCCATGAACGGACCTCTTAAACCAATATCATATTGATTGTCTTAAATTCGAGCAAAAGCAGTAAGTACAGTATTGTTGCAAATAGCCAATGGAACACTTGTGATAAAAAAAATTACAAAGCACGGACACCATACATAGAGCTTTTCTAAAAGCATATTTCTTAGACCTATGTTTATGTTGCTTTTATAAACTTTTTTTTTTTTTCAGCTCCATCTATAGCTGAACGTTCTTTCCAAGAGATTTTGGGTACAGCAGTTTGAATGGAAGATTGCAAACATATCTTTCTGATTTCTACCACGGCATCTTCTATTAAATCAACAAAATACATATCTGAAATGTCTTTTTCCAAAATTGTAAGGTGATCAAGAATTAATTGACCAATATTTTTTTGGCAGGGCAGAAAGAGATTAAATTTTGATGAAATACTTTATAAGGCTTAAATCGTCTAGGTCGAGCTTTTCTAAAAGCATATTTCTTAGACCTATGTTTATGTTGCTTTTATAAGCATTTTTTTTTTCAGCTCCTTCTATAGCTGAACGTTCTTTCAAAGAGATTTTGGGTACAGCAGTTTGAATAGAAGATTGCAAACATATATTTCTGATTTCTACCATGGCATCTTCTATTAAATCAACAAAATACATATCTGAAATATCTTTTTCCAAAATTGTAAGGTGATCAAGAATTAATTGACCAATATTTTTTTGGCAGGGCAGAAAGAGATTAAATTTTGATGAAATCGTTCGTTTCAAGGTTTTCGGCAGACTTTGCGTTGATACCCCATCAAAATTTTACCAAACTGGGACAAGTGGCGAACTAAATAAGAAGAGATTTAAAAAGTTCTAGGTCAGTTTTCATTATGTTTTATCCTGACTCTTTGGAAGAGTGAATCCAAAAAAAATGGTAAACCAGTGAGGTTTCAAGTTGCAATATCAACAAGAGTCATATGAGTCCATCCATTAGCTTGTTGTAGAGTCAAGTAGTGTGCAACCCACAAAGTAACGGGAGAGTGGCATGTCAATATAACACATGATGTAAGGTGCGCCATTAATTATTATTAATTTGATTTGAAGTGAACTTCAAAACTTACCCCATTAATGGTATTTTGGATGATGATATAATCAACAGGTGTTCAGCCAGATTCGTCAAGGAGTTCCTTATATTCTCCCTTTTCATTCAGTGGGAAGTTGTGCCTAAGGTGGAAGCATGGATCAGTCGCCTCACGCTTTTTGCTTTCTTGCAAGCTCTTAGAATGTCAAGAGTTCCCTTAATGGCAGGCTGGACTAAATCTCTCTATACCCTCAAAAATAAATAAGCCATTGATTAGACATCTTAATGTCATCCTTAAAACATTGGAACATTATAGGCATTTGTGAAATGTTTAGATATTATTCGAGTAGTATATTTGGATGTAATTATCTTCAAATTAATAAATGAATTACCTGGAAATCCAAAGATGGGGCCATGTTGATTACAAAATCACAGCCTTCAATAGAAGCTGCCTTGTTGAAAGACATATACTTTGAAAAGATGGAGTCTCTCTTTGGCTCCCGAAAGGTAGAAATTGCCAGTTTTAATCGGATTTTAGCCATTGATAGAAATAGATGGTTATTTTCATGGGAAATGAAACTTAATAGTGTACACTTAAAATAATTTGGAGAAAAATGTGTACAACTAACCATGATATCTTATTGTAGCATGAACTATATAACCTCTTTGCAGCTGATTTTTGACAATGTGCAATTCGATGAATCCTTTAATGGTAGTCTTATACACCGCTGAGCATAACTAGCAGAAATGTTTGACGTGGACCGTCACATTGTATGTTGACCACTCGTTAGTCCTGTCCCATTCTCCGTCACATTGCCTCACTCCGTCAGCCTTAACTGCATGCTTTTGACTTAACCCATTTTTGGTTGTCATATACAAGGTTAACCATGATTGTTACCCTGTTGTCAGGGCCCACCAACATAGTTAGTAGGATGAATGTTGATAATTAAGGATAAGAGATTCACTTCTCCTAATTTTCAAATTACGTGCACATTAGCGAGCTCTGGTTTCCCCTCTTCATGACACTAGCAGGGGCCCTCATTCTCACCGCATTGCAGTCAAGATCACGAGGGTTGTTCACAAACACTGGAATTGGTTTAGGTTTTAGCCAACTAGGTAAGTTTTATATCCCCTGTATTTAAGAATTTCATCACTAAGTGTAGGGTTTTAAATAGGTAATTATGGAAAATTTATAGCTTTATACTATAATTTCACATTCTAGCTTTATACAACAATTTATCATTCCATATTTATACTGTAATTTTCCATGAATTTGAATGGGCTCCCTTTGTATTCTATAATTTTTCTGTAAAGGGTTTTGATTGTTCAGAATTTTGACCCTTACTCTACTCACTAACCTTATATGAACCACTTAGAGTATGATTAAATGGGCTCCCTTTGTATTCTAGCTTTATACTATAAAAGGTTTTGAATGTTTGGAGTTTTGACCCCTGCTCCATTGATTTTATACCTCCTTGATTATTAACATTCCTCCTCCTGACTACATCAGTGGGCCCCAACAATGTCTTAATACTCACAGTTAACTTTCTCTATCTAGGGTTGGGATTAATGCAAACAATCTATTATAATAATTACCAATGCCTTAATAATTTTATCCACTACTGTATTAATATAACTCCCTATTATAATTATCTATATATTAATCCCCTATTCTAGGAGGTAGAATATAGGAGTATAAGTTATGTTTCAAGTAGTAATCACCATTGAATGAATTATGCATTCAAGCAGGGAAAAATATAGTTAACATAAAACAAACTATGCCCTAACTAATCATTAATTCCTTCAATCAATCAATAATACAACCAACACAATACTCCTTGATTCTTCATTGATAACTGTGCTAATGTGAAGAATGGGCATGTATAATTATGGTTTATTGTGGGATTGTAAAACACTTATTGTGTTCATTTTTATTAATAACTCAATCAATTTAATAATATAAGGCTCATAGAAACCCATTGACTATATTGGTAAATGCTTGAGCCCCCTAATGGTATGCCTATTTCGGAATGAATTTAGGATCTTACCCTATTATGTGCTTATACATGCATCTATCTTTTGTGATTGAGCTCACGCTGATAGTGGTTATAAATATTCTCTTAAATGATGATATGAATGGATGTTTCTAATGTTTAATTTCCTATTGTTAATTGAAAGAATGACATAGGTGGTGGATAAATTACTACTATGTTTTTTTCAATGTTATGTTTCTCTTAACCTAGTACCTAGTATTAGTGTTTCTTATGGGATTACACAACATTTATCAAGTTAATAATTGAAAGATCATGGAGACTCATTGGTCTTGTATTGTTGACTAATTCAACTTGACGATATGCTTATTTGGGAATGATTTTATGCTCAAGGTTTAGATATTAAATAATGAAGATAATTATTATGTATTGAATAAATGGTTACATCATCGCTAATCCATAACTCATTCCAGCAATCAACAATATAGTCAACATAATACTCCTTAGTTTTTCAGTGATAATTATGTTAATGTGAATAATGGACATGTATAATTGTTTATTATGGGCTCATAAACCACTTATTGTGTTCATTTTTCTTGATAATTCAATCAAGTTAATAATAGAAGGCTCATAGAAACCCATTAGATGTATTATTGACTTCTTGAACTTGATGGTATGCTTATTTAAAATCATTTTAAGA
Source organism: Torreya grandis (assembly GCA_037957365.1). Taxonomy (NCBI): domain Eukaryota; kingdom Viridiplantae; phylum Streptophyta; class Pinopsida; order Cupressales; family Taxaceae; genus Torreya; species Torreya grandis. The sequence goes on from JARHVA010000032.1 coordinate 6,841,525, forward strand.
TATTACTATGTTTTATCTTTAAACTTGCATTTATCTTTTGTGACTCAATTATTCTTTAAATGGTGATATGAATGGATGTTTCTAATTTTTAATTTCTTGTTACTAATGGAAAGAGTGACATAGGTGGTGCATAACTTGTTACTATGTTTCTCTTAACTTAGTACCCAGTATTGGTGTTTGTTGTGGGATTGAAGAACACTTATTATGTTCATTTTTTTTCATAACTCTATCAAGTTAATAATATAAGGATCATGGAAACCCATTAGTTTTATTCATGACTGCTTCAAATAGTTAATGTTTTGGGGGTAGAGTCAGAGTTTTGTGTGAATAGTGTTTAGATAGAATACAAAGGTATATAGTTTAAATTCCTTTATATGTATCATATCCAACAATGATTATGTGTTTAATTCATATGCATTTATTGTATTATATGTAGTATATTATAATTACACAAACCATTCAATAAACTGTGCATTGGATGAATGATTATATCCTAACTAATCATTAATTTCTTCAAGTAGGCAATAATATATTCAACATAAAATAAACGCAAGTGTATTACACAATCTAAACTGATATGCCCTTCTAAGATGACTACTTGAAAGAATTCATGTTTTAGGGGCAGAGATGGAGTTTTGTGTCAACAATGTTTAGCTATGATAAGTAAGATGCATGAGAAGTAAGATGTTTAATGGTACGCCCTATTGGGTTTCTATCACTTAGTTAATTTATTTAAAGAGCCAATTCTTCAGCACCCTAGTATATGTTTCCATCTAAAAGTTTTCATTAGTAGTGTATGTAATCTATTGATGTGATGTGGGTTAAAGATGCACATTATCAAATTTGTTTTGGTTCACACTCTTTAAGTATCACCCTATCAAAGTTTCAAAGTTGTGAGTGTGCCAACAATTTTTGCTTTCCTTATTGGTGGTGGATAACATACTACTACATTTCTCTCAAAGTAGTAAATAATGCAATTAACATAAAACAAACTGTGCCCTAACTAATCATTAATTCCTTCAAGCGGTCAACAATACAATCAACATAATAATCCTTAATTTTTCAATGATAATTTTGCTAATTTGAAGGATGAGCATGTATAATTGTTTATTACAGGCTTGCAAAAAACTTATTGTGCTCATTTTTCTTGGTCACTCAAAAAAGTTAATACTAGAAGGCTCAAGGAAAACCATCGACTTTATTGTTGACTACTTGCACCCTTGATGGTATGCCTATTTGAAAATGATTTGAGGATATTTCTAATGTTAAATTTTGTATTGCCAATGAAAAGAGTCAAACATAAGTGGTGGATAACATAGTACAATGTTTCTCTCAATATTATGTTTTTCTTAACTTAATGCCTAGTATAATTTTTTCATGTGGACTCGGAAAACACCTATCATGCTCATTTTTTTTCATAAATTTATCAAGTTAATAATAAAAGGATCACATAAACCCTTTGAATGTAATGAAAATGAGATGAGTATATGAATCTTGAACATGCTTATGTTTGTTAAATGTTTTCTTTTTTTTCTTGCATAGGATTAGGGACAATATATATGTCTTGCATAAAGATATTTGATACGAACCATTGTTATGTATAATGGTCTATTAATATCCATCTTACTATAGTCTATATAATGTCCTACATCTTGATTGTTTGTATAATACCCTTCACATGTTGTACATTCTATATAATGCTCTACTATATAACACCCTTTATTTATCTTGATATGATAATGGGATACATCTATTGGTTTATTAGTTCCTTTCCTTGATGTAGTAGAATTGATTTTTTTAGTTTTTATGTGAAAGGTAGTATCCGTAATGCTTAAGATAATACTTAGTATTGATAATGAACAACATGTTAGTGGGACAGTATGCATATAAGGAGTCATCAGAACATAATGACATGTCAATAGTCTACAAGGTGTCATCACAACATAAAGATATGTCAGTGACCTACTTGGTCAGCATACACAAGATACTAAGTCAACAATTGTATTTCATTTTAAATAGATTACATGGATTTGGTTTTTTCTAAGAAAGTCTATATTGAGGTCAGAGTTTTTGAATATTCCAAACATAGTCTGTTGTAACCATGTGCCTAAGAGAGAGATAGTAAAGTAGGTATATATGTAATCTATAAAGAATGAGAAGAGGTTATACATTGAAGAGTTGATCCTAGACCATGTACAAGAGATGTGTGTATAAGTGCTATGTAATGAATTGATCCATGTGTAATTATCAATATCTATTATTGTGTTATCAAACTTATTCTAGAATATTTTTTTAGACTTTTGTATTGTCTATGATAAGGTCGCAGTATATATGAATATTTTCTAGGCATGTGGCTACTTAAATTATGTAGTAACTAATGAATCTATATTGTTAACTATAAGGTAATTCATATGAGAATTATACCAATCTGAATATCTGTGGTTTTGATAATTCTATTGTGGGTCCTTAGGAATATGTGCTTCCACCAATTTAGAACCAATTAACTCTCCCACAATTATTCTCATAATTAGCAAGTTTTGGGAAACCAAGAACCTCTGCTAACAATGGTGCAATGAGTGTGGAACCCTGTTATGAGTTGATAAACAAAGGATATGCTCTAGTGGTTACCAAGTCAGAGGGATTTAGAAGAATGGTGAGATCATAAAATATCTGATTTCACATAGAAAGAGGTGAGAAGGATAGGGTACATTAAAAAATAACTCATAGAGCATCATCTATATGGTGGTGTACAAGAAATAATCTGGTGTAAATTTTTGAGCCCGCTTACCATGTGGATAGAAAGATTATAACATTTTTATTTCCAAACTAGATCTACATCTGAAATTTAGTGGACTAATGATCTAATTGAATAATTACAGATCTTGTAGGTTGCTTGGACCTGTGTGATTGATCACTAAATACAAACCACTATAGAGGGATATATAACTAAATTTTTAGTTCATGGTTATATTTATTTTGAAGCCACATAAGACTTATTTTTACGAGGGACTAGAGGAAAGTTTTTGTAGAGAATAATAATTCTTATCAAGATGTTGGCTATTGAAAAATCCATAGTGCCCTACCCGTTCATGATGGAGTAGTCTTTCAAGCACTATGGGGATGTGTGCGGTCAAGATGTGAGATGGTGAAAAGCTGATTGGGAATGTTGGTTAGTAGAAACCAGAGGCCACATGAAAGGGACCAAAATAATCTTGCAGATACAGAACGAGAACTGTAACAATAAAAGAGGTGGAATATATTAGGGAATTCATGAGCAACTATGAGTAGAGGTAGAGGTAGAGGTAGAAGTAAAAGTAGAGGTTGAATAATTATAAGAGATCAAAAGGAGGAAGAAAAAGTTGATGACAGGATGGGAGAGAAAAGAGTCAATGAGAAAGAAGGACCCAAGATTAATGAGACTGAAAAGAAAGTATAGATGCAGCTAGAGGATGTCGATAAAAGAAAGAGAATAGAGGAAGGTAGTTTATTATATGGTAGTATATCACAGTCACTCAAGGAGGCACCTTTCTTATTCACAGGGGAGTTTCCTAATTTTGGAGGCCTGATCAACAGAAGGCACATCATTGGCTTGACTTTTTGCACAAGAAGAATCTGACAAAGAGATGTTTCACCATTGTAACACACATCCCCCAAGCCCATATTTTATAAAAATGCCCCTATTTACATTCATCCACAAAAATTTGAAAGTTAGAGAGAGTAGGAGATTGAGGAATCAAGAAGTATCAAAGAATTAGTAGATTCAAATTTTGAAAACCCCATGTAAGGATTCATTGAATTGCAGAAGAATTATTTAAGAGAGGTAGTGACTAATTTGACTGACCCCTTATTGATTAAATAGGTTATTGAGCAGGTGTTGTAGATTGAAATTTTCACTAAGGAGAATAGAACATGAACATACTCCATTACAGAGACTAAAGATGATTCAGGCATTTTCATCTCTTGAGCAATCTCCATCACCTTTGTGATTTCAAAAATATTTTTTATTTTTGTGAGGCTTCCCATTTACAACAAATACACTAGTACTTGGAGATAGTTCCACTGGGTCTACAAGATCATTGCCACAAAAACCACTAGTGATCACTCCTCCTCAACTGACAACACCACTTCTGACACCAAGAAGTTATCATATATCAATTCCATAAATTATGATATTATTACCACCATCTGGAGGAGCATAAATAATGCTTCCTTTACAACTGACCCTAGGTAATATGGCTTTACAACTGGGTACCTTTATTACATTGACACCCTATGATGGAACTATAGATTCAGAGCAATACTTACTTATGTGTGACATGAAATGATAGGCTAAAGGCATTGTAGATGAAAATATTAAGAAGCAGGAGCTTATTGGTGCCTTGTTCAGAAGAGCATTAGAGTTCATGTTCTGTAGGGAATAAAAACAATAATTTTTGATGATGTGAAAAAATGGTTAGTTGCAGAGTTCAAGGTTAAGAAAAGTACATGCCAAACCATACAAGACCTTAAATAAATCCATCAATGTCCAAGGAAAATTGTTCATGATTATGACTATAGATTTTTTGATGCGGTTAACAATATCGAGTTTACTTTAAAAGATAAAGATAAGGTTACTTGGTTCGTTGAAGGACTATGACCAAAGATCTGATTTGTGATAGCACAATCCAAGTTCAATAATAAATTAGAAGCCAGAACAACCATAGTAAGAGTGGATTAGATAGAATATTATGGTACCATGATAGAGAGAAAAACACAATTAGAAATCACACTCCAAGCTATTTTATAGAGGTTGGAGGCTCTGTAAAATACTACTAAATGACCTAAAATTGATCTATGGTGTATTGAGTGTGACAAGGAAGGCAACCATAGGAATGATTGCCCAAAAGTACATATGGATTTTTGTGATATCTATTGCATAGTGGGACAATAAACAACTCATTGTCACTTATTACAATAGTATGTAAGAAACCCATAGAGTATGCACTATAAATTCTACAAATCTGCTAATCATGAAGATAAGGTTTGCAGGGCTCTAAAAGAATTGAAGGAAGACATTACTAATAATTTATTCATAGTAGCAGCAAAACAAACACCAACAACATCACAAACTGATATGAGAGTAGAAACTAATCCCACCAATGTAGCATAGGCTAGGTTGGCATGGGCTTAGAATACACAACCATTTCAACCACAAGGATTGGCTCAAAAAGTTCAAGCGATGCAACCACTAAAATATTGTTACCAATCTACATGGAATCTTATGATTCCTCAAGAGTAACAAGCTAACTAGACTCCACATATAAATCAACCCCAATATGGTGGTTATGATAATCAATAGTACAAAAGGGGTGGAATGTACCATAGATCACAATAAACTTTGGGGCATAGCATGCAAATGGTTAGGAATATCAAGGGAATAGAGGTAGATACCAAGGTGGTACACAACAAGGACATGAAAATGGTCCTAGAGGCCCTATTAGATGTTATTTATGTGGGGAACCCAATCACATATTGTGGAACTACCCCACAAATCCATAATTATAAGGTTATTATGCATATTATTGAGTATCTGAACAACATGATACTCACGACTACCCTATTTTAGAAACACAACGTAGAGATTGAGTTGTATAGAATGTAAATCGAGTTAGTTTGGATCCCAACCATAATGAATTTATGCAAGAATTAACAAGAAAATAGTACGCACCATAAGGCTTACCTCCTTTAGAAATGCCAACAGATTTTGGCATATGAAAAGCTAAAGTAGATACCTATCCAGAACCAGTAAAAGAGAAGGGACTCATGAAGGAAACTGTCTAAATTATATAATATATTAAAAAACAATGTTTGATTGTATAAAATGAAGCCACACTTGATGTGCAAATGTATGCACTGATTGTGCAAATCATGAAACAATAGGGGGTTCTAATATCATTCACCGACTTAATGAAATTGCTTAATACTCTATGAAATGAGGATATATTGTAGAATACCACTAATCTCTTGCACAATCTAATTGAATGTGCATAGAAGGGAAAGGAAAGGTCTGAGAATATGGTTTGGTATGTTAAGACAAAAAAGCCATGGGATATAGATGTGAGGTTTGATATTGAGATAGCAGGGTATGAGATACTAAATGTTGTGTTTGGGAGCATAGTGAATATGATCCCACAATCTATCTGGAAAGTGATTGGTAGATGACCTTTGAGTAATAGCCCTGTAACCCTTAGTCTGACAGACTATGGTAAGATAGAGCCCATAGGATGACTAGAAGATTTGGAGATTAAAGTCATAGAGTTAACTCTACATGGTGATTTTGAAGTAATAGATATGAAGATAAATGAAACATAATGCCCAACTTTACTGGGGAAAAAGTGGGCCTATGATGGACAGATGACCATCAACATGGTAATGAATCAAATAGAGTCACACCAAGATGACTATATAATCATCATTCCTCTTAATAGAGATGCCAAATCTTACATAATTGCTAGGGAACCTAATTCTCCCTATATAGAGAAAGGCAATAGATGGATGTGAATTGTGACATAGAGTGTACTTGATATACAACACCATATGCCAATGAGCTATTATAAATATTTTTCAAAAGAGATAATAGCTAACAAATTGTGTGGTAAGTGTTCCTTAAAATCTTTGAATATTTATGTATAAGAAGAAGATGAAGTGCAATCTTTTTCTGTTCACTCACCTACATAGTCTGATATAGATATTTTATATCAAGTTGTATCTATGTGTTGTTCCCCAGAAAAGTCACTCATTTTTTGGAACAACATATGAGCTATTTTGGTCCCACAGGGCCAAAATTATCTCTTCCCTTCTTGAAAATTATTCTGAGCATTCAAATTCTTTATTATTTAGGCTGTTTTAGCTAATGGACCCTGCAAATACATTTTTATAGACTCCACGGGCTTAAGACTACGAACTTTGCAGGAAGGAAATGCGAAGAAACCAGTGATGTCCCCACAAATGTCAAATTCAAGTTTCTCCTAAAGCTTCTTTTAGAATCCAGCAGATGCTACCAAGTGTCATCTGCTGAGCCCCATTATGCCTTGTTTCTAAAAGCCTCGGAAGTCGCCATGTGTCCCTGATGAAGCTTGTCAAAGTTGCCACGTGTCAACATTCGCAGTTCCTTCCTTCCATTTCACTATATTGAGTAAAGACCATGGTGGGCCCTAGGTGAATGACTAAAATGAAGTGGAATGCTCCAAGTGTCTGCATCTATGTGACTACTAAAAGTATGCAGATCGTGCCACATGTCCCATTGTAACTCAGTAGAACGGGACAAGTGTTAGTGTTCACTTTTCAAGTTTCTTATAAGCTGCAAGGCTTATTTCAATAAGCTTCTCTCAGAGTTCCGTAAAGGGTGACAAGTGGCAACTGCGGAAGGTTTCAATATGTTTTTCTAAGAGCAGCGGATCGTGCCACGTGTCCCTTGCAAAGCTTGGTGGAAGCTAACAAGTGTCAATGTCTGTAGTTTCTTCCTTCTGCTTCTTGGTTTTGTAAGGACTGCGGTGGGCCCCAGATGAGTTGCTATAAGTCAAGCAGAAGATGCCATGTGTCACAAGTTTCAAAGGAGCAGAACGAGCCACGTGTCAAAGATGCAGAGCCAAGAAAAGGTTTCCTTCAGATAAGTTGTCTGAAGGAATTCCTTTAGACATTTTATCTGAAGGAAATAAAGAGATAATGGTCCTCTGAATAAATTAAAGCCCGAAGGCCACCTAGGAGATCCCAAAGGGTAGGTGCCCTCGCAGAGGCTAGTCGACACTCATAAAATGGACCTTCTTTCAAGACCCCAAAGGGAAAGTTCCCTTCGAGAAAGATCAAGCCTCAAAGTGTAGCAGAAGCTACCAAGTGTCACACGCTGAGACAATCTCTAATAAGTTTCAAAGCAACGAAACATGCCATGTGTCCTTTGTAAATGAGCAGAGCACGATAAGTGTCTACATTCGTGCTTCAAGTTTCTAATAAGTTTCAAAGCTTATTCTGATAAGCTTAATTCAAAGCTACGGATGTTGCCATGTGTCGTCGCCTATGTCACAGTGGAAAGCGGCCATAGCAAGCAAGGAAAACATGAAGGAATTGCCAAAGAGAATGAAAGGCCTGCAAATGTCAAATTTAGGATGACCGACTAGCTGTTAGCCTTTAAAAGATGAAAGACCCATGGATGTCAAATTTGTGGCAATAAAGTGTCTATTGATCTTTGCAAGATTATAATGCGGACCCGAATGCATTTTAAGACCTTAAGGCTAGGGCTAAAAGGAAGAAGATACAAAGAGGGAAATATCTGTAGGAGTTATTTCCAGTAGGTGAAATAGTGGATAGGTAGATTTATCGAGCCCTGCAATCATTAAAAGTGCAACCTCATTATCCCCTTTGCTTTAAAGGCAAAATGGACAACTGCATGGATAGTAGGTGATAGAATGAGTGACTCAGGCTCAAGAGAAGACATTCAAGATAGATCAACATGCCACAGTTAAGGTAGCCACCCTGCTCCAGCATGGCCCTCCCTAACAAAATTGGAAATGCATTCAAGGCATTGAATGTAGCATGGACGCTCCATGGGACAAAGTGCCAAGCATTCCTTGGCCTCTATATAATGTAATCTCTTGTATCATTTTAAAGGAGATCTTCTCGTTACCAGAAGCAAGACTCTGCCCAAATTGAAAGGTGAATACTAAGACTTTGAGCTTAGATTGTTTATCATATTATTTTATCTGATTGAGAAAGCAAGTGACTTGCAAACTTTGTGCTGTTATAGCTTGTATCATTTTAGGATATTGTTCTTATGTCTATCTTCTAAATGTATTCTTGTTTATTTAATCTAACAAGCAGAACTATTGGAAGTAATTAAGAAGGTGTCCTGAAGCCAACTATGGAGAGACTTTGTGCCCCCACAATTTCCTTTAGTGTGTTTGTCTTTTCTATTCCTGTGTAAAGGATCTTGGGATGACTTTGTGCCCTCATTATCCTTCATTTTGTGTTTCTGTGTAAAGGACCTTGGGATGGCTTTGTGCCTCCATTTTTCTTCATATCTCACTCTTGGGCAGTCAAGGTGGAGACTTTTTGCTACATCTTAGATTACTGGTTACTCTATTACCCTGTTACTTTCACTACCAGAAAGATTCATGTTGTTTGTAAGAACAAGCACTTATGAAAGAAGAGAAGTGCCTTTTGTCGCTTCACCAAGATTTCTACTATCCAGGAAGGGATCTAGCTCTTGGCTAAAGGTTACATCTGAAAGAAGAGAAGTACCTTCACCAATCACCCAGGATTTCTCTATTTTTTAACATCATCTCTAAAAAAAGAGAGATGGATGGTTTATCCTACCCCTGTGTCTTACTTTCTGCTTATATATATATTATATAACCCCCGTATAGTTATAAGGAACCTCCCCTTGATGAGAGGAGAGGTTTGTCCCTTGTTGATGTAGTAAACCTGCACACCTGGATGACCAATCTTCCTATGCTGTGGTGATAGGAACTATTTTGTTCATCAGTTAGTTGGTTGAAAATTATTCACCCAATAGTTTTTGGCAACTCCACTAGGGATGAACATGCAATTTGAAGCCTCAAGTTTTAGATTGAAGCAGTCCCTACCCTTATCCATTACAGACTCTGGTGACTCCATTTTGTGTCTTACCCATTATCCATTTATAGCCTTACCATCTTCCTCCATCTCCATTATATTATTTGGTTTGTAAAACTAGAGCTGCTGGGAAAAGAATGCACAATTTGAAGCCTCAAGCTTTAAGCTGAAGTAGGGCCAATTCTTTTCCATTTTTGTCCTAAAATCTAGCAACTCCATGCTATACCAGAAGCCAGAGAGCCCAAGATGTTGTTGATCCTATTTTTGAGTTGGTGTAGTAGGGTAATTTTGACTTGTTCCCTCCCCAACTTCAAGCTCAAAGATCCAGGAGTGTTCCTACTACCTATACCAGGTCACCAACACAAGGCAAAGATTCTTTTTCTGCTGTTAGCAGAGCTTTTCCTATAAATACGCTACCCAGATTTGTTATCCCCCTTTTCCATAGTCCAATCATGGCAGTTCAAGGTCCCTAGGGTAACTCATTTGGCCCACTCAACTTGACTCCACTTCTGCATGAACTCCCATGCAACTCAAGAAATAACTTTCCCAAATTCTTTGGAGATAGGAGATTTCACCCTGATGAACACATTGCAGCCTTCAGCATAGCCTGTGGTGTGATAGGGGTGGAATTTGAAGATGTGCAGTCAAGCTTTTTGTGGAGACCCTACAAGGTGCTACTGCAGAGTGGTTCTACCATCTACAGGCTTGATCAGTGACAGACTAGAACACCTTAAAATCCAAGTTCAAAGCAAGGTTCAAGCCTACAGAGGATGCCCATGCCTTGCTAGCCTAGCTCACCCAGATGAAGAAAGAGCCTCATGAGACTATGAGGGATTTCATTGCCAAGCTTGACAAGTTGAGGAATAGGATTCCTATAATTGCTCAGCCAACACCTGAAAACCTCAAATGCTTCTTCATCAACTCACAACTACCTGAACTGAGTTTTCTGCTAAGACGTGCTAGCCACATAAACCTTGTTTCTACTCAGGACTTGGCTACTAAGGTAGAAGATGACCTCATCTTGGAAAGAAAGATAAGGAGATACCCAAACAGAGGTAAACCCTCTTCATCTTTTGAATACTCTCTTTTAGCCACCACTGATCAAATGGTGCAAAAATTGGAAAATGAATTGCTAGCCTTGAAAAGGCAAATGGCACAAGGTATGTCTTCTGCTCCTTCATACAAAGATGTCCCAAGGAGGACATTTCAGAATCAGCCATATCAAGGCAATGCTGTCAGGATTCAAGGGTAGCCAAATCATCTTCCTCCCCCATAGAGGAACCTTGCCCTTGAAGCACCTCCAACCAACTCAGCAGTTGGATATCTAGAACTAGAACATGTTTTCTCTTTCCAACCTGAGTTTATGCAAGAAAATGATGCTTATCTCTTCATGGAGGATCAAGAAGAATCAGTTGGTGACTCCCACATTGGTTTCATGAATTACCAAGATGAACTTAGAAGTGAAGGTGAAGCAATCGAAGGATCATACACAATATTCACCCAGTCTAAGAACTAGCCAGCCTAGTAAGCTGACAAAGAAAAGATAGAGGAGTGACCCCAACCAGCAATTTCAATTGCTAAGTAGGGAACCCCTCTTCCTTTCCAGTCAAAGGACCCGATGATTGCAAGAAAGGTAAGTACATCAAACATTTCTGCACCTTCTACTTCAAATTCACATACCAGTCCTCCCCCTCCCAGAAACCAAAAGGATGAACTCCCATCCTCTCTTCTTAGTCCATTTTAGTCATTTGACATAATTGATCATGTCAAGAAATCCAAAATTCAAATGACTGAATTTAAATTTTTGCAATCCAATCCTGAGCAGTTGGACATTGGTGGAGAACTAAGTATGAACTTGTCTGAGGCAAAAATTATGGTCACCCAAACGTCAACCCCTGTAGCTCAAATTATATTTGAGTCTTCAGGTAGGGGTAATTACTTCTTGACCACAGAGGATGCTCATGTCTCAGCTGATGAAAGTCATGTAGCTGGAAATCCAAGAATTAATCCAAACAAGACATCAAAAGAATTGGTAGGGCACAATACAAATGAAGAAGGATCTTCCATCTCCAATGAAGAGAAATATGATAGAAGATTAGCCTTTGATGATGCTTGGATCCTAGAATCTGATGGCAACAATTCTTATACCAATGTTGGAGTCAGGACTGTGTTGATATCTCCTCAAGGAGATATTTTTCCTTCATGCAAGTTGCAGTTCAGCAACACCAACAACACAGCTGGATGTGAATCTCTATTGCTCAGATTAAAGGCTACTCAAGACTAGGATATCAAACTCCTTCACACCAAAGGAGATGTTGAGCTGATGGTTTGTCAGGAGTTTGATGCTGACAATCAAAGCATGTGCTAGACTAAACCATCAGAACAACAAGCTATGGTGGTGGACCATACTACTATACTCCAAAGTCAGTAAAAGGGACTCTTTGCCAAGAGAGCAAGGAGTTATGGTTTTCAAATTGAAGACCACATCCTGCCATGGGGAAAGAAGAAGAAAGAGCTAAGAGGAAAACACAGAAAATTGGTTTCCTGGTGGAGAGTTCCATTCGCCTATCACCGTTTTTGGGGACAAAATGGTTTCCTCCTAGTTTATCAGGATGGCACACCATTTTCATTGTCTCATAATGAGCAGCATTTGAAGTACTTCAATTTTTGAAGTACCAGATAAGTTCACCTGTACATATGTATATTTGTATAGTTTTTTTTTCTACTTTGTGTTGTTCATTTTCATTTTTTGGAGCCTTTCTTTTTGGGTAGCATGACTTCGTAGCCCAATGGCACACTTCAAGGCACTGGAGATTTTGGTTTCTACTCCCCTTAGCTATTCCAAGTTTTCATCTAAAGGAAGTTCCCCAACTGGAGCCAGCTATTGTTCCCCAAAAATGTCACTCATTTTTGGAACAACATATGAGCTATTTTGGTCCCATAAGGCCAAAATTATCTCTTCCCTTCTCAAAAATTATTCTAAGCATTCAAATTCTTTATTATTTAGGCTTTTTCAGCTAAGGGACCCTGCATATACATTTCTACAGACTCCGTGGGCTTAAAACTATGAACTCTACAAGAAGGAAATGCCAAGCAACCAGTGACATCCTTGTGGATGTCAAATTCAAATTTCTCCTAAAGCTTCTCTTAGAATCCAGCGGATGCTACCAAATGTCATCTACTAAGCCCCATTATGCCTTGTTTCTAAAAGCCTCAGAAGTCACCACATGTCACTAATGAAGCTCATCAGAAGCTGCCACGTGTCTATATCCATGATTCCTTCCTTTTGTTTCAATATATTGAGTAAAGACCATGGTGGGCCTCAAGTGAATGACTAAAATGAAGCGAAATGATCCAAGTGTCTACATCCATGTGACTGCTAAAATTATGCAGACTGTGCCACGTGTCCCATTGTAACTCAGTGAAACATGATAAGTGTCGGCATTCACTTTTCAAGTTTCTTATAAGCTATAAGGCTTCTTTTGATAAGCTTCTCTTAGAGTTCTACAGAGGGTGACAAGTGGCAACTATGAAAGGTTTCAATCTATTTTTCTAAGAGTAGTGGACCGTGCCATGTGTCCCTTGTAAAGCTTGATAGAAGCCAAAAAGTGTCAATGTCTGTAGTTTCTTCCTTTCTTCTTCTTGGTTTTGTAAGGACTGTGGTGGGCCCCAGATGAGTTGCTATAAGTCAAGCAAAAGATGCCATGTGTCACAAGTTTCAAAGGAGTAGAACGAGCCACATGTCAAAGATGCAGAGCCAAGAAAAGGTTTCCTTCAAACAAATTGTCTAAAGGAAATAAAGAGACAATGGTCCTCCAAAGAAATTAAAGATCGAAGGCCACCTGGGAGATCCCAAAGGGTAGGTGCCCTCATGGAGGATAGTCGACACTCATAAAATAGACCTTATTTCAAGACCCCGAAGGAAAAGTTCCCTTCAAGAAAGATCAAGCCTCAAAGTGTAGCAAAAGTTTCCAAGTGTCACATGTTGAGACACAGTCTCTAATAAGTTTGAAAGCAATAGAACATGCCACATGTCCTTTATAAATGAGTAGAGTGTGACAAGTGTCTACATCCATGCTATAGGTTTCTAATAAGTTTTATAGATCATTCTGATAAGCTTACTTCAAGGCTGCGGATGCTGCCACGTGTCCTTGCCTGTGTCATAGAAAAAAGTGGCCATAACAAGCGAGGAAAACATGAATAAATTGCCAAGGAGAATGACAGGACCACAAACATCAAATTTAGGATGACCGACTAGCCGTTAGCCTTCAAAATATGAAAGACATGCGGATGTCAAATTTATGGCAATAAAGTGTCTGTTAATCTTTGCAAGCTTAGAACATGGACCTGAATGCATTTGAAGACCTTAAGGTTAGGGAAAAAAGGAAGAAGAGACAAAGAGGGAAATATCTGTAGGAGTTATTTTTAGTAGGTGAAATAGTGGATCAGGTAGATTTCTTGAGCCCTGCAAACATTGAAAGCGCAACCTGATTGTCCCCTTTGCCTTAGAGGCAAAGTGGACAGCTACGCGGATAGTAGGTGATAGAATGAGTGACTCAGGCTCAAGAGAAGACATTCAAGATGGATCAACACACCATAGTTAAGGTGGCCACCCTACTCTAGCATGGCCCTCCTTGACAAAATTGGAAATGCATTCAAGGCATTGAATGTAGCATGGACACTCTATGGGACAAAGTGCCAAGCATTCCTTAGCCTCTATATAATGTAATCTCTTGTATCATTTTAAAGGAGATCTTCCTATTACCAAAAGCAAAACTTTGCCCAATTTGAAAGGTGAATAATGAGACTTTGAGCTTAGATTGTTTATCATATTATTTTATCTGAATGAGAAAGCAAGTGACTTGCAAACTTTGTGTTGTTATAGCTTGTATCATTTTAGGAGATTGTTCTTATGTCTGTCTTCTGAATGTGTTCTTGTTTATTTAATCTAACAAGCAGAACTAGTGGAAGTAATCAAGAAGGTGTCTTGAAGCCAACAGTGGAGAGACTTTGTGCCCCCACAATTGCCTTTAGTGTGTTTGTCTTTTCTATTCCTGTGTAAAGGATCTTGGGATGACTTTGTGCCCTCATTATCCTTCATTTTTTGTTTCTATGTAAAGGACCTTGGGATGAATTTGTGCCCCCATTATTCTTCGTATCTCACTCTTGGGTAGTCAAGGTGGAGACTTTGTGCTACATCTTAGATTGTTGGTTACTTTTTTACCCTGTTACTTTCACTACCAGAAAGATTCCTATTGTTTGAAAGAACAAGCACTTTTGAAAGAACATAAGTGCATTATATCACTTCACTAGGATTTCTACTATCTAGGAAGGGATCTGGCTCTTGGTTGAGTGTTACATCTGAAAGAAGAGAAGTACCTTCACCAATCACTTATGATTTCTCCTCTATTTGTTAACATCATCTCTAAAAAAAAGAGATGGATGGTTTATCCTACCCCTGTGTCTTACTTTCTACTTATATATATATATATATATATATATATATATATATATATATATATATATATATATATATATATATATATATATATATATATAGTATATATCCCCCGTATAGTTATAGGGAACCTCCCCTTGATGAGAGGAGAGATTTGTCCCCTGTTGATGTAGTAAACCTGCACACCTGGATGACAAATCTTCCTATGCTTTGTTATAGGAATTATTTTGTTCATCAGTTAGTTGGTTGACAAAATATTCACCCAACACTATGAAGCATGACTATATTAATCCTACTCTTGAAGGTATAATTCCATGGGATCACTTTTCTTTTGTTAGTGGTGATTTCGACACTTATATGCTCAATTGGGCTCAAAATGATCATGAGCTTAAACCCTTATGCATGGTTTATGTGACTGATCAACAAATTACTTAGTAATTTATCACTAAAGACATTGGTGATTTTATAGTGCAGTTCTAAATGTATATACCAGAGGATAATCAAAGGGTAAGTGCTCTTAGTTATGCATTAAAAGGAGTTGTAGCTAACTAGTGGGCAGTACATCATAGTGGTAGTAAAACATAAGTAGAAGTGTTCAGATTACATATTGCATGGTTTCAATTGCCTAAAGAAGTGTGAAAATTTTGGCCCATGTTCCATGAAGGAGAATGCCCTTAAAACCATGTTCAACAATGCATTGAAGTATGGATTGTTGAAGCAATCAATTCAAAGTAATGGTTGTATTGTTTTATTTATACATTAGGGGTTTTTCCTACTACTTGGTACATTCATCAAGAACATCACAGAGAGACACAAAACTAGATCTAATTGAATAATTATTTTATTTAAACCTTTATATTTTAAAGTGACAATCCCCTTTTGAATAGTGTATTACAAAATATGAAAACATTTGTATGCCATGAACGCATGGAAGATCTATGTAACAACCAAGCATCACAGCTAGAGGAAATGGAGGCTCATGAACTTATTTATGTTATCACCATGAAAGTCAAGAAAAATAAATAAGATACCCAAGATCTCATTGACAACATGACTATGAAGACTATGTGTAGAGGAAAATCAAAGATGGAAATTCAACCTTGCCATCATATTCAAGAAGAGTCTTTTGATGATATTGATTCCATTAGTGAGGATTCTTTAGAACTCATAGAGTTTTTTGAGCCTGAGCAAAACTATGAAATATTACCTAAACCTTTGGATGAAGAAGTTGAAGAAGATCAATTGTGATAGATATAATTTCAAAAATAAGAGGGTGAACAGGACATTATGTAATCCATTCTAGAGGATGAATGACAAGTATATCAGGAACCTCCAAAGGAATAAATTATGAACATTGGATCTAAAACATCTCCAAAATTACCATATATTGCTGACTATTAGGAATAATATGACATTCTGGAAGCATTATAACTTCTCCAAGATTATGTAGATGTTTTTCCAACTACTTTTACAGAAGTCAAAGGGGTGGATCCTTATTTAGAGGAAATGCATATAGAACTCAAGGAAAGTGCATGACCTATTAAGAATATGCCTTACCATCTTAATCCTAGCACGAAGATGAAAGTTAAAGCTGAATTGGATCATATGCAAAATTCAAGAATAATATTTCTTGTAGAAAAAGTGAACTAGGTAAATCCTATGGTCATACAACCAAAGAAAATTGGTGAGATTTGTATCTACGAAGACTACCACGTCTTAAATGATGCTTTTGTTAATGACCCCTTTGCAATACCATTTACTGATGAAGTGTTGAAAGTTATAGCTAGACATGAGGTGTATTCCTTCACTAATGGATTTAGTGGGTATAATTATATACCCATCATAGCTGAGGATAGAACTAAGATGACATTTTCTACCTAATGGGGGTCATTCACATACAAGGTAATTCCATTTGGTCTAAAAAATGCACCTGTGGTTTTCTCTAGGGTCATAGTAACTACTTTTAAGTACTTTATTCATGATTTTATGGAGGTATATTTGGATGATTGGGAAGTGTTCTCATTATTTTGAGAACATTTATAAAAATTAAGAATCATGTTGGAAAGATGTAAAGCACTTAGTATTGTGCTTAACTTAAAAAAATGTTTATTTTTCACACCATTGGGTGTTCTTTTAGGCCATGTAGTGTGCAATAAGGGAATCTTGCTAGACCAAACAAAAATTATATTAATAATGAGTGTGCCACCAACAAATTCCTCAATAGAAGTGTGATACTTTTTAGGACATGTGGGGTATTACTAGAAATTCATAAAAGGATATGTGTCTATTTTAGCTCTAATGGAAAAATTACTGCGTAAAGGTGTTCCTTTTTATGGATAGAAGATTTCCAAATAACTTTTGTGGATCTAAAATAATGGTTGGTTACTATGCCAATCCTTATTTTTCCTAATTGGGGTAAAATTTTCCATGTACATGTAGATGCAATTGGAACTGCAGTTGGCACAGTGCTAGTACAACTAGGCAAAGGAGGCATAGACCATCTAATCCATTTTACAAGCCAAAAACTATTTGTGACTGAGAAGAACTAGACCATAACTGAAAGGGAAGCTCTAGCAATTATGTTTTCCCTAAAAAAATTTAGACATTATTTATTGGCTACCCCATTTTAATTGTTTACAAATCATCAAGCTTTACAATATCTTGTAAACAAGCCATGGTTGGGTGGAAGGTTATCTCATCGGTTGATGCTTTTCTAGGAGTTTCATTTTAAAATCAATGTTAAACCAGGGAGGGAAAACATTGGACCTGATCATCTCAATAGATTACATAATGGTGAGGATCCAAAGGATATCCCCCATGAGTGTCATTATGCTCATTTGTTTAAAGTTTCTATGATTCTTGAATAGTTGGATGAAATCACCACGCAATTCTTAGAATAGGGGACATTACCCAAACATTACATTGAAAAAGAAAAGAAGCACATCTTGACTAAGGAACTTCCTTTTATAATTAAGAATGGATTTATTTACCATATGGGGAAAGATGAGGCTCTATGATGAGTAGCACTAGAGCATGAATGACCACAAGTCCTAGAAGAGGCACATCAGGGCATTCAGGGTGGACATTTTTTGGGAGAATCTACTACAATAAAAATATTACAAAGTGTTTTTTGGTGGCCAAATATTTTTGAGGATGTGTATAGGATTACCAAATAGTGTGATGTTTGCTAATATATGGGTAAACCCACTCAGAGGGATGAGAT
Organism: Torreya grandis; assembly: GCA_037957365.1. Taxonomy (NCBI): domain Eukaryota; kingdom Viridiplantae; phylum Streptophyta; class Pinopsida; order Cupressales; family Taxaceae; genus Torreya; species Torreya grandis. The sequence goes on from JARHVA010000032.1 coordinate 6,859,812, forward strand.
GCCTCTTCATCCCATATTAGCACAACAACCATTTGAGCAATGAGGAACTGATTTTGTTGGCCCCATTAATTTAGTAAGAAAACATAGTAATGTCAAATACATAATTACTTTGACCAATTACTTTAACAAATGGGTAGAGGTTGTTACTACACCAAGCTAAAGAGCTAAAAACACTACTAAGCTTTTATATAAGAACATCATTACTCGGTACAGGTACCCACTGTGATTGGTAACTGATAGGGATACACATTTTTTGAATAAGACCATTAAAATACCAATAGAATAATTTATGGTTTCCCATCATAAAAGAATATTGTATCATCCACAAGTGAATTAGAAAGTAGAGGCTATGAATAAAGTGTTGGGTAAGCTCATGACAAAGGTTTGTGATGTTAAGAAAGATGATTCGGAGGACAAACTTCCTATGGTACTCTGGGCTTAGCACACCCATTTTAAGTGTGTATCAAGATTTAATCCATTCTAATTGGTTTATGGGATGGAAGTTATTATGCCTATGGAATATGTCATGCCTAGCCTGCTAGTTGTTAATGTAGTGCATCTTGGTGATGTAGAATCACTTACAAATTAGTTGTTGGATCTCAAGCATATGGATGAAGATAGGCGCAGATCATTTTGGGTGTAGGAATTTAACAAAAGGAGTCAAAAGTCATGGCATGACAAGAATATTCATAAAAAATAATTCCATTGTGAATAATTGGTTTTGTTATATGATATCTGATTTTGTGCATTTCCTGGCGAACTCACCATTCAATGGAAAGGTTCCTACATTGTTCATGAATTTTTACAAAATGGGTTTGTAATCTTGTGATATTTGGAAGGTAATGTTTTACCTAGAAAGGTTAATGAATATAGACATAAAGTTTACCATCGTTAGATCAACATTACAGTAATAAAGTATGGTTCTACACATCCAACTTAGTTAGGCAAATTTCATTCATGTAAGTTCTTTGAGTTTGTTTTGTGTCTTTTATGTGTCACATGTTTTCATAGGTTATTTGTTAATAGAGTATAGGATCAATTCTAATTTTTAAAAAATGCATGATAGGCATGCTTTAACTAGACTAGCACATGCTTGTTATCGAGTCATTATAGGTGGACAAGATTCTAAGTGACATCCTTAAAGAAAGATAAGTGTGGGTCATCTATTAAGTTTGGTAACCATACCTAAACAAGATCAAGGGTTATGATTATGAATATGGTTTCCAAAAAGGGAGTTATGGTCAAAACATGTGGGTAAGTTATTATAACATCATTGTTAGAGTTGTATGTCATAATCAAGATCACCTATCAAATAGATATGGGCAGCAAAAAAATGGTGACATGTCACATCAGACATTACTTAGTAGCCACATTGGTGCCACATTGACTGCATTGAATGCCACATCTGTCAAGATAAATTTTCTTCTCACATTTACAATAATGGGGGTGCAACATCAATTCAAATTTAATGTCAGTCATAGAAGTGAAGGATTTTAAAATATCAAACATTAAATGTGGAAGCTCGAAGGGCCAAGTGAAAAAAATGTGTAATAATAAGTCATTTTATGGCACTATAAACCACTAAATCTTTCTAATTGAGCTTTGTAACTACTATTTTAGATTTACTTTCTCAGTATTGTGTGATTCTAATTTTTCTTAGTCCATAATCATGGCTACCTCCCCTAGTGCTATTGATTTTGAAAATAATTTCAAAAAGAGACTCACCGCTTTAAAGGAGGATGTGGGGATAGGAGTCTCATGACAATAAACCAAGTTTTTTGATCCTTATGGTAGTGTTATGGCATAGAATGCTTGAAATTGATTATTTGCACTGAATGGCCTTATACCTCATTTGGCTGGCTCAGACACTGATTGCCTCATGCAATTACCCACTTTTGCAAATCAGTCTAGCATAATGTAGTTATTATTGGCAACATAAAACCAACATTATATTCATTTATCACAAGATGTAATGGTGTACTTGTCCATGGAAGTAATGGCTCATATAGTCAAGATGCCTTCTAAAGGCAAATCCTGCATGGAATATAATTCTAAAGTGCCACCAATCTCTACCAAAATCAAAGCCACCATGGTAAGAGGGAATTGAGGTATTCTACTGGTGACTTTCCCTCATGAACTAGTTTGATTATTAGCTAAATGTATTTCTCAAAGGTTCTGGTAGATGAATAAGGCCATGATCAAGGCCGCAAAGGGTGTCATCAACATCGTGCATAGAATGATCCATGATATAGAAGAGTTCAATTGGCCAAAATTCCTACTTGTGGAATTGGAATAGAACATTGCCAAAGTTTTGGACATTACAAAGAATACTTTTCATTACCAATTTCTAGTGTTTCTCTTCATCTTCAATCAATGGAAATCATTAGACGTGAAAGTTCATCTTGACACTAATTATTGGCCGTATGAATAATTTGCCAATTTGGTCACTTCTTTTGCAAATTTCTATTAGGATCAAGTCCCTTTATTTGACACTTGGGAAAATGAGCTTCTACAGATGGTCTCTATGCATCTATGGATTCCACTAGATGTTATAAAATTCTTGGATGAACATGTTGTAGTTAAATTCCTTCTAGAGGGAACATCTATCTAGATATATGAGATCCATCTAATGACTCCTATGCCATTAGGATTTTTATTAGACATGGATACTATGTAGTGAGAGGTGGTATTGTAGAAAACCCAAGTTGCACATTGGGATACACCTCTTCAGGTAGTTCCTCCTAACATAACACCTTTGAATTCATCTATTGCACCCATAGAGAAACCATAACATAAAAAGGGTAAGCAATGAGCTAATTTTAGCCAACCTTCACCACCCCAATTCAAAATGAGGACCCAAGATTTTTAGTAAAATGATCCTCATGTTCTAAAGATCACACACGCTTTGTAATTGGCCTAAGTTTTAGATTAATGAAACCAAATAATATTGCATAATGTTGGAAGACATGGTGGGTGACTTGCACGAGGATGAGAATGAAAAAGATTTTTTATTTTTGAAGGCTATGTGAGTTGTGAATATTTGTAACAAGTTACCAATAGAGTTATGGGTTTCCCTTCCTCCTTATCCACCATACATTACGATGGACCCCTTAGGGAAGCAACATATGTTCCACAAGATTAGATGTACCCTACACATGGTATTTTCTTTGGAGGTGCACCTCTATCGCAACCCTTGGATGTCCTACTAGAAAGTTCACCCAAATATACACTAAAGTGAAAATGGCCTACACACAAGTTTCACATTGTGAAGGAGGACCCTAAAGACTCTAAAATTACTGAAATGAAAGCCCTTAGATCTACCACAACCACTTCTTATCCTTTGATGTCATCTAGTGCCTGGCTCAAGATGATGTTTCCATAAGTGGCTACATGGGATATTTTCTAGGGTCGATTAAGGAAGGGCTTGGTTTTGTGCTCATAGATTCAAATGGTTACATGATGTTGGAAATATTTTCATTGATGTCAAAGGTCTAGCATTATTGGTGATAAAGGCCCCATTGCATTTAATGATGTTTGCAATAGATATATATTAGCTAATATGTGTTAGTGTGTTAATATTTATTTAATATTAATGAATATATTTTTGGTTGTATATAAGACAAAAGAAGGGCCCATGGAGAATTCAAAGAGCCATGGGGTAAAGACAAAAGAAGAATGGGACACATTTTCCCATGAAGAGTCATCATGGGGAATTTCAAGAGTCACCAAGTGAAGACAAAAGAGGAAGGGCACAATTTCTCATGAAGGGACACTTTGAGGAATACGAAAAGTCACCAGGGTAAAGAAAAAAGAGGGAAGGATGTTTTTGCTCATGAAGGGTCACCACATGACTTTTCAAAGGCAAGGATATGAAGGGTCATATAAGTTTGGCACCATTTTCCATGAAGATTGAAGGGTCACAAAGGGGGAAGGTCAAAGGTCATTTGGAAAGCTATATATAAAGGCTTGAGAAGCCATTTATAATGTGTGAGATAGAGTTTGATTTGATATTGTAATATCTAGCTTAGAGGAGCAATGGGAGAGATGATTTTGATTTGTATTTGTTATATCTAGCTTAGAAGAGTAAAGGTGAGAGAGGAAAGAGATATTGTAATGAACTATCATTTGTTGAGATAACAACACTAAGAGATAGTTGTGTGGTATACACAAAGGGGTTGGTGCTCTTGTGGGTTAGTGCTCATGAATTATTGTTGTGTTGGTGCTCATCATAGGGGTTGGTGCTCTTGTGGGTTGGTGCTAATGAATTGTTGTTGTGTTGGCGCTCAACAAAGGGGTTGGTGCTCATGAATAGTTGTTGTGTTGGTGCTCAACAAAGGGGTTGGTGCTCTTGCATGTTGGTACTTGAGAATATTGTTATTTGAGTTGGTCCTCATTCATATACTTGAGATTGTTCTCTGTGGTTTTTTCCACATTGGGTTTCCATGTTAAATCTGGTGTCTCTCACTATCTTGTGTGGTGTTTATTGTTTTAGTTTTATTGCATATCTTGAATGTTTGGTTAAGTGGAATTTGATTAAGGAAAAATTTTATAAGATATATGATATACTAATTCACCCCACCTCTCATTATATTCCATGCTTAACATTTAGTATCAGAGCAGGTTTCTTTTGAAAAGTTTTAGAGCTTGACGGTAGATCGGGAAAGCACGATGGCTAGATCACATGAAGTATTTTATACAAATAAGGCACCTTTTTTATGGGATGAATTATGCTTTTTGGAGCATAAGAATGAGGACTTATTTGATGGCCCTTGGATTCATCATATGGAAAGTAGTGGTGGAGGAATATGAAGAGCCACAGACACTTGTAATTACTCCAACAGAAAAGAAGGAAAGTGAATATAATGCTAAAGCTTTAAATGCTATTTTATGTGTTTTATGTGAATATAAATTTGTTAAAGTTATGAAATATAAATCTAGTCATGAAACTTGGGTAAAACTTGAGAATATTTACAAAGGTGATGGAAATTTTCAGCAAGCTAAGCTTCAGACTTTTAGAAGATAGTTTGAAAGTTTGAAGATGGAAGAAGAAGATATAGCAAGTTATCTCTTACGAGTTGATCAAATAGTAAATTAGATTCAAGGTCTTGGAGAAATGTTGAAAGAGTCAAAGGTGGTACAAAAGTTTTTGAGATCTCTACCAATGAGATATGATGAAAAGGTTTCAGCAATCAAGGAGATGAATAATTTAGCTAAGCTAAAGATGGATGAGCTTCATGGTATTCTCACAGCATATGAGATGCGGAATGAAAAATATAAACCTTCAAAGAGAGAAGTGGCTTTCAAGACATCAAAGAAAGATGAAGCTAATATTCAAGAATCAAGTGATAGTTCTATTGATGATGAAGATGACAACGGAGCACTTTTCATTCGCAAGCCAAAAAGGGGAACAGGTAAATATCAAAGAAAATTACTTTTTAAATATTTTGATTTTGGAAATATTGGACATTTTTTAGCTAAATGCCCAAATAAGGGTAATGAAGATGAAGAAGAAAAGTCTACATACAAGAAGAATTTCAAAGGCAAATCCAAGAAGGGATTCGAGAAGAAGAACCTATATTCTAAGGATCCTAGCTTAGTCGAAGATAGTGGAGTCAACGATTCTAAAGAAGAAGAAGAGATTCTATTCATGGCCATACATGAAGATGATCAAGAAGAAGAAGAGGAGGAAGTTGAAGTGAATATGGAAGGACAACTCATTTGTGCCTTAGAAGAGTTAGAAGCTGTTGAGAAGAAGAATCAAAGATTGATGTGCCGGATTGAGAAAAATGAAAAGGAGTCAAAGTAAATTATTGATGATCTAACAACACACTTGGAAGAAGCCAAGAAGAATGAAGAAGATCTAACAACATAGTTGGAAATAGAAAGAAAAGAATGTGAAAGGTATGTTATTAAAATTGCCTCTTTAAAAGAAGATATTGAAAAAGTAGTCAATGATAAAGTAGTTAGTGATTCAAAATTTTAGGATAGAACTAACATGCTAAATAAGATATTGGAAAGTCAAAAATAAAATTTAGATAAGACGGGAATTAGATTTGAAAAGAAAAAGAGCTATGTTGAAGCTCTTACAAAAGAGGAAACAAAAAGGAGAGAAGTGAAGAATACAGAGGACATTTCAAACAAAGAAGGATGGAGGGAACAAAGCTACAAAAGTCAATCAAGTCAGAGATATATAGACAGGTCTAATTTTTATGGCTATTGTTTTTATTGTAATGGATATGGTCACAAGAAATTAGAATGTATAAAAAGAGCTAACGGTTTCAGAAATAAGGAGAAGGAAAGTCAAGTAGATTCAAGTAGAAGCTACAACTCTTTTGCTCCTCTATCAAGCTTTGATGAAGAGACCATAGTATGCTACAAGTGTAACAACTTCAGACACATAGCTTGGTACTAAAAAAGAGTGTTTGAGTCAGTCAAAAAGGATCAGAGTTTTAAAGCTCCATTCATCAAGAAGAAGGTTCGGACATATTCATGGCAAAAGAAACAACCTGAAGATTCTATGATGGTTCAGACAACTCTGCATGTAAGAAATAAATATTAGTCATGGTTAGTTGATATTGAATGTTTGAGGCATATGATAGGAGATAAAAATATGTTCATAACTCTAAAGAAGATAAATGGTGGCATAGTGAGATTTAGAGATAAAACCACTGCCAAGATAGCTGGAAAAGGTACTTTGAGTTTGGATCATGGTAGAACTAAGACTAAGAATGTTTTGTATGTAAAAGGTCTTAAGCATAATCTATTGAGTGTTAGTCAAATATGTGATCAAGGATACACATTAAAGTTTCATGCAGAAGGTTGTGAGATTAGAAGAAAAGATTCAAATGAGTTGATTGCAGATGCTCAAAGGATAGGGAACAATTTGTATGTATTATCAGATATCTTCTCAAAGGCACGATCAAAGGAAACATTCAAAGATCTGCAAGAGGATTTGGAAGTAAATTATATTACTTCCTACCATTGATTTTCAGCATTAGTTGAGGGGGAGCTAAATGTTAGCTCTAGGTAGGCACTTTGCCATTGATGTCAAAGGGGGAGAATAAAAGGTATAGGTATAGGTGTAGAAATAGGTACAAGGAATAGGTACAGATTGCTATAGTAAGGGGGAGTTACTATATGTTTTTAGATGATAGTATGTACAGGTGATAGGATGTGGCAGTTTCAGGATTGAGGTTGCCATCAATGACAAAGGGGGAGATTGTTGGAAATATTGTCATTGATGTCAAAGGTCTAGCATTATTGGTGATAAAGGCCCCATTGCATTTAATGATGTTTGTAATAGATATATCTTGGCTAATATGTGTTAATGTGTTAATATTTATTTAATATTAATGAATATATTTTTGTTTGCATATAAGACAAAATAAGGGCCCAAGGAGAAGTCAAAGAGTTACGGGGTAAAGACAAAAGAAGAATGGGATGCATTTTCTCATGAAGAGTCATCTTGGAGAATTCCAAGAGTCACCAAGTGAAGACAAAAGAGGAAGGGCACAATTTCTCATGAAGGGACACTTTGAGGAATATGAAAAGTCACCAAGGAAAAGAAAAAAGAGGGAAGGATGATTTTGCTCATGAAGGGTCACCACATGACTTTTCAAAGGCAAGGATATGAAGGATCATACAAGTTTGGCACCATTTTCCATGAGGATTGAAGGGTCACAAAGGGGGAAGGCCAAAGGTCATTTGGAAAGCTATAAATAAAGGCTTGAGAAGCCATTTGTAATGTGTGAGATAGAGTTTGATTTGATATTGTAATATCTAGCTTAGAAGAGCAATGGGAGAGATGAGTATGATTTGTATTTGTTATATCTAGCCTAGAAGAATAAAGGTGAGAGAGGAAAGAGATATTGTAATGAATTATCATTTATTGAGATAACAACATTGAGAGATAGTTGTGTGGTATACACAAAGGGGTTGGTACTCCTGTGGGTTGATGCTCATGAATTGTTGATGTGTTGGTGCTTAGCAAAGGGGTTGGTGCTCTTGTGGGTTGGTGCTCAACAAAGGGGTTGGTGCTCTTGTGGGTTGGTGATCATGAATTATTGCTATGTTGGTGCTCAGTAAAGGGGTTGGTGCTCACAAATAGTTGTGTTGGTTCTCAGCAAAGGGGTTGGTGCTTCTGAAAGTTAGTGCTTGTGAATATTGTTGTTTGATTTGGTGCTCATTCATATACTTGAGATTGTTCTCCATGGTTTTTCCCACATTGGGTTTCCACGTTAAATCTGGTGTCTCTCTCTATCTTATGTGGTGTTTATTATTTCAATTTTATTGCATATCTTGAATGTTTAGTTAAGTGGAATTTGAGTAAGGAAAAGTTTTATAAGATATATGATATACTGATTCACCCCCCCTCTCAGTATATTCCATGCTTAGCACATGATCCTCTTCATTTTTACAATCTGATGAACCACCTTCAGATCTTTAGGAAGTCATTCTTGAGTCCTCGATTGAGGAAAAGAAGCAAGATGCTCAAGAAGAATATCATCATGCTACTTACCAATTATACCATAAGGAGGAAAAGAAAAGGGTTAAGGTTGAAGCTGCATAAAATATGTAGGTTGTGCAAGTATGATTTTAATCTCCTACCCCTTCAAATTCCCTATAAATAGCCACCATGATACATGATACCCTCATTACTGACCAACAAGTTATGGATGAGGAACCCCCTCAACAAGATATTCTAGAAATAGCATGGCAATGCAACATTGAAATCAAGCAGGAATTTCAACATCTACAGATGGATGATATCATAGTTAAGTCTCAATAAATTTAAGGTATTAATATTGATGTTTTTGCTTTGGCTAATACACAAGCTTCTCAACTGATCACTCCATCTATGGAGAAACTATAATTGATACTTGTGATATTCCATTTTTCCCTACCATATAATTGTCTTTTATTCAAATGTCTTTGGATCTTTCACCATGCAGTGTAGAATAGTTGATTATGTAACTTCCATCTACTTCAACAAATTTGTCCATGATGTCCATGCTAGATATTCTTGTAACACTAACTTAGATAGTGATGTTTCTATTTTTACATACTCCTCTTCAGTATGCCCCAACCCCTATTTCAGCCACTTCTAACACAATGGACTTCAAAAACCTTTCTCTTAATGTTACTCAAATGCCATTGAGTAAAAAAATTAAAGGTGTGGTTACATTCCAAGAATCTTTATCTTAGTAGGCTCAATCTTTGGTCCAAAAATTTTCATAGATAGACATTGAAAATGCTATGTTAAATCATGCCCTATAGCATGCATGTGATACTCTACATAATACTTTCCTAGACCTTGTTTCATAGATCATGATTGATCCCAACCAATCCTTTATGAATCACCTTCCTTTATTTATTAATCAATTAGTCCAAGTCTAGTAGCACAGGAAAACACATATGTAGTATGCTCAACAAGGCCCAGTAATCAGAGTCAAGACTATCAAACTATGTGAGTTTCTTATCGAGTTTTAGATATAACTCAGTGTGACTATGTAGCAAGCTAGACAAATCACTTGTCATCTGTTAGATTGGTGATAAAAACTTCATGATGTTTGGACTAGTCTTCAGCCTAATTTTGTTACTGTGTAGACCATTTCTATAGAAATTTTAAACCTGTAAGCTACTCCTTAATCTATGGATGGTGTATTGAATACCTTAATTAGCACATGAGATGTAGTTATTGATTAGTTAGTAGGGTGGCAGACTCAGGTGATGTGCAATACATTTGCTACAGTTCAAGTGAATCGATATGTGAACCATCTTATTTTGATTTGATGATAAGGTTACAACCACCAAGTCTACTTCTATTTCATGTGATGATGCTAATTTATAGCATTTTCTATATTTTTAGGCTCTCTTATGTGCCTTGGTTCAAGGAGTTAAATAAGTCTTATGGGAGTGGCATACTTATAAGCATGACTTGGCCATAATAAATGTCTCAATTTCTCTTATGGTTAATGATCCTATTTTTTTCCTCCTAGTCAGTTCTTCATAGTTCTATGGTAAAATAATAAGGCCACCTCTTCTACAACATAATCTTCCATTGTTTCTCTTTCATCCCCTGCTCAGTCTTAGGTGTTATATTGGTTAATTTTTTTGGGTCTCTTTTGCTTCCTCTATTATTTTTGTTCACTGAGTTTAGTTGGTTGAAAACCTTAAAGGGTGGACATTTGATCTTTATAGATTACTAAAAACCCAAAAGGGTAATATATTACCTTGTAATTTTCTTTATTTTGAACAAGTAATACTCAATTTTGCTCTTTTCTAGTTATTTTTATTCTACATTATCTCAAGATGAGACAACTCATTAAGTTTGAGAAAGTGTTAGCAGGACAATATACATACAAGGAGTAATCATAACATAATGCAATGTCAGTAGTCTACAAGGTGCCATCATAACATAAAGACATATTAGCCACCAACTTGGTGAGCATACACAAGATAGTTAGTCAATAACTGTATTTCATTTTGAATAGAATGCATGGGTTTGGGCTTTTCTAACTAAGGAATTCTATATTGAGGTCAAAGTTTTTGAATATTCCAAACATAGTATGTTTTAACCATGCACCTAAGATAGAGAGAGTATAGTAGGTATATATGTAAGGTGCAAAGAATGAGAAGAAGTTAGACATTGAAGAGTTGATCCTAGACCATGTACGAGAGATGTGTGTATAAGTGATATGTAATGAATTGATACCTATGTAATTATCAATATCTATGATTGTGTTATCAAACTTGTTTTGGAATATTTTTTTAGACTTTTGTATTGTCTATGATAAGGTAGAAATATATATAAATATTTTTTAGGCATGTGGCTATTTAAATTATGTAGTAATTGATGAATTTATGTTGTTAACTAGAAAGGAATTCATATGAGAATCAAACTAGTCTAAATATCTATGGTTTTCGTAATTATATTGTATATCCTAAGGAATCTATGCTTCCACCAATTTAGAGTCCATTACCTCTCCCACAGTTGTCCTTGTAATTATCATGTTCTAGGAAACTAAGAACCTCTGCTAACATAACAATATAATATTATACAAATTGATGATTAATTAGTTCCTTTATTTTATGTAAAAATATAGACAATAGTGTCAATAGACCAATGGTATACCATTATATAGACTGATGATTCATTGTTTTCTTTCTTTTATGTAACAAGATGGACAATAGTGTAAAAATACCAACAATTAACCATTATATAGACTGATGGTTTATTTATTTATTTCATTGATGTGACACGATGGATAATAGTGTGAATAGATAAGGGGTCAAAATTACAAACATTCAAATTCATTTATATGATTATATAAATCTTGAACACGCTTATGTTTGTTAAATGTTTTATTTTTTACATAGGATTATAGACAACATATATGTCTTGCATATAGTTGTCTGATATGAACCATAAGTCTACATAATGGTCTACTATTATCCATCTTGTTATAGTCTGTATAATGCCCTACATCTTACTTGTATACATAATACCCTTCACATTCTATATAATGGTATATTATATAATACCCTTTGATTGTCTGGCTATGATAATGGGATATGTCTATTGGTTTATATGTTCCTTTCTTTTATGTAGCAGTATTGATCATTTTATTTTTTATGTGAAGGTTAGTATCCAAAATACTTAATATAATACTTAGTATTGATAATTAACAACAACAAACCATTATATAGATGGATGGTTCATTGGTTCCATTCCTTTATGTAACAAGATGGAGAATAGTGTCAATACACCAATGGTAGACCATTATATAGACTGATGGTTCATTGATTTCTTTTCTTTATGTAATAAGATGGAAAATGGTGTCAATAGACTAATAGCAAATAATTATATAGAATGATGGTTCATTACTTTCTTTCATTAATGTATCAAGATGGACAATAATGTGAATAGACAAGGGGTCAAAATTCCAAACATTAAAATCCTTTAGATGATTATATGAATCTTGAACATGTTTATGTTTGCTAAATATTTCTTTTTTTCCATAAGATCATGGACAACATATATATCTTGCATATATTTTTTTAATATGAACCATCAGTATGTATAATGGTATACTATTGTCCATCTTATTACAATATGTATAATCCCTACATCTTACTTGTCTGTATAATACCCTTCATATTCTATACATTCACATTCAATAGACCAACAATAGACCAATATACAGACCGATTATTTGTTGCTTTATTTCATTGATGTAATAAAATGATAATGGTGTGAATACATAAGGGGTCAAAATTCTAAACATTTAAATTACTTTATAGTATAAACCTAGAATACAAAGGTATAGAGTTCAAATTCCTTTTGGTTGGTGAATATTTTGTCATCATCTAACTGAAGGCAAAATGGTTATATCAACCATAGTATAATGAGATAAATCTCTCCTCGTAGCAAGGGGAGGTTCCCTATAAACTATCATAAACTAATCTAAACTAAGTACTAACTCAGGGGTGAAACCACATCATCCATTTCTCCGTTTTCAGAAATGATGTTTACAAAGTAAAGGAAAACTTTCTTGATATTAACCGAATCCACATGAAACCCACAAGAGTGCAAAGCCTATCATTGCTTCTTTTGCTTATTTTTAACTTATATCACAGTAGAATGAGGTGCAACCCAAACTCTTCACCAAAAACTACAACAAAGTATATGATCAAAAACGATAAAATTAGTTCAAAGCCTTTCCAATATATTTTATTCTAAGACACTAAAACATAAACTAAATACAATTATACTAGCACAAAGTCTCCATAATCTACTTCAGAACATCTCTTAGATTATTTTCACTTACTCTACTTATTTAATCAAATAGATAAGATTGTATTAGGAAAAGGACATAAGAACAATTTCCTACTCAACACAAGTCATTCCAATACAAAGTTTGAAAAGTCACTTTCTTTCTCATTCACTTGATAAAATTTGATTTACAATCTGAGCTCAAAGTCTCAAAAGGCATTTCAATTTGGGCAATGTTTTTGTTGCTAATAACCAAAAGATATATTTACAATAGAGGACCTCTTTATTTATAGGGAGGGGCCTTCAAGATTTTTAAGAAAAGACCTAATTACTTTGACCAAGTCAAAGATAAGAGTCCTTTGACTTAGGACTTCCTATATTTTTACATGTAATTACATATGAAAAAAGTACATGTAAGAATGTTCAAAGTAGTTACAAAAATACATAAAAAAAGTGGAAATTAAACCAAGGAAAAATAGTTTCAATTTGTATCCCCATATTTCTTCATATGAGCATCATACATAGTGATAGCTGCTTGCATCCTGATACTGTCTAGAGTAAAAGTGTTCTTGAAAATTATCTTAGCTCTAACTATGGCATATCTTACTGTTGTAACTGATTTTGCATGACTAGTTAACCTAGTTCTCAGATTATCCATAGTTAACTAATTATCTAGAAAGTTGTCCACAGAGGCCATTGAAAATGCCTTATCTTCAAATTCTTTCTGGAACATACCTTCAAATTCCTGAATCATTTCTTCTACTGGAAGGAATTTTCTATCTTGTGATGTAAGTTTGCAAGGTATCTCCTCCAATTTATGCAAAAGACTGACATCACTTTGTTCACTAAGTTTACTTGAAGATTCGAGATCATTGAGCAACTCTTTAAACACTCGACTCCTATATGTCAATGCCTCTTTAGTTTTAATTTAAGAGTCTTTATCAGTAATGACACTGATTGATATCAGAGTACTTAGTTTTAGTTTCCTCATATCCATCCATTTGTTAAGATACCTTTCTATACTTTCAATATCCTAAGAGATAACATTAATGTGATCATCAAGTTTTGCTCTTATTTTTCTCATTTTATCTATTTTCTTAGATAACTCTGTAAGGAAAATCCTTGTGTATGCATCTTGTCCAAGTACTCTTCAAGCACTTTTTATTTGAGATAGATCTTTTCTACTTTCTGAATAATGGGGTTTTCTATGAAAATGGCCTCAAGAGTTAGTATTTATGGAGTGAAAATAATTCTCCTTACCACTATAGTCAATTGTTCCACCATTGCTTTATAGTGATCCTTCATTTCTTTCTCTTTGTCAAATTTTTGAATTAGGATGTCCATGGTTGACTGCATATCACTCTTGGCACTCTCATGAGTTGTCTTGCCTAATTCAACTCTAGAGATAGAGTAATCACTTACATCAAAATTTTCAATGGTTGCATCTTGTGGAGGTCTTACAATTTCCAAAATTTGTGTCCCTTATCCCCAATCATTTTTGAAACAATACTTGGCTTCTTGGGAGCCTTAGCTTTTACTAGCACCATTTTATTGAAATCAAAGTCATCTAAAGAGATGGCTTATTTCTTTATTTTGGGTGTATAATATAATAAACATGGTGGGAGCATATAAGTACTTACATTATGATCTATCTCCATTTTTGGCTTTACCAGAGTTGCACTTGCACAAGTAGTGGAAACAATAGGTGTAGCATCAGTAAAAATTGCACCTTTTGTTGAGTGATCAAAAGTAGAAATATCTTCAATATCAAAATATGGGATGACAAACAGGGAATTGACACTGAGGAATGAAGAATATATTCAAAAGTGCTTTGAGGGTTGTCAAAAATTATTTTGGAAGGAGAGTGTGATCTAGAAGAGGGAACACTAATAGGAGAAACAGGTGAAGGAGTTGCAACAGGTGTGTCAAGCGGAGAAAAAGAGATTCATGTTTCTTGTTGCACATTCCCTTGTGGATCAAAAAATTTCTTCTCTGGTTGATCTGTAGGCCTATTTTCAGTCTCCATCTATTCCATCACTGGTTCTACAACACCTTATTTCTCAACTCCCATATCTTCTATTTCTGACTCTTTTTACATAACTTTTGACTTCTTCGTCATGAATATGATCTTAGGATTATGTGGCTTGGAAGAAGAAGGGACATCACTTTTGTTCTTTGTCTTATTTTTTGTTTTTCTTCTTTTTTTATCTTAAAATTTAGATTTAGAACTTGTGATGAATTATTTCAAAGTAATTCCTTTATTTGCTAACCAATTATTGGTGTTTGCCAATATAGGTTCAAATCTTTTCCTCAAAGAAGTCAGCTCTTTTTTTAACCATTGGATTGGAGGAAGAGGGGTATTTGAAATATATTTAGTATTGTGTCTATTATTAATCAAATCTCCATCATCCACCAATTTCTTAGAGATATCATCAAGTCCCAGATATTCAATCTGCTCAAGAGATAATCTATTGTAGTCCATTTCCCTGACATCTGCTATTCTCAAATCTATCCAAACATCCTCAATCATAAGTGAATGAAGTTGGGTTTTCCTCCTGATTACATCCTTCATGCCCCTATAATCAAAATTTGGTCTTCTTTTGAATTGCTTCAAGGTCACGAGTTGCATTTCAGTTTCCATGGCTCTAGCATTTCTAGTGGTTAACACTGAAAACCTGCCAATTTCAATTGGGAACCTGAAATCAGGATTCTTGAGTTCTATCTATTTATTATGCATGATGATCATTTATCTGCATAGTTCCATTAAGACCAATTTATCTGAGGGGAATTTTGGAAGTATATAAGGATGACCTTGGAAAAATCCAACCCTTAGTTACGATAAAAAAGAAAATTGTAAGAACATATATCCAAAATCATTCACAACTATCCAGGCCTCATCTAACACTCTTCTTTGTTCTAATTGAGGATAAAAAAGACATAAAACTACTACAAATAAATCATCATTTGCTCTCTTAAAATGATGAATAGAACCCTTCAATGTTAACTGAGAGTAGTATTGATAAACTGGGGTTACTCTCTTATCTCCTTCTGATGTTAAACTTTGAAAGATTCTCATTGAAGCTGCAATATAGACCAGGTAAGAAGTCATGTAGAATTTGAAGATAGTGGATACCTTTGTCAATTGCTATTGCAAAGCGTTGCTAACTTGTTCTTCCTAGAAGATGACTTGTTTACCTTGGAGAATTATCTTGATAAAGGGATACATCCATTCATGAAACTATGAGGAAGAGGGTAAACCTCTTACCCTACTGAGAAGAGTGATTAGATCACCAACTTATTCTATAAAGTCACTTCTTGGAAAACTTCATGGCCATCTTGAAAAATTTCCCCTTGGAGTCTTGAGCCATTTATTGTTGATTACCTTCTTCACTTTTTCAAGATCTTTGTCATATTCTCTTTATGCTTCAACAAAATCAAGCTTTATCACCTCCATAGAAAGAGGGTACATGAACACTTTATCAATGAACTCAGGATCTAGTCTAATTATCGCATTACCACTATCATCTAACATAGCCTTGGTATCCTTATTATAGAACTAAGCACTCTGGAGAACAAATTCTATGTTGTGAGCTGCTACAGGGAAAGAAGATACCAAATGAATATTACTGTCAATTATCTTATTTATTTCATGGTTGGGATTGTTTGATTTATTTATTTCCATGAACTTGACCATGTCCACATGACTGATCTTTATATCTCTAATGTCATCGACATTAGAAGTAACTGAGGTGATTGGAAAAACACCTTGATATTTATACTTCATTACCTTTGACTTCTTCGGATAAAATTTAGTCATCTAGAAGAGCTTTTACTAAAAATGATGTCGATGAATAAGGATCCATAGAAGAAACTACAATAAATGTCATGATCATGAAATTAGGGGAAATACTAGCAATCTGAGAAAACTACATGTTGATGATCATGACCATGGGGATGTGCCTGAAAGGGTTAAAGTGTGAGGAGACTGAAAAAATAGAGAAAAGCAAGTTCAAAAAAGTGAAACTAAAAATTTTCCAGAGTTAGGAAATTTGATAGAATGTTTGCATGGGTGGCAAAAATCATTGACCTTGCATGTTGGGGGGGATTTGTCTTTTGCTTCAGCACCAAAAATTTCTGCCCTTGCAAGTAGGTGAAAACTCATACTTATGCATGGGTGATGATTTTTACCACCCTCACATGTTTGTTTTATGTAGGAGCGGTGTAAAATTCCACCCATACATAAAATAAGGATCTTCAATTTTTTTTGTCCTAGCAACGAAATTTGCCGACCTTGCAAGTAAAAAGAAATTTATATTTATGCATAGGCGACAAAAATTGTCAACCTCGCATGTGGTAAAATTAAGTCTATAATTTGTAAGTGGAAAAAAATGCCGACATCACAAATGGTTGGATTCACAGTTTTAATGTTTGAATGGCTAATTTTGCTGATGACACGCAATGAAAACATAGAAGTAAAAGGAGGGTTGGCGGGATTAGCCACTAGATAGGCTCAGTAGGGTAAAGTAGCGAAATAGGAAAGAATTTGAAAATTACAAAAACTAAAATAAACAAAAGAAAAGCTTAACCTAAAGGAAAAGAAAATTAAGAAAGGAAGAAAGAAAAACCTAGAAGCAAAAAGACTAAAAACCAAAACTTACCTGGTAATATTGAAATCCTAAGCTCAAAGTTGGTGAATTTTTAATCCTACTCATTTACATGATCAAATTATTATAGGGAGGAGTCTCCAAAAAATTAAAATGATCAAAATGACAATCAAATGGCATTTAAATGCCCTAAATCAAGTTTTAACAACTCAGTGCATGCGGCCATAAATGTCATGCAAATTTTTAAAATTTTAGAAAATTTTTGCCTGGGTGGCAAAAATTGCTGCCCAAGCATGAGAAAGGGGAAAGCCATGCACTGGTGTCAAAATTTCCTACTAATGCATGAAGATAAAATAAAAATGCAAAGGTGGCAAAAATAGTCGCCAGTGCATGAGAAAGAGAAAAAACAAAAAAGATGAAAGAGTGGCGATTTCTACTACATCTACATGAAAAGAAATAAAACATGCAAGAGTGATGATTTTTGCCACTTTTGCATGGAAAAATGGAAAATATTCAAGGGTGGTAAAAAATTCTGCCTATGCATGGAGAAAATGAAAATTGGCTAACACCTTATGAATGATCAAAATTGATATTTAGACCAGATCAAGACTACAACGGGTTTCATGATTTTTGAAAAATCATGACAAGAGAGTGTTGTAAACTTTCCCAAGATGTCAGTCAACTTCACTTGAGATCAAGATAATATTTTCTTAAATGATGATCTTAGAGTATAGATTATGAAACAGACAAGTTTCATAGGGGTTGTCCACAAAAATGAGCGTAGCTGATTTTTAGAACAACAACTGGCCCCAACTGGGGAACTTCCATCGTTTGATATTTGAAATGATCAAAGTGAGTAGAATCTAATCTCTAAGTGCCTTTATCCATGCCATTTGGCCACAGAGTCAAGCTACCAAAAAGAAAAAAACATAAAAACAAAATAAAAACATAAAACTATACAAATGAACTTATCTGATACTTCAAAGATTGAAGTGCTTCAGATGTTGCCCACTGTGATGCAGTGAGAATGGTGTTCCATCTTGATATTCTAATAAGAAACTATTTTTACTATAGAATCAATGAATGGCGAATGGACCTATCCACAAGGAATCAAATTTTCCATGCATTCCTTTTGGTTCTCTCCTCTTGTCCCACAATAAGACTTGATCTCCAATCTGAAACTCATGAATCCTTGCTTTCTTATCAAAGAGATTTTTACTTGGTTTTGATGTTCAAAAATATGATTCACTACCATAGTTCATTACTCTTCTAGTTTAGTTAATTACATGATCCTCTTATCAATAGAATTTTCAAAAGTTTGGTCTTTCACTGCTTTTGCTAACTTTAGTGCTGGTAGCTCCAGGGTAATTGGTATCTCCGCATTCAGACCATATAAAATTTGAAATGGTGACATACCTATTTCCCTTTTAAGTGTAATCATGTCTGCCTATAAAGCATCAAACAACACTTTATGCCACGTTCTCTTATTGTCATCTACCAATTTCTGGATAATAGTAACTAGATTCTTGTTGCTTGATTCTGCTTGACCATTTCCTTGCGGATAATAGTCTGAGTGGGAAAGAATAATCTTGTGATTTTAGATAAAGTTAGTCATCTCATGAGAAGAGAAACAAGTAGCATTGTTTGCTATAATCTTGTTTGGAACTCCAAATCAGAAAATAATATTTTTCTTAAGGAAATTACATACCACTTTCAAAGTAGCATGCTTAACTGGAATGGCTTCCACCCACTTGGTAAAATAGATTATTATGGTGAGAACATAGTCATTTCTAGAACTTGAGGATGGGTTCACATCACCAATGAAGTTGATACCCCATTGTTGAAAAGGTTTTTCAATCACCACCAGCTTGAGAGGTAATGCAGCCAACTTGAGTTTCCTAACAAACTGTTGACATAACTCACACCTATGTACCCAATTGTACACATATTAAAATAGTGTAGGCCAATAGTATTTAGCTCATAGAATCTTGTGAGCCATCATAGGTGTAGAAAAATATCCTCCATAAGCCAAATTGTGTAAAGACTCCAAAAGTTCACTTTATTGCGCTTTATCCACATAATGAAGAAATACTCCATCAAGGCTTCTTTTGTACAAACCATTATCTCATAAGACATAGTTAGCAACTTTCAACTTAACATTTCATTTTTATTTATAAGACAAATGGGTAGGACACTCACCATAGGTAATAAAATGAGTGATATTGGAATACCACTCATCAGTAGTTGTGACAAAAATAACTGTTGGCATGTCCTCAACTTCTGCTTCTTCATATTTTATTTCTTTTGGTACGTTATCAACAATAAATTGACAAATACCTCTTCCCCACATAAGCTTAGTAGGTTTGATATTAAGATCAAACTCTTGAATTTTAGCAATCTAATTGCCCCTTTTAGTACAGAACTCTTGTTGAGTTAAAATAGACTTTACTGTTGTATCAGGCACCAGAACAATAGTATGTGAATTCAGGATATAGAATCGGAAATGTTTTATCTCCTTAACCATGGCATAATCATGCTTCTCCATGTTTAATTATTTAAACTCATGATATTTGAGTGGAAAAATCATAAATGATATGGGAGATTCCACACTTTCTTCATTCTGCTGAACTAAAATAGTTGAAAGTGTATGATCAGAAGCATAGTTTTATACTATGAGGGCTTTGGTATAATCTAGACAAACCAGGATTGTAGCATGAGCAATAGCCTTCTTGATATCTTCAAATGCTACTTTGCCTTCCACAATCCAATGGAAAGTAGCCTTACCCTTCATCATGTCAACAATGTGACAAGTTTTTTCTATAAATTTAAGAATGAATCTTCACAAAAAGTTCACCTTTTCAAAGAAGGAATGAATTGCAGTATTACTAGTAGGTAGAGTAAGATTTTGAATATATTTGACACTTTTTTATTCAATTTTTGTGCCTTTTTGGGATACAATGTGATCGAGAAGTTTACCTTCTGTAACCCCAAAAACTAACTTCTTACAATTGAGAAAAACATCATTTTACCGATAGCGTTCCAACACTTGTTGTAAATGATGCACATGACTAGGATGATGTTTGGAAAAAATGGTCAAGTCATCAAGATATACCATAATAAAATTCCCTATTTCATCTCTAAAGGTAAGGTCTATTTCTCTCTAGAAGGTGGCACCAACATTGATCAAACCAAAAGGCATTCTACGATATGCAAATATGCCCCAAGGTGTAGTAAAAATGATTTTATATTGATCTGCTTCATTAACTTCCACTTGATTATACCTAAAAAACCATCTAACATGATAATATTTCTGAGCTAGTTATTATTTGCAATACTTGATCCATGATAGGTAAGGGGTAGTTATCCTTTAGAAAAGATTGATTGAGATCCCTGAAATCAACACAAATATGAATTTCTCTATTCTTTTTTCTTATCGGAACTATGTTTGCAATCCAAGTGGAATGATGAATTAAAAAAATTATTCTTGCATTCAACATATTTTAGATCTCAGAAAGGATAGTACCTGATATTTTGAGATTGTATTTCCTTTGTTTCTGCTTGTGAGGTAATGACCCAGCTTTAAGAAGAATTTTATGCTAAATTTCTTTAGACCTGAAAGATTTCAAATCATCATAAGAATATGCCAAAACATCAATGTAATGATGAGGAAGAGTAATGAATTTAAACTTTCCATGATTAGTGCAACATTTCCCAATGTTGGCCATTTTGGAATCTTCTTCAGAGCTCAAATTCACTTGATCAAACTCTATAGTGGAACTTGAATCCATTTGTTGCTACTAATTGATATATCTATCATGCATATCAAATAAATTTTCAAGAGAAACCAAATCTTTTGGAATTTTATTTCCTTTTAGTTGAAGAAACTCTTCACCAATTTGTGAATCTATTTCAGGAACTAATTCCCGTGGTAGATATTCATGACCTTCAAAATAGATCTCCTCAAAGCTATCCATCTTTTAAAAAAAAAGCAATTTTCACCATTAAACACCTACCAATGGTTGGCATTATCAGGTACACTTGGTCAAAATACCAACTCAATAGTGTATTTATTCCCTTTGAAATTTTTATGAGGAACCATGAGGGTTGCAAAGATAGCCAATGAATCTGCATGATCATTAAACTCTCTTACCACCATAGAAATATTGAAAGCATCAAAACTTTCAATGCAATCCCATACACAATTGCAATAATGTTGCAATCTTTCATTTTTAGTTTAATACAAATTCCTTACTTGACCAACCACAATTTTAATGTCTCCTCAGGCATGAAGAATCTTAACACTTCTATCATGAGCAGCTTTCAATCCAAGCAACAATGATTCATATTTGGTGGTGTTGTTGCTATTGTTGAATTGTAAATTATATGAACAAGGGAAAAGATCTCCTTGTAGAGATATCAAAAAGTTCAGCTCCAGAACTGGTAGAGGAGTAGATGCCATCAAATTCTAAAATCCAAACCTCATTAGAAGTTGATCTTTTTAAAAATTTGTCTTCATTAGTGAGAGAAAATTCCTTTTTCCTAAACTTTTCTCTAAAAATTCTTCTAATTTTTTGTTTGGATCATCTGAATTGTCACCTAATAAACTTTTATTTGATGAGTTAAAAATATCTTTAGTGGATAGAAAATAATTACCCATCCCTGAGGATTAAAACAAAATTTGAGCTTCAGGGTTTGACATTTGGGTAACAATATATTTTGACTCGTTCTCAAGAAGAAACTTTTGCATGGTGCCTTTAACAGGTGTCCTTGATTTAGATAGATCCATGTTCAACTCTCCACCTACATCCTTATAAAAATTACGTCTAAGCAGAATGCCATAAGAAGTTGAAACATCGGGCACTAAGATTGTCATCTTAATCCTCTTATTTAGAAAAGTTGTAAATACAAATTGGGCATCTTTGATTTGACCCAAATGTGGTACTTGCTTATTTTCCATGGAAAAACATCTCCCAAAAGTCTTAGTTAAATTAAGACTGAGATAATCTACTACCTTAGCGGGCATAACATTATCAGAGGCTCTAGAGTCTATTATACAATTGCTCAACTTATGACCATTTATCAATAGAGAAACATAGAAAGGTTCTATTTTTTTAGGGGCAAGAAGAGGAGTAGTGACAAAATTATTTTGGATGTATTTGGTTTTTAGGGATCATGAGTCACTTTTGGAAAATTTTGTCTTGTAGGGATGGTTTTGTTTTTGATGTATTCAGCCAACCTATCAAACTATTCAAGATTATCTTGTAAGTACTCAAATTTGGATCTTAGTCTTCCTAACATGATCAATTATGTTGAATAACTAGAATGAACTAGAAATAGAGAAAATAAGTGCATAAATATGATTTTTATTTGATGGGGTACTGGTTTGAGAAATAGAATCAGAAGGTACATGATTGTTTAAGGTACTTACTTGCTTATTTTCTACCAGATCCTTTGATTGGAAAGGTAGTGAAGTTCCCCATTTAGAAATTGAGATCACTGGTTGAGGTTCTTCTCTTACTTTTCCCTTATCAACTTGTTGAGTTGACTAGTTTTGGGACGTAGTAAAAAAACATATGCTCCATCAGACTCCTCTCTTTTTTTAGCTTCATCTTGGTAATTCAAAAAATTGATAGCAGAATCACCAACTAATTATTTTTTAGCTTCTACAAAGAGATTAACATCATTTTATTGGTCCAACTTAGGTTGAAAAGAATGATCATGTTCAAATTCATAATAACCAACCACTAAGTTGACTGGTGTTGCTTCAATGGAAAGCTTCCCCTATGTGGAAGGAAGACAATTAAGTTGCCCTTGATTTTTGGCAGCATTGCCTTGATATGAATTATTAGGAAATGTCTTCCTTGGTATATCCTAATAAT
Source organism: Torreya grandis (assembly GCA_037957365.1). Lineage (NCBI taxonomy): Eukaryota > Viridiplantae > Streptophyta > Pinopsida > Cupressales > Taxaceae > Torreya > Torreya grandis. The sequence goes on from JARHVA010000032.1 coordinate 6,883,070, forward strand.
AAGGAGGAGCAAACACACCTTGAGACATTTGCCTTTCAAAGCTAGCAATTAATTTGCTTACTTTTGCACCATAGGATCAGTGGTACTTGTAGAAGAATTTTTAGCAGAAGAGGAAAATATATTTTTGTTATAATCTTTTCTTATCTTACTTGTAACGATAAGATCATCTTAAACTTTGGTAGCCAAAATTTGAGTTGTAGAAAGATTAGTAGGGCTAACTTGCCTTAACAGAAAACTCACTTTAGGAAGTTGAGAATTGATAAAAGAACCACTTAAGATTTTCTGGTGTTGGCTAAGAAATTATAGGAATCCTATTCCTCAACGTATTAAATTTAGAGATGAAGTCTCTCATAGGTTCATGAGGCTCTTTCTTCATTTACATAAGCTAAGCCAACAAGGTGTGAACATCTTTTGCGAGTTTGAACCTAGCCTCAAACTTAGTCTTAAGAGTGTTCTAATCATTTATAGTCTGAGCTTGAAGATGATAAAACTAATCTGTGGCAGCACCTTGCAGTGTTTCTATAAAAAGTTTTAATTCTATATCTTCATATTCATTGCCTATCACACCACAGGCTATGCAGAAAGCTATAATATGCTCATCAAGGTGAACTTTCCTATCACCATAGAACTTGGGAAAATTCTTTCTCAAATTATGAGGTAGCTCATGCAAAGATGGGGTTAGATTTAGAAGGCCAAATGTGTTATCCCAAGGGCCTTGGGTTGCCATGATATGACGATTAAAAAGAGGGATAACAAACCTTTGTGGAATATGAATAGACAAAACTCTGATAGCACTAGGACTAGAAGCTTCACCTAGTATTGGAGGTCTGACATTGGTAGGATTAAAACTCTTGGTTCATTAAAGGCGAGATCGTAGAGGCAAGAGATCAAAATTATTTTTCTGTATCAATTTAAATATAGGATCAATAACACCTTGATCTCTCTGGCTTCATGTATACCTTGAATTTGCTAGAGTGTAGAATGTAAAAAAACTAAAAATGCTTCAAATCGAAGCTTGAGGCTTCAAATTGTGCGTTCTTCCCTAGAGAAGTCACCAAAAAATTGTTGGGTGAATATTTTGTCATCAGCTAACTGAAGGCCAAATGGTTATATCAGCGATAGTATAATGAGATAAATCTCTCCTCTCAGCAAGGGGAGGTTCCCTATAAACTATCATAAACTAATTTAAACCAAATACTAACTTGGGGGTGAAATCACATCATCTATTTCTCTTTTTTCAAAAATGATGTTTACAAATTAAAGGAAAGATTTCTTGATATTAATTGAATCCACAAGAAACCCACAAGAGTACAAATCCTATCATTGCTTCTTTTGCTGATTTGTAACTTATATCACAGTAGAATGAGGTGCAGCCTAAAGTCTTCACCAAAAACTACAACAAAGTATATGGTCATAAAAGATAAAAGTATTTCAAAGCCTTTCCAATATCCTTTGTTCTAAGACACTAAAACACAAACTAAAGATAATTATAGTAGCACAAAGTCTCCTTAATCAACTTCAGAATATCCCTCAGATTATTTTCACTCACTCTAGTTATTTAATCAAATCGATAAGATTGTATTAGGAAAAAGATATAAGAACAATTTCCTACTCAACACAAGTTATTCCAATACAAAGTTTGAAAAGTCACTTTCTTTTTCATTCACTTGATAAAATTTGATTTACAATTTGAGCTCAAAGTCTCAAAAGGCATTTCAATTAGGGTAGAGTTTTTGTTGCTAATAACCAAAAGATATATTTACAATAGAGTCCCTCTTTATTTATAGGGAGAGGCCTTGAGGATTTTTAAGAAAATACCTAATTACTTTGACCAAGTCAAAGATAAGAGTCCTTTGACTTAAGACTTCTTATATTTTTACATGTAATTACATATGAGAAAAGTACATGTAAGAATGTCCAAAGCAGTTACAAAAGTACATCAAAAAAGTGGAAATTAAACCAAGAAAAAAGAGTTTCAATTTGTATCCCCATCTTTCTTCATATGAATATCATCATACATAGTGATAGTTGTTTGCATCCTTATACTATTTGGAGTAATAGTGTTCTTAAAAATCATCTTAGCTCTGACTATGGCATCTCTTACTGTTGTAACTAATTTTGCATGACTAGCTGACCTAGTTCTCAGATTATCTAGAGTTAACCGATTATCCATAATGTTTTCCACAGAGGCCTTTGAAAATGCCTTATCTTGAAATTCTTTCTGGAACATACCTTCAAATTATTGAATCATTTCTTCTAATGGAAGGAATTGATTATCTTGTGATGTAAGTATGCAAGCTCCTCCAATTTATGCAAAAGACTGACATCATTTTGTTCACTGAGTTTCCTTGAAGATTCAAGATCACTAAGAAACTCTTTAAGCACTTGACTCCTATATGTCAATGCATATTTAGTTTCAATGTAAGAGTCTCTATCAATAATGATAATGATTGATATCAGAGTGTTTATTTTTAGTTTCCTCATACCCATCTATTTGTCAAGATACCTTTCTATGCTTTCAATATCCTGAGAGATAACATTAATAAGATCATCAAATTCTGCTCTTATTTTTCTCATTTTATCTATTTTCTTAGATAACTCTATGAGTAAAGAAACTCCTTGTTCATGCATCTTGTCTAAGTACTCTTCAAGCACTTTTCCTTTGAGATAGGTATTTTCCACATTCTGAATAATGGGGTCTTCTATGGAAATGGCCTCAGGAGTTACTATTTCTAGAATGAAAATAATTCACCTTATCACTGAAGTCAATTATTCCATCATTGATTTATAGTGATCTTTCATTTCTTTCTCTATGTGAAATTTATGAATCAGGATTTCCATGATTGACTGCATATCACTCTTAGCACTCTCATGAGTTATCTTACCTAATTCAACTCTAAAGATAGAGTAATCACTTACATCAAAATTTTCAATGGTTGCATCCTGTGGAGGTCTTGTAATTTCTAAAAATTTGTGTCCCTTATCCCCAATCATTTTTGAAATAATCCTTGGCTTCTTAGGAGCCTTAGCTTTGACTAACACCATTTTATTGAAATCAAATTCATCTAGAGAGATGGCTTGTTTCTTCATTTTAGGTGTATAAGCTGACAACCATGGTGGGAGCATAGAAGTACTTACATTAGGATCTATCTCTATGGTTGGAATTATTAGATTTGCACTCATATAGGTAGTAGAAATAATAGGTGGAGTATCAATAAAAATTCCACCTTTTGCTGAGTGATCAAAAGTAGAACTATCTTCAATATCAAAAGATGGAGATAAAAAACTAGGAATTGACCCTAAGGAATGAATAATATCTTCAAAAGTGGTTTGAGGGTTGTCAAAAATTATTTTGGAAGGAGAGGGTGATCCAGAAGAGGGAACACTTATCGGAGAAATAGGTGAAGGAGTTGCAATAAGTATGTCAAGTAGAGAGAAAGAGATTCCAACTTCTTGTTGCAAATTTCCTTACGGAGATAAAGTTTCCTTATCTAATTGATCTATAGGCCTATCATCAGTCTCCATCTGTTCCATCACTGATTCTTTAGTGCCTTATTTTTGACTCTTTTTTCATAACTTTCAACTTCTCCATCACAAATATGATCTTAGGCTTATGTGGATTGGAAGAAGAAGGGACATAACGTTTGTTCTTTGTCCTATTTTCTAATTTTCATCTTATTTCCTCTTGAAATTTAGCTTCAAAATATGTGATTAATTATTTCAAAGTAATTCCTTTATTTTCTAGCCAATTATTGGTGTTTGTCAATATAGGTTCAAATCTTTTCCTCAAAGAAGTCAACACTTTTTGTGACCATTAAATTAGAGGAAGAGGGGCATTGAAAATGTGTTTAGTATTGTATCTATCATTAATCAAATCTTCATCATCCAAACATTTGTCAGGGATATCAGCAAGTCCTAGATATTCAATCTACTTAAGAGATAATCTATTGTAGTCCATTTTCTTGACATCTTTTACTGTTCTCAAATCTATCCAAACGTCCTCAATCATAGGTTCATGAAATTGAGTTTTCCTATTAATTACATCTTTCACGCTCCTGTAATCAAAATTTGGTCTTCTTTTGAATTGTTTCAAGGTCAAGATTTGCATTTCAATTTCCACGGCTCTAGTCTTTCTAGTGGTTAACACTGAAAACTTGCTAATTTCAAATGGGAACCTAAAACCAAGCTTCTTGAGTTCCATATATTTATTATGCATGATGATCATTTGTTTGCATAGTTCCATTAAGACCATTTTATCTGAGGGGAATTTTGGAAGCATATAAGGATGACCTTAGAAAAAGCTAACCCTTAGGTATGAGAAAGAAGGAAATTGTAAGAACATGCATCCAAAATCATTCACAACTATTCAGGCCTCATCTAACACTCTTCTTTATTCTAATTGAGGATCAAAAAGACATAAAAATACTAAAAAGAAATCATCATTTACTCACCTGAAATGATGAATAGAACCCTTCAATGTTAACTGAGAGTAGTATTGATATACTAGGGTTACTCTCCGATCTTCTGATGTTAACCCTGAAAAGATTTTCATTGAACCTGCAATATAGAATAGGTAAGAAGTCATGTAGAATTTGAAGGTAGTGGATACCTTTATCAATTGCTCATGCAAAGCTTTGTTGACTTATTCTCCCCAGAAGATTACTTATTTACCTTGGAGAATTATCTTGATGAAGGGATACATCCATTCATGACACTGTGGGGAAGAGGGTAAACCTCTTACTCTACTGAGAAGAGTGATTAGATCACCAAATTATTTTATAAAGTCACTTCTTGGAAAACTCTGTGGCCATCTTGACAAATTTCCCCTTGGAGTCTTGAGCCATTTATTGTTGATTACCTTCTTCAATTTTTTGGGATCTTTGTCATATTCTATTAGTGCTTCAAAAACATCAAGCTTTATTACCTCTGTAGCAGGAGGGCACATGAACACTTTATCAATGAACTCAGGATCTAGTCTAATTATCACATTAACACTAGCATCTAACATAGCCCTGGTATCCTTATTATAGAACTAAGCACATTGGAGAATAAATTTTGTGTTGTGAGCCACTTCAGGGAAAGAAGATACCAAATGAATATTTTTGTCAATTATCTTCTTCATTTCATGGCTGGGATTGCTTGATTTAGTTCTTTCCATAAACTTGGCCATGTCCACATGACTGATCTCTGTATCTCTAATGTCATTGATATTATGAGTAACTGAGGTGATTAGAAAAACACCTTGATATTTATACTTCATTACCTTTGACTTCTTCGAAGAAAAATAAATCATCTCGAAGAGATTTTACTTTTAAAATGTTGATGAATAAGGATCCACAAAATAAACTACAATAAAAGTCATGATCATGCAATTAGGTAAAATACTAGTAATCTGAAAAAACTGAATGTTGATGACCATGGGGATGCACCTGAAAGGGCTAAAGTATGAGCAGGCTAAAAAACTAGAGGAAAGTGGGTTAAGAAAAGCAAAACTAAAAATTTTCCAGAGTCAAGAAATTTGAGAGAATGTTTGCATGGGCCGCAAAAATCACCACCCTTACATGTGGGTGGGGATTTGTCTTTTGCTTCAGCACAAAAATTTACCACCCTTGCAAGTAGGGGAAAACTCATACTTATGTAGGGGTGATGATTTTTATTGCCCTCGCATGTTGGGTTTATGTAGGAGTGGTGAAAAATGCCACCCCTGCATAAATCAAGGATGTTCAATTTTTTTTGTGTTAGCAGTGAAGTTTTCTGACCTTGCAAGTAAAAGAAAATTTATATTTATGCATAGGTGGCAAAAATTGTTGACCTCGCATGTGGTAAAATAAAGTCTATAATTTGAAAGTGGCAAAAAATGCTGACATCACAAATGGTTAGATTCACAGTTCTAATATTTAAATGGCTAATTTTGCCAATGACACAATAAAATTTAGAAGCAAAAGGAGGGTTGGCGGGATTAGCCACTAGCTAGGCTCACTAAGGTAAAGCAGCAAAATGAGGGAGGAATTTGAAAACAAAAAATAAAAAATAAAATAAAATAAAAGCTTAACTTAAAGGAAAAGAAAACTAAGAAAGGAAGAAAGAAACACTTAGAAGCAAAAAGACTAGAAACCAAAACTTACATGACAATTTTGAAATCCTAAGCTCAAAATTGATGAATTTGTAATCCTAATCATTTGCACAGTTGAATTATTGTAGGGAGGAGTCTCAAGAAAATTAAAATGATGAAAATGACAATAAAATTCCATTTAAATTCCCCAAACCAAGTTTCAACAACTTGGTGCGTGCGGCCATAAATGTGCAAATTTTTAAAAAAATAGAAAATTTCTGCTTGGGCAGCAAAAATTACCACCCAAACATGAGAAAGGGAAAAGCCATGCACTGGTGGTGAAATTTTCCATCGATGCATGAAGAGAAAATAAAAATGCAAAGGCAGAAAAAATAGCCACCAGTGCATGAGAAAAGGAAAAAAACCAAAAAGATACAAGAGCGGTGATTTCTGCTGCTTCTATATAAAAAGAAAGAAAACATGCAAGAGCAGTGATTTTCACCACTTTTGCATGAAAAAATAGAAAATATGAAAGTGTGGAAAAATATTCCACCTATGCATGGAGAAAATGAAAATTGGTTAACACCTTATGAATGATCAAAATAGACATTTAGATCAGATCAAACTACAACGAGTTTCACAATTTTTGAGAAATCATGATGAGGGAGTGTTTTAAACTTTTCCAAGATGTTAGTCAACTTCACTTGAGATTAAGAGAATCTTGTCTCAAATGATAAACTTAGAGTATATATTACGAAACGAACAAGTTTCGTAGGGGTTATCCACAAAAAATGATCGTAGCTAATTTTTAGAACAACAGTTGGCTCCAGCGGGGGAACTTCCATCGATTGATATTTGAAATGATCGAAAGGAGTAGGATATAGTCTCTAAGTCACTTCATCCATGCCATTTGGTAATGGATTCAAGCTACCAAAAAGAAAAAGACAAAAACTAAACAAAAATATAAATATAAATATAAAACTATACAAATGTACAAATGAACTTATTTGATACTTTAAGGATTGAAGTGCTTCAGATGTTTCCCACTGTGAGGCACTAAGAATGGTGTTCCATATTGATATTATAGTAAGAAACTATTTTAACTATAGAATCAATGAATGGAAAATGAACCTCTCCACAAGAAATCAAATTTTCCATGCATTCCTTTTGGTTCTCTCCTCTTGTCCCACAACAAGACTTGATATCCAATTTGAAACTCATGAATCCTTGATTTCTTATCAAAGAGTTTCTTTACATGGTTTTGATGTTCAAAAATATGATTCACTATCATAGTTCATTGCTCTTCTCATTCATTTAAGTATATGATCTTCTTATCAATATAATTTTTTAAATTTTGGTCTTCCACTACCTTTGCTAACTTCAGTGTTGGCAGCTCTAGGGTAATTGGTATCTCCGCATTCAGACCATATAAAAGTTGAAATGGTGACATACTTATTTCCCTTTTAGGTGTAATACTATTTTCCGATAAAGCATCAAATAATGCTTAAATCATCAAACAATGCTTTATGCCAAGTTCTCTAATTGTCCTCTACCAGTTTCCTGATAATAATAACCAAATTCTTGTTGCTTGATTCCACTTGACCATTTGCTTACGGATCTAGTCTAAGGAGTGGGAGAGAATAATCCCATGATTGTAGAAAAATTCAGTCATCTCATGAGAATATAAACAAGTAGCATTTTTTGCTATAATCTTGATCAAAACTCTAAATCAGAAAAAAATATTTTCCTTAAGGAAGCATACCACTTCTGACATAGCATGCTTAACTAGAATGACTTCCACTCACTTGGTAAAATAGTCTATTGTGGTGAGAACATAGTCATGTCTTGAACTTGAGAATGGGTTCACGGCACCAATGAAGTAAATACACCATTGCTTAACATATTCTTCAATCACCACCAGCTTGAGAGGTAATGCGACCAACTTGAGTTTCCTAACAAACTGATGACATAACTCACACCTACGTACCCAATTATACACATATTAGAATAGTGTAGGCCAATAGTATCTGGCTCATAGAATATTATGAGCCATCACAGGTGAAAAAAATGTCCACAAGCCAAATTGTGGAAATATTCTAAAATATTACTTTATTGCGCTTTATCCATACAACAAAGAAATACTCCATCAAGGCTTCTTTTATACAAACCATTGTCCCATAAGACGTAGTTAAAAGCTTTCAACTTAACATTTCATTTTTTTATAAGATAGATGGGTAGGACACTCACCATAGGTAAGAAAATGAGTGATATTGGAATACCACTCATCAGTAGTAGTGACAAAAAGAACTGTTGGCATGTCCTCAACTTTTATTTCTTCATGTTCTATTTCTTTTGGTACGTTATTAGCAATAAATTGACAGAGACTTATTCCCTACACAAGATTAGTAGGTTTGATATCAAGATCAAAATCTTGAATTTTATCAATCCAATTGCCCCTTTTTGTACCGAACTCCTATTGAGTTAAAATAGACTTTATTGTTGTATCAGGCACGAGAACAACAATATGTGAATTCATGATATAGAATCAAAAATATTTTATCACCTTAACCATGACATAAGCATGATTCTCCATGTTTGAATATTTAAATTCATGATATTTTAGAGGATAACTCATAAATTATATGGGATATTCCACACCTTCTTCATTTTGCTAAACCAAAATGGTTGAAAGTGTATGATCAAAAGCATAGTTGTATACTATGAAGTCTTTAGTATAATCTAGAAAAACTAGGACTGGAGTTGAGTAATATCCTTCTTGATATCTTCAAATGCCACTTTTCCTTCTACAATCCAATGTAAATTAGCCTTACCCTTCATCATGTCAATAATGTGATGAGTTTTCTCTGCAAATTTAGGAATGAATCTTTGCAAAAAGTTCACCTTTCTAAAGAAGGAATGAACTACAATCTTACTAGCAAGTAGAGTAAGATTTTGAATACATTTGACTCTTTCTAAGTTAATTTTTGTGCCTTCTTGGGATACAATATGACTGAGAAGTTTACCTTCTGTAACCCTAAAAATTGACTTCTTAGGATTGAGAGAAATACCATTTTGCCAACAACATTTCAGCACTTGTTGTAAATGATGCACATGATCAGGATAATGTTTAGAGAAAATGGTCAAGTCATCAATATATATATATCAATAAACTTCCCTTTTCATTTCTAAAGGTAAGGTCTATTGCACTCTAGAAGGTGGTGCCAGTATTGATCAGACCAAAATGCATTCTATGATATGTAAATGTGCCCCAAGGTGTAGTGAAAGTAGTTTTATATTGATCTACTTCATTAACTTTCACTTGATTATACCTAGAAAAACCATCTAACATTGAAAACATTTTTGAGCCAGTTAATGTTTACAATACTTGATCCATGATAGGTAGAGGGTAGTTATCCTTTAGAGAATATTGATTGAGATTCTTGAAATCAACACAAATATGAATTTATGTATTCTTTTTTTCTTACCTAAACTATGTTTGTGATCTAGGTGGAATGATGAATTAGAAAAATTATTCTTGCATTCAACATCTTCTGGATCTTAGAAAGGATAGTACTTGATATTTTGGGATTGTATTGCCTCTGTTTCTGCTTGTGAGGTAATGACCTAACTTTAAGAGGAATTTCATGCTAAATTTATTTAGACCTAAAGGATTTCAAATCATCATAAGAATATACCAAAACATCAATGTAATGATGATGAAGAGTAATGAATTTGAAATTTTTATGAGTAGTGCAATATTTCCCAATGTTGACCATTTTGGGATCTTCTTTAGAACTCAAATTCACTTGATCAAACTTCATAGCGAAACTTGAATCCATTTGTTGTTGCTGCTTGATATATCTATCATGCCTATCGAATAGCTTTTCAAGAGAAACCAAAACTTTTAGAATTTTATTTCCTTTTAGTTGAAGAAACTCTTCACCAGTTTGTGAATCTATTTTGGGAACTGATTCTCATGGTAGAGATTCACTACCTTAAAAATAGAGATCCTCAAATCTATCCATATTTTTGAGAAAAGCAATAATTTGATTATCACCATTAAACACCTACCAATGTTCAGCATTATCATGTACACTTGATCGAAAGACCAGCTCAATAGTGTATTTGTTCCCTTTGAAATATTTATGAGGAACCATGAGGGTTGTGGAGATAGCCAATGAATCTGCATGATCATTAAACTCCCTTAGCACCGTAGAAATATTGAAAGCATCAAAACTTTTAATTCAATCCCATACACAATTGTGATAATCTCACAATCTTTCATTTTTGGTTTGATACAGATTCCTTACTTAACAAACCACTAATTCAGTATCTCCTTAGGCATGAATAATATTAAAACCTCTAGCATGAGTAGCTTTCAATCCAAGAAAAAATGATTTGTATTTAGAGGTGTTATTGGTATTATTGAATTGCAACTTATATGAGTAAGGAAAAAGATCTCTTTATGGAGATATCAAAATAATTCTAGCTCTAGAACTAGTAGAGGAGCAACTGCCATCAAATTCTAAAATCCAAACATCATTAGAACTTGATCTTCTTAGAGATTCATCTTCATTAGTGAGGGAAAACTCCTTTTCTCCTGAACTTTTCTCTAAAAATTCTTCTGATTTTCTATCTAGATCATCTGAATTATCACCTAATGAACTTTCATCTGATAAATTAAAAACATTTTTAGTGGATAGAAAATAATTACCCATTCCTGAGGATTCAAACAAAATTTGAGCTTTAGGGTTTGATGTTTGGGTAACAATATATTTTAACTCGTTCTCAAGAAGCAAATATTGCATGATGCCTTTAATAAGTATCCTTGCTTCAAATAGATCCATGTTCAACTCTCCACCTACATCCTTACAAAAATTATGTCTGAGCAAAATGCCATAAGAAGTTGGAACATCGACCACTAAGACTGTCATCTTAATCTTCTTATTTGGAAAAGCCACAAATGCACATTGGGCATCTTTGATTTGAACCAAAAGTGTTACTTGCTTGTTTTTCATGGAGAAATATCTCCCAAAAGTATTAGTTAAGGTAAGACCGAGAGAATCTACTACCTTGGCAGGCATAACATTATCATAGGATCTAGAGTCTATTATACAATTGCTCAATTTATGACCATTTATCAATAGAGAAACATAGAAAATTTCTATTTTTCTAGGAGAAACAAGAGGAGTAGTGAAAATATTATTTTGGATGGATTTGTGCTTTGAGGGATCATGAGTCACTTTTGTGAAATCTTGTCCTATAGGGATGGTTTTATTTTTGATGTATTTAGCCAACCATCAAACTGTTCAAGATTCACTTGTAAATACTCAACTTCAGACATTTGGATCTTGGTCTTCCTAGCATGATCAATTATGTAAAATAACTAGAATGAATTAGAAATAGAGGAAAGAAGTGCATCATTTTGATTTTTATTTGATGGGGTACTGATATGAGAAATAAAAACTGAAGGTACAAGATTGTTTAAGGTACTTACATACTTATTAGCCACTAGATCTTTTGATTAGAAAGGCAGTGAAGTTCCCCATTTATCAATTGAGATCACTGGCTGAGGTTCTTCTCCTAATTTTCCCTTGTCAACTTATTGAGTTGACTGGTTTTAGGACCTTGAAAATATAGCATATGCTCTATTAGACCTCTTCTTTTTTAACTTCATCTTGGTAATTCAAAAAACTGATAGCAGAGTTGCTAGATAATTCTTCATCTACTTCTAAAAAAATATTAGCATCATTTTCTTGGTCCAACTTAGGTTGGAAAGAATAATCATGTTTGGCTTCATAATAACCAACCGTTGAGTTGACCAGTGCTGCTTCAATGGCAAGTTTTTCCTGTGTGGGAGGAAGATGATTAGGTTGCCCTTGATTTTTGGCACCATTGCCTTGATATGAATTATTAGGAAATGTCCTCCTTGGTATATCCTGATAAAAATGAGTAGCAGACACACCTTGGGACATTTGCCTTTTTAGAATTAGTAATTCATTTGATAACTTTTACACCATAGGATCAGTGGTACTTGTGGAAGAATTTTTAGTAGAAGTGGAAAATCTATTTTTATTAAAATATTTTCCTATCTTACCTAAAAGGATAAGATCATCTTCAGCTTCAGTAGCTAAAATTTGAGCTGTAGAAAGATCAGCAGGGCCAACCCACCTTAACAGAAAACTCACTTCGGAAAGTTGAGAATTGATAAAAAAACACTTAAGATATTCTGGTGTTGGCTAAGTAATTGCAAGAATCATGTTTCTTAGCTTATTAAATTTAGCAATGAATTCTCTCATAGGTTCATGAGGCTCTTTATTCATTTGTGTAAGTTGAGCCAACAACGCATGAGCATCTTCTGCGGGTTTGAACCTAGCCTCAAACTTGGTCTTAAGAGTGTTATAATTAGTTATATTCTGAGCTTGAAGATGATAAAATCAATCTATGGTAGCACCTTTCAGTGTTTCTACAAAAGGTCTTACTGCTATATCTTCATATTCAATGCCTATCACACCACAGGATATGCAGAGAGCTACAATATGCTCATCAGGGTAAACTTTTCCATCACCATAGAAATTGGAAAGATTCTTTCTCGAATTATGAGGTATCTCATGCAAATATGGGGTTAGATTTAGGGGGCCAAAAGTGTTACCCCAAGGGCCTTGGGTTGCCATGATATGATGATTAAAAGGAGGGATAACAAACCTTTGTGGAGTATGAATAGACAAAACTCTGCTAGCACTAGGACTAGAAGCTTCACCTAGTATTGGAGATATGGGGTTGGTAGGAGGAAAAATCTTGGTTCATTAAAGGCAAGATCATAGAGGCAATATATCAAAATTATTTTGCTGTATCAATTTAAATATAGGAACAATAACACCTCAAGCTCTCTGGCTTCACGTATACCATGAATCTGCTAGAGTGTAGAATATAAAAGAACTAAAAATGCTTCAACTTGAAGCTTAAGGCTTCAGATTACACATTCTTCCCTAGCAGAGTCACCAAAAAACTATTGGGTGAATATTATTTCATCAGCTAACTAAAGGCAAAATGATTATATCAGCCACAGTATAATGAGATAAATCTCTCCTCTTAGCAAGGAGAGGTTCCCTATAAACTATCATAAACTAAACTAAACTAAATAATAACTCAGTGGTGAATCACATCATCTATTTCTCCTTTTTTAGAAATGAATTTTACAAAGTATAGAAGAACTTTCTTGATATTAACTGAATCCACAAAAAACCCACGAGAGTACAAAGCCTATTGTTGCTTATTTTGTTGATTTGTAACTTATATCACAGTAGAATGAGGTGCAGCCCAAAGTCTTCACCACAAACTACAATAAACTATATGATCACAAAAGATAAAAGTAGTTCAAAGCCTTTCCAATATCTTTTGTTCTAAGACACTAAAACATAAATTAAAGACAATTATAATAGCACAAAGTCTCCATAGTCAACTTCAGAACATCTCTTAGATTATTTTCACTCACTCTACTTATTTAATCAAATCGATAAGATTGTATTAGGAAAAAGACAAGAAAAATTTCCTACTCAACACAAGTTATTCCAATACAAAGTTTGAAAAGTCACTTGCTTTCTCATTCACTTTATAAAATTTAATTTACAATCTGAGTTCAAAGTCTCAAAAGGCGTTTCAATTTGAGCAAAGTTTTTGTTGATAATAACCAAAAGATATATTTACAATAGAGGCCTTCTTTATTTATAGGGAGAGGACTTGAGGATTTTTAATTAAAGACCTAAGTACTTTGACCAAGTCAAAGATAAGAGTCCTTTGACTTAGGACTTCTTATATTTTTACATGTAATTACATATGAGAAAAGTACATGTAAGAATGTTTATAGCTGTTACAAAATTAAATAAAAAAAGTGGAAATTAAACAAAGAAAAAATAGGTTCAATTTGTATCCCCATATTTCTTCATATGAGCATCATATATAGTGATAGCTGCTTGCATCCTAATACTGTCTAGAGTAACAGTGTTCTTGAAAAACATATTAGCTCTGACTATGGCATCTCTTACTATTGTAACTAATTTTGCATGACTAGTTATCTTGGTTCTCATATTATCTAGAGTTAAGTAATTATCCAGAATGTTGTCCACAGAGGCCATTAAAAATGCCTTATCTTCAAATTCTTTCTGGAACATACCTTTAAATTTTTGAATCATTTCTTCTGCTGAAAGGAATTGGTTATCTTATGATATAAATTTACAAGGTAGGTCCTCCAATTTATGAAAAATATTGACATCATTTTGTTCACTAAGTTTCCTTAAAGATTCGAGATCACTGATCAAATCTTTAAGCACTTGACTCCTAAATGTCAATGCCTCTTTAGTTTCAATGTAAGAGTCTCTATCAGTAATGACACCGATTGATATCAGAGTGCTTATTTTTAGTTTCCTCATATCCATCCATTTGTCAAGATACCTTTCTATGCTTTCAATATTCTGAGAGATAACATTAATGAGATCATCAAGTTTTTCTCTTATTTTTCTCATTTTATGTATTTTCTTAGATAAAACTATGAGTAAGGAAACTCCTTGTGCATGCATCTTGTCCAAGTACTCTTCAAGCACTTTTCCTTTAAGATAGGTCTTTTCCACTTTTTGAATAATGACGTCTTCTATGAAAATGGCCTCAAGAGTTACTATTTCTGGAGTGAAAGTAATTCTCCTTACCACTACAGTCAATTATTCCACCATTGCTTTATAGTGATCCTTCATTTCTTTCTCTCTATCAAATTTATGAATCAAGATGTCCATGGCTGAATGCATATCACTCTTGGCACTCTCATGAGTTATTCTACTTAATTCAACTCTAGAGATAGATTAATCACTTACATCAAAAATTTTAATGGTTGCATCCTGTAGAGGTCTTGCAATTTCTAGAAATTTGTGTCCCTTATCCCCAATCATTTTTTAAAGAATCTTTGGCTTCTTGGGAGCCTTATCTTTTACTAGCACCATTTTATTAAAATCAAAGTCATCTAGAGAGATGGCTTGTTTCTTCATTTTGGGTGTCTAAGATTACAACCATGGTGGGAGCACATAAGTACTCACATTAGGATCTTTCTTCATTATTGGCATTACCGGAGTTGCACTCGCACAGGTAGTAGAAATAATAGGTGAAGTATCAGTAAAAACTGCACCTTTTATTGAGTGATAAAAAGTAGAACTATCTTTAATATCAAAAGATGGGGATGAAAAATTAAGAATTGACCCTGAGGAATGAAGAATATCTTCAAAAGTGCTTTAAGGCTTGTCAAAAGTTATTTTGAAAGGAGAGGGTGATCTAGAAGAGGGAACACTAATCAGAGAAATAGGTGAAGAAGTTGTAATAGGTGTGTCAAGCAGAGAAGAAGAGATTCCTATTTCTTGTTGCACATTCCCTTGTGGAGACAAAGTTTCCTTCTCTGGTTGATCTATAGGCCTATCATCAGTCTCTATCTATTCCATCACTAGTTCTTTAGTGTCTTGTTTCTTAACTCCCATATCTTCTATTTTTGACTCTTTTTACATAAATTTCAACTTCTTCATCATGAATATGATCATAGGCTTATGTGGCTTGGAAGAATAAGGGACATCACTTTTGTTCTTTGTCTTATTTTCTATTTTTATTCTTATTTTCTCTTGAAATTTAGATTCAGAACCCGTGATTAATTTTTTCAAAGTAATTCCTTTATTTGCTAACCAATTATTGGTGTTTGCCAATATAGGTTCAAATATTTTCCTTGAAGAAGTCACCTCTTTTTGTGAACATTAGATTGGAGGAAGAGAGGCATTGGAAATCTATTCAGTATTATATCTGTCATTAATCAAATCTCCATCATTCACCAAGTTTTCAAGTATATCAACAAGTCCCTGATATTCAATCTGCTCAAAAGGTAATCCAATGTAGTCCATTTTCTTTACATCTTCCACTTTTCTCAAATCTACCCAAACGTCCTCAATCATAGGTTCATGAAATTGGGATTTTCTCTTGATTACATATTTCATGCCCCTGTAATAAAAATTTGGTCTTCTTTTGAATTGTTTCAAGGTCACGAGTTGCTTTTCAGTTTCCACAGCTCTAGCCTTTCCAATGGTTAACACTGAAAAATTGCCAATTTCAACTGAGAACTTGAAATCAAGCTTCTTGAGTTCTATCTGTTTATTATGCATGATGATCATTTGTCTGCATAGTTATATTAAGACCAATTTATCTGAGATAAATTTTGGAATCATATAAGGATGACCTTGGAAAAAGCTAACCCTTAGGTACGAGAAAGAAGGAAATTGTAAGAACATGCATCCAAAATCATTCACAATTGTCTAGGCCTCGTCTGACACTCTTCTTTATTCTAATTGAGGATAAAAAAGACAAAAAAATACTACAAAGATAACATCATTTACTCTCCTAAAATGATGAATAGAACCGTTCAGTGTTAACTGAGAGTAGTATTAATATACTAGGGTTACTTTCCTATCTCCTTCTGATGTTAAACCTGTAAAGATTCTCATTGAAGTTGTAATATAGACCAGGTGATAAGTCATGTAGATTTTGAAGGTAGTGGATATTTTCATCAATTTCTCATGCAAAGCATTGCTGACTTATTCTCCCCAGAAGATGACTTGTTTACCTTAGAGAATTATCTTGATGAAGGGATACATCCATTCATGAAACTGTGAGGAAGAGGGTAAACCTCTTACCCTACTGAGAAGAGTGATTATATCACCAACTTCTTCTATAAAGTCACTTCTTGGAAAACCCTGTGGCCATCTTGATAAATTTCTACTTGGATTCTTGAGCCATTTATTGTTGATTACCTTCTTCACTTTTTTGGGATCTTTGTCATATTCTCTTTGTGCTTCAACAAAATCAAGCTTTATCACTTCTGTAGTAAGAAATCACATGAAAAATTTATCAATGAACTCAGGATTTAGTCTAATTATCACATTACCACGAGCATCTAACACAACCCTGGTATCCTTACTATATAACTAAGCACACTGGAGAACAAATTATGTGTTGTGAGCCGCTATAGGGAAAGAAGATACCAAATGAATATTTTTATCAATTATCTTCTTCATTTCATGGCTATGATTTCTTGATTTAGTTCTTTTCATGAACTTAGCCATGTCCACATGACTAATCTCTATATCTCTAATGTCATCGACATTAAAAGTAACTAATGTGATTAGAAAAACACCTTGATATTTTTACTTCATTGCCTTTGACTTCTTCAGAGAAAACTCAGTCATCTAGAAGAGATTTTACTAAAAAATATGTCGATGAAGAAGGATCCATAGAAGAAACTGCAACAAAAGTCATGATCATGCAATTAGGGGAAATACTAGCAATCTAGAAAAATTGCATGTTGATGATCATGACCATGGGGATGCACTTGAAAGGGCTAAAGTGCGATCAAGATAAAAATATAGAGGAAAATAGGTTTGGAAAATCAAAACTAAAAATTTCCCAGAGTCAAAAAATTTGAGAGAATGTTTGCATGGGAGACAAAAATTGTTGCCCTTGCATGTGGGTGGATTTGTCTTTTGCTTCAGTGCCAAAAATTGTTGCCCTTGTAAGTAGGGGAAAACTCATACTTTTGTAGGGGTGGCAATTTTTACTACCCTCACATGTTAGGTTTATGTAGGAGCAGTGAAAAATGCTACCCCTGCATAAAGCAAGGATGTTCAATTTTTTTTCTTGTCCTAGCAGTGAAATTTGCCGACCTTGCAAGTAAAAGGAAATTTATATTTATGTATAGGTGGAAAAAATCACTGACCTCACATGTGGTAAAATGAAGTTTATAATTTACAAGCAGCAAAAAATGCTGACATCACAAATAGTTGGATTCACAGTTTTAATGTTTGAACGGCTAATTTTGCCAACAACATGCAATGAAAACTTAGAAGCAAAAGGAGGGTTGGTGGGATTAACTGCTAGCTAGGCTCACTAGGGTAAAGCAAAAAAATGGGGGAGGAATTTGAAAATTAAAAAAACAAAAATAAATAAAATAAAATCTTAACCTAAAGGAAAAGAAAACTAAGAAAGGAAGAAATAAAAACCTAGAAGTAAAAAGACTAAAAAACCAAAACTTACGTAGCAATTTTGAAATCCTAAGCTCGAAGTTGGCAAATTCATAATCCTACTCATTCACGCGGTCTAATGATTATAGGGAGGAGTCTCAGGAAACTTAAAATGATCAAAATGACAATAAAATGGCATTTAAATGCCCCAAACCAAGTTTCAACAATTCAGCACATGTGGCCATAATGCCAGATGAATTTTGAGAATTTTATAGAATTTTTGCTTGGGCGGCAAAAATTGCCACCCAAGCATGAGAAAGGGGAAAGCCATGCACTGGTGGAAAAATTTTCCACCAATGCATGAAGAGAAAATAAAAATGCAAAGGCGGAAAAAATAGCTACAAGTGCATGATAAAGGAAAAACACAAAAAAGATGCAAGAGCGGCGATTTCTATCACTTCTGCATGAAAAGAAAGAAAAAATGCAAGAGAAACAATTTTCACCAATTTTTCATGGAAAAATGAAAAATATGCAAGGTCAGTAAAAAATGCCACCTATGCATGGAGAAAATGAAAATTGGCTAACTCCTGATGAACGATCAAAATTGACATTTAGATCAGATCAAGACTACAACGTGTTTCATGATTTTTGAGAAATCGTGACAAGGGAGTGTTGTAAACTTTCCCAAGATGTTAGTCAACTTCACTTAAGATCAAGATAATCTTATCTTGAATGATGAACTTAGAGTATAGATTATGAAATGGATAAGTTTCGTAGGGGTTGTCCACAAAAATGAGCCTAGCAGATTTTTGGAACAACACCTTTATATGTACATATCTGAGAATGATATACATAATGTAAACATTATTACATAGATAATAAATATATATATATATATATATAGACTCCATTTTGGAAAAAATGAGAGTACTTGATTTTTTTATACCATTACAAAGAATTTAAAGCCTATGAGTTTTCCCTTACCTCCAAGAAAGTGGATAAATGTTTATACAAACCCTAATTTACTCAAGCAAACAAAAGTATTGTCTTTCATAGCTCTTTCATAGGAAGTTCTTAATGATGAATAAGATTCTTGTTCGCATGTGTCACTTTGGTCTTTTGATGTCAATATGGTCCTTATTATGACTTATTTTACATAGATAACTTTTATATATATATATATATATAGACTCCATTTTGGAAAAAATGAGAGTACTTGATTTTTATATACCATTACAAAGAATTTAAAGCCTATGAGTTTTCCCTTACCTCTAAGAAAGTGGATAAATTTTTATACAAACCCTAATTTACTCAAGCAAACAGAAGTATTGTCTTTCATAGCTCTTTCATAGGAAGTTCTTAATGATGAATAAGAGTCTTGTTCGCATGTGTCACTTTGGTCTTTTGATGTCAATATGGTCCTTATTATGACTTATTTTACCTATTTTACACCCTTAATGATCTCATGTCATGCCTTTTATAGACATATGGGCCCATGGCCTATTTGTCTTAATTATAACCTTAATTTTTACACACAAGAAAATAGTATGGTCTTAGATAAGAACATCTAATGATATTGTCTACCTCAATGCTATTATCCAATAGTCATGTTTTTAAATTATTTCAGGTCCTTACCCTCCTTTTGAGTCTCTTCTTATGATTCCATTTATCTTTTTACTTTGTCATCTTGCAAACAAGTGCCTCACATTCAAAATAACGTTTATTCTATATAAATATATTCACAAACAATTATACATAATACTTATTACTTTGGCACATAATTACAAAAAAGTAATAAATAATATCTCTTAGCATTATACATATTTACTTAGCATCACATATATATCTACACACTTAATCAAAGAATATCCTAACCAAAAGTTGTTCTTTCATATTGTGCACATTGATTATACACGATCCCTGAGGAGAACTACATTCAATCTAAGACCCATATCATTTGGGTTA
The DNA here is from genome assembly GCA_037957365.1 of Torreya grandis. Lineage (NCBI taxonomy): Eukaryota > Viridiplantae > Streptophyta > Pinopsida > Cupressales > Taxaceae > Torreya > Torreya grandis. The sequence goes on from JARHVA010000032.1 coordinate 6,903,122, forward strand.
ATGTAGGTAACAACACAAGTAGTAAGGGTTCTATGTTGTTCGATCGTAACATCCATTACCCACCTTTTCCCTCTTCATTTTACACTTTATTCCATTATTGTTTCATGTGTACAGGCATTCATTAGGGTTTTAAAGAAGGAGTAGACATAAAGAGAGATAGAATGATGATCTAAGATTCTTGAGGACACATAAATAATCCATAAGAGCTCCCACAACCATCCTAGAATTTTTAAGGATCCTATCCACAAAAAGATAATAGTACAGTGTCTTTTTTCATAGCACATTGTTTTAACTTATTTGGGAATAATGGAGTTTTATTCCTATTTTAGTTAAGGGTCTAGATTAGTAAATTAGTACATAATATAGCAATAAATATGGTCCTAATTTGTACAACTATTTATCTTTTTCACCTTTCTAAAAATATAAATAAATAAAAAGAAATATAACTTAGCTGGAAAATAGACTAAGATAGTTGATACAGAGGTTGAAAATGACTATGCAGGACTGAGAACATGTTGTACACACGCACGCACGCACGCACGCACGCACGCACGCACGCACACACACACACACACACACACACACACACACACACACACACACACACACACACACACACACACACACACACACACACACACACACACACACACACACACACACACACACACACTATCATGTGAATGAAAACCTTTAAGGTTTACAATCACATACTAGAAAATGTTCAGTCATATGTAAAGGAAGCCATAGAGCATTAGTATTCTATACCTATCCTAACCCCATCACCTCATTCCATTCCAAATTCTCCTTTTGCATCCAAACAATAATTTTCTTATGGAAAATTATACTGGTTGTGCACATGAAAATCCATGGAAAGTTGGAGGTAGGGAAATATAAATGCATCACAAATATAAAAACATGGAAACATGAATTCATAAAATGCTTTGGTTTGGTATAAAAACAATAACATTTACCTCTATATGAATGAAAAACTTTAGGTTTTCCATCCACATACCAGAGAATATTCACTCGTACGTAAAGGAAGCCATGCATAATTATCAATCCACACCTATTATAACCCCATCACTTTCTTCTATCCCAAGTTCTATCCCATTTTCATCAAAATATAAAAATAAAATAAATATATAAAGCTGAAAAATTTGGTTTTGAAAGGCCATGGGTTTAATTTTACTCAACAAACATTTAAAACTACATAATAATAATAATAATAATAATAATAATAATAATAATAATAATAATAATAATAATAATAATAATAATAATAATAATAATAATAATAATAATAATAATAATAATAATAATAATAATAATAATAATAATAATAATAATAATAAAAATAATAATAATAAGAGTCATTCAACAAAAGATATAGGTAGTCATGGGTTTAGTTTTAGTTGACATACATGTGGAAGAGATAGTGAGATGAACTATCCTTCATCTACTGTAGAAAATATGAGTGCATAAGTACTTCTTCAAGGTGGGAAACATATGATCTTTCCATAATTCTAACATTACCATATCTATGAAACACTTCATTCTGTAGAAGAGGCAATTGGGTTCCATCTTAGGTTCCATGACATTTATTGTGAGTGACTTGATCAAGGCACATTGAATAAATTTTAGATGATTCACATGAAAGTATTAACATGACATATTAATACAAACTAAGTCCTCTAGGCATCTTCCAACATGGCCCCTCGTTGTATATTTATGACATTTAATAACTCCAAAGTAGTCTTCATTGCACAAATTTTTAAATAACATTAAAAAAAATGTATTTATTTTTATTCTATTATTGGTAAAATTTTAAAAAATATTTGGAAATATCAATGTGAATAGTTGGTCATATGTATAAAATGACTTATAAGTAATGCATCGATGTATAAATGGTTGCATGGCTTCGTACATAGTCGAATTGCCTCTTGGGTGACTTATTTAGACTAAAATAATAATAAACTATCTAAATGTAAAATTTGAAATTATGAGATGGCTTTATATAAAAAACTGAAATCAAGACAAAGGCTAATAAATTAATGCTACAAAATTACTACAACATTCAAACAAACCAAATAATTCAGAGTACAGTCTGATGCTACAACATTTACACATAGAAAATAAACACAAAAACACTCTTTTCTTTCATTATATTCTCCTTGTTTTTTTACACATTATATATGCCTCAACTATATAGAGGATTGACAAATCCAAACAACTAAAAAATAAATTTAAATAAATAAGGTATGCACACCATATTGATACTCTTTCCATGAAGAATGGTCTTCTTTGCTACTAAAGTTGTGCACTACTTTCCAAACTATAAAATATGTAAAAGAGGTATGGTATACCATGTTTTCAAGGATGTCCATGCTTTTCATTCCTACTTTATTGAAAAATTCATTTCTCCTTAAATCATATTGGTGGTAGTTTAGTGGTGGAATGTCAATGGTGGACTATTGGTGCAAGAAATTAATAGATTATTCCACTACTCCCTCTTAATTTCTATCACTAGCTGGTTCAACATCCATAATGCACAAATTTTGTCTTAGGTTTTCAAAATTATTTTTTTCTAAAGCCTTTGTTAATATATCTACCAACTTGTCTTTAGATCTACAAAATTCTAAAGAGTTTTATCCATTATTTACTATCTTTTTGATGAAATGATACCTAGTATCAATGTGTTTTTTCCTTTTGTGAAAGACATGGTTATTTGATAATGTAATTGTTGATTTGTTATCATAAAATATTGATGTTGGATTTTCTTTTATGAAAATATCTGAGAATACTTAACACATCTAAACTACTTAACATGTTGCTGATGTCACTGCTACATACTCCACTTCAATTGATGAAATTATCATTATAGGTTTCTTATTTGATCCCCATGAGATTAAACTTGATCTAAAGTGAAAAGTTCTATAAGTATTCTTCTAGTCATCTCTTCTACCTACAAAATCATTATAAGTATAGCCAATCAAATTGAAATTATTAGTTGTGGAATAATGAAATCCATATGCTATTGTTCTTTCTATGTACCAAAATATCATTTTCTCAACTTATGAGTGTGAGGCTTTTGGTGAATCCATAAATATTGAAATTAGACTAACACCATTCATTATATTTGGGATTGTAGCTATGAGATACATCAGAGTTCCAATGAGTCCTTTTTACATAGTTGCATTAACATTAAATCCATTGTCATATTTGATGAGTTTATTTCTTGATGCAGTTGGATTTGATGATGGATTTCAATTAATCATCTAGAATCTCCTTAGCACATCCATAACATACTTAGATTAACAAATGAAAATGTGATCATTTGATTGAACAACTTCAATGCCTACAAAATATCTCATGAATCCTAAATCTGTCATTTCAAACTCTCTCTTCATGGTTTTTTAAAACATGTCTACAAATTAATTTATAATAAATATTGATTCATCAACATATAAACATACAATCAATAAAAAACTTTGCTTATCAACCTTTGTATACAGTGTGATCTCACTGCTACTTCTACTAAATCCATTGATAATTATGTATGAGTCAATTTGATAATATGACACTCTTGGTGCTTACTTTAGACCATTAAGTGATTTTTCCAATCTACAAACTTTATCTTCATGCTCATATACTTCATAACCCAATGGCTGTTGCACATACACTTCTTTTTAAAAACCATTTAGAAATGTTGACTTGACATCCATCTAATAATATTTCTAATTGTTTTGTGTCTTTATGCCTAATACCATTATGATTGTATAAAGACTAGCTAATGTAATTATAATAAATTTATATTATTGTGAACAATCTTTTACTACTAACCTTGTTTTGTACTTTTTAACTTCACCTTTTGTATTGAACTTGGTCTTATAGACCCATTTGACTCCTGTGTAGTCTTTTTCCTTTAGGTAGATCTAATATCTCCCATGTTTTATTCATTTCAATGGAATCCATATCTTCATCCAAAGTCTTGATCCAATTTTCTTAACCACTTCCATAAAATATACATGATCATAAGAAAATAAAGCAAAATTTGAATATAGGTCTAATTTTTTTTCTTCCTAATCATAAATCTCTTTAAAACATATTATTTTATCACCTCTATATTGACATTCTTGAGGGGCTAGTGTAAGATCATAGTCATCACTTAATTTTGAATTGGGAGTAGGATGGAATTCATGGCTTGATGGTTTACCTTGTCAAAAATTTCTTGATGTTCTCAACTCTCTTGAATTGTCTCCTTTTATATTTCTTGTTGTATTTATTGATTGTGAACTTGGTTGACCACCTTGTATACCTTGTTATTTTGAATCTTCTTCTTTATAAGGTATTTTTTCTAAAATTATAATTGATCTATCAGTAATTCCATCACATGTTTATTCTTTCTTGAATTCAACATCTTTGTTGATGATTACCTTCTTGGTAATGGTATTGTATAGCTTGTAAGTTTTTGATTATTCACCATAACTAACAAAAATATATTTTTCACCTCTATCATCTAGTTTTATTCTTGTTTATTATAGAACATGCATATGCCACACATCAAAAAATTATCAAATGAGATACACTGATTTTCTTGTTTTTTCATACTTATGGAATTTTTAATTTGACACTATTTGTAGGACATATGTCTAAGATATACATTGTGAATGTTAATGCTTATACCAAGTATTCATTAGTCAAATGCTTGGCCTTTAACATGTTCCTAGACATATCCATTTTTGTTTTATTTTTCTCTCTGCAACACTATTTTTTTATGGTGTGTACCTTGTAGTAAACTACTTGTTAATTCCTTAATATTTATAAAAATTTAAAAATTCATTAGAATTGTATTCTCTACCTTTGTTTAAATTGAATACCTTGATGTACTTACCACTTTATTTTTGAACCATTTATTTTAAATCCTTGAATATTCTAAAGGCTTTAGACTTCCGATTCAAAAAATTGATCCATGTTTTCTTGTTGAAATCATCAATAAAAGATAGAAAATATAAAATTAATCAAAATTTTGGAATCTGCATTAGTCCATATAAATCCATGTGAACAATCTATAATAATTCCCTTGATCTATAAGACATTCACATGTTCAAAAAATTCCTATGTTATTTTCCCATAATATAGATCTCACATGAATTGGATAACTACTCGATTGGTGTTAATCCTATGACCATTTGCTTCTTCTATGATAAAATCAAAGCTCTAAAGTGAATGTGTCCATATCTTATATGCCAAAGCCATGTCTATTCTAAATATGTTGCCTTGAAATTTGCTTCATCTTGAGTGGGCCCTCTCAGACTTTCTTTTAAATTTCAATCTTAATTCAAAGTGGCAACATTTAGTTCATGGTCATCTCAACCTTTACAATCAACCTATCACTATGAATTTTGTCTAGAGTAGTAAACATTATATTTAAGAGATACTATGTAATCCTTATTTATAAGTTTTCCAACACTCATAATATTTACTTTAATTCAAGCACAAAATAAACATCTAGAATATGTTTCTTTTGAACATCTTTTGTAAAAATATTAATCAAACATATACCCCTAACTAACACTTTATTATCATTAACCAGCTTGAATTCTAACTTCACAAGTCTATCTAAACTTGCAAACAAATTTATATTTCCAATCATATGATTACTACAACCATTGTCTAAAAACTAGACAACACTAGATCTCCCTTGAGCAACATGGCATGTGATAAATAATGACTCAAGGTTACTTTAAGACATATTTGAGAAATTTTAATTTTTTTACTGACATCTGCTTGTTTTTTCCTACACTTATGTGCATAATTACCATATTTATTGCATATTAACAACATTAAATATTATATTTATCAAACCTCGGTGGTTTCTATTGAAACTAGTTGATGTTGCCACATGCTCTAGAGTTGTCATAATTGAAATTTTGATTCATCCTTCCACTTTGATTTAGAGATTCTCATTCCACCTTTGTGGTTTTTATTTATGTATTTGAATCTAAATATTTTTCTTCTTGTATCTTTGTTGAATGAATCCTAAAATTTAAATGCATTCTCTGAAGAGGAATTATTGTTACTATTCATTATGGATTCATGGGATAGCAGAGATCCCATCATCTCATTTACAAATAATTCTATTACATCTTTGAAATCTTCAATAGAAACAAAAATAGCATAAAACCTATTGGGTAGGCTCCAAAGGACTTTTTCCATAATCTTATAATAAACTATCTCCTCTCTATATGATATCCTCTAATTATCTATGTTCATTACTTGACTCAATAATTGATCTACGACTCAAAACTATTTCATATGTAAATTTTCAAAATTTCCTGAGAGTTTGTAATTTAGTTACCTTCACATTAGTTGTAACCTGATATGTAGTTTCTAATATGTCCCATGCCCTATTAGATCTAGTTTTTGAAGTAACCCTAGGGAAAATAGATTCATCCATTACCTGTTGGATAAAAAATAGGGTTTTGGCATCTTTTTTATTATCATCTCTAAGTTGGAATTTTTCATCTTGTGAAAAACCCTAATAGGCCACCTAATATTAATGTTCTAAAAACTCATTATCTACAAGATCCAAAACTTATTATTAATAAAATAATTTCTTCATCTTAATAGAACACAAATCATAATTCTTACCAATGAAAATAAGAATTTGTGACTGAGTGAGACTGCAACACATCACCAAAATCTTATTCAATGATTACATTCCATATATCTCCTCCTTGATGCTTTAAAATGATGATGATTTGGTGGCTTCACACTCATTTCTTCTTTTGGAGTCAACTTCATTAAAACACTATGATCTTTTTGTTAGGTATGGAGCTTGATTGTCTTCTAGGATCAGAGGTTAAAATTTTGATGTTATTTTAACTAGGTTTTAGATCCCATTATTTGAATCCCTCATGGCATGGGGGGTTGAAAGGGGGTACCCACCTTATGGGGTCTAGGGGGATGATACCCCCAATGGGAGGTTCGAGGGCTACGTGATTTGATGAGATTTTTTTATTAAAATTGCCTTGTTAAATTATAATTTCATAGTCAATCTAGGCCATTGATTAAAGGTTTCTAGATATGATGGTAGAGGTTAGGTTTAGGGGTTTTTCACTGTAAAATGTATTGATATATGGATGAGATGTATGATTTTGAAAAAGGATGAAATATTGTACATAGAGAGGAGGTGGAAAAGGTAGAGAGGTATAATAGGGTTTGTTATAGGATTTTTTTTCTCCCTTGTATTATGAAAACAATATACAAGACAAGTTGGGTGAAACACATTAAATCTAGCATCTCCTATTATGTCCATGTTTATGTTTATTTCCAAAATGTTTGATTAATTTGCTTCATAGTTTATCTTGTATGTGACTTGGAGATAAATTTGGGTTTAATTTATCCTAACACTTCTTATAAACTATGATCTCTTTCTCATCTTATCTATGGGTCGTAATGATCTATTCTCTTGTCTTATTTGATAGTTGCATCTTCATTATTTTGTATTAGTTCACCAAAAATACATTATCTTATGGATATGATACCACTATAAATGGAAGACAAATGCTAATATATTAATTCTAAAACACTACTAAAATAATCAATCAAACCGATCAAATCTAAACTGCAGTCTGATGCTACAACATTTACACATGAAAAATAAACATAAAATCACTCTTTTATTTCCTTCTATTCTCCTTGATTTTTGAACATATTACATATTCCTTGATTATATAAAGGAATTTATGAATCTAAACAACTAAAAAAATAAAATTAAATGAAGAAGTATGGGTTGTGTACGATAGTGACACTCTTTCCATGAAGAATGGTCTTCCATGCTGCCAAAGCTACATAGTAATTTTTAGACTATCAAATCTATAAAATAGGTATGGTATACCATGTTTTGAAGGATGTCAGTACTCAAGAACATCCATGATTTCATTCCCACTTGACTGACAAAGTCATTTCTCTTTAAAACCCGTCGGTGGTAGGTTAGTGTTAGAATGTCGATGGTGGAGTATTAGTGGAGGAAATTAGTAGATTATTCCAAAAAATATGTGGGACAACAAAGTTATGGGTACCAAATAATAAATAGTAATTTGGTATAATTTTATTATCGTTTATTTTTTCCAATTTTTCCTTGTATCATGTTTTTATATTAAATATAATATGCGAAGGTGTCACCACAAGATACACGTATGAATATTTTCTATATGATTGAGTAAATGCTTTTGACTACAGCTATGAACTAGCTCTAGGACATACCCAATCCTTGACAACAAGGAAATGCATGAATTATGAATGGAAGACAAAAACCATTATATATGACAATACACTTCCCACGAAGAGAATAAGGCATTATAGAGGAGAGCAAGGCAAAACAAAAGGTCATAAAAATTTAAATAATTGGTAGAAACCAACCCAAAAGATGATGATATAACCTTAAAAAATACTTTAGCTAATTTTATGTGAAGAATATAAAAAAAAATAAAACAAAATTAGAATCCATCTGAAATAAGCCCAAAACTAGGGTGGTATAGTTTATCCACAAACAACGGTATGTCTTCTCTCTCTCCTTAAAATAAGATCATTCATTTTCTATTGGTATCCCTCTCTCACTAGTGCTTCCACCTCATATCTCAACCTTTTTGACTCATATCATCTACCTTTATTCTTTGTGGTGGATCCAACATTGGCTTTAAGTTTCCCAACATGCTTAGGCAGAGTGACTGCAATAGGAGAGAGGGGGAAGACATAGGAGGGGAAGAATAATGAAGGAGGAAACCCAAGGAAGGGAAGAAGGTTTAATGGACTTTGTGGGAGGGGATTAATTAGGGGATAGTGGGAGGGAAAGAGAGGAGGGAGGACAAATGCACAACATCTACACACAACTGCTCTATTGTCGAATCACAACTGGGTTTTTTAGAAGTGTTTTCCACAACTGTAGAAATGGGCCTAGGAGAGGAGGATGAAGGCACATAAAATTGAGTTAAATGTAAATAGGGAGAAGATCCCTCCTTTAGACAGTCCTCTGTAAGAGCCTCCCTAGAGAAAGGAGGAGGAAAAAATTGTCATGATTGTGTTGCATAAATTATTGTGATATACGCATGAATATCATTCTTCCTTCAAAATATTATTTAAAAACTATTATATTATAGAAATACATAATATTGAGTAGGGTGAATTTAAAATCTATGACCCAATATAATTTATTTAAGTGCCCAAAAATGGGTGAATGAAATATTTTAATAACATACCTCATACTTAATGCATAGTTGGGTTATGGGATATGCATCATATCCAACTAGGAATGAAGATTTCCAAAATATCAGTTCACCTGGTCCTACTCTTTTATTCACCCAAATTTGGTCATTCCTTTGGGTTTATAGGCTTAGTCTATTCGCCTGTGCATTCTTATGGATGAATAAGTGAAGCAAAATATTCAAACAATTTCCTTTTTTTCACTTGTAAAATGATCTCTTAAGAATGAGTATGTGATAAATGACTTCATCAGGTATTTTCATTTTATTCATATGTCAATGGGTGATGACCTAATTAAAGTAATTTTATGTTTACTTTTATGGATATATGATGTTTATACATGATAGAGTCTTACTCAATTTATCTCATTTTTCACCCTTTTGGGATTAGATCTCCCCCAAATTCTCAACTACCTATGAAGGAAATATATAATACCTTTGTTTCCATCAATTTATGTCTTATTGAACTTTTTTCCTACTTTTACTCTATTGATGCTGAACATGAATGAGTGAAATATTAAGAGGTTACTGGGTAGTTTTATTAATTCATGGAAATGATGGTCATATTGAGTTTGTTGGGGGTATGTGAACGAAATGTTTGAATACATTCCATTGTTGCATGTGATTTTTTTATCCCCTTTCTCTACCACTGTGTTTGTATTTCTCAAAAAGGTGACTTCCCATATTTCCTTGACATGGGTTATGACTCTGGTGATTTTATAAATGCTAATAAATTTAATTTTCCAATTTTAAATTAGAGGGTTTTAAATAAATTGGATCTATATGACACTCAAGCCTCATTAGAAAATTCAATTAAAGATGATTCTAAAATTTATATGCCAATCAAGTAACTCAATAAAGTATAAATCACTTATTTTGACTTAATTGGGTTACTGAAATATTTCATTTTGCCTTATCAAGGGATAACCACCCACCTCCCCCTGTTGTACCAATCCCCAAAGCCTCACAGACATTTTTTTTTAATAGTTCCCATATTTCCATAGTTCTTGAAACTGTGATATGTTCATAGAGTATCTATTTTTCTAGGCAGTCATGCAATGCACTTTGTGGTGGTGTCGACTCTCCTTGAGATGAGCATGGGGCTAAACACCACTCCATTATGCTTGAAAGAATTTCTTGACTAGACTAACAGAATAATTTTTCAATTTTAATAGATTCTAAGGATGGATAGGGGGAGTTACACATGGATGATATTTCTCAATGAATATTTTATCTTGGAATGTTCAAGCTCTTACATAAACCTCCCAAAAATATTTTGTGTGTGTTTCTAACCAAAAGATAGGTTTTCCATATTATTTTTCTTGAAAGAAGTTAAAATTATAGGTTTTATTCTACACACCTCCCTAATATGTATCTGACATGATGCCACCCAATTATCCACTCTACTTGAATATGGACATGACGATGCCAACATTTTGTAAATTGCTAAGAATTTATAAATTAAACCATGTAATATTTTTTGGATCAACATTTCAACTCACACTCCATAAACCATATCTTTGACCAACATTTTACTACAAGGTCCATGGAAATAATATCTCTTAGGTCAGTGTTTTGGTTTTACCTAAAATTTCCCTCTTCATTATTAACACAAGGGAGGACACATCACACTAGGTTATTTGGTTAATTTTAGATATTTATGGCCATTCATTAGGCATTTATAACATTTATGCTCCCAGTGATAGTTCTAACAAATATTTGCTTTGGCATTCTTTGGTAGACAACCTTCCCCCTACCACATGGTTAGTGTACAGGGATTTTAATATGATCAATCATCCCAAGGATAAATTTGGTGTTAGGTTGTGGAGCTAAAAGCTTCAACCTTTGCAAACTGAGGAACAGATGGTTGCTGAGTTCTACAGGAACCGGCGTCGGCAGCAGGACCGACGTCGGCAGAGACCAGTGCAGAATGCCACCGGCGACGGCAGGAAGTCGGCCGACATCGGCAGAACCAGACTAGTAGGGACCGACGTCAGTCGCCTGTGTGTTCCCGAAGTGTTCGTTTCACGGACAGTTAGTTAAGTGAATGATGAGTTTGCATGTTAAGACCACCCAGAGTCTTGGGCTGCGAGGATAATTGTCTAAATTAAGAGTCTAAGTTATTGTTTGAGTTAGGGATCTATTTATAGACCCATTGGCATGTATTGTTTAAGGTATGAGATAGAAAGGAAGAGTTCCTTCTAGTTGTAAGATCTGTGAGTTGCAGGTTGTTGCAAGCTCATTGGGGATCTACATGTAAGTTTGATCTTTGAATTGCAGGTTGCAGGTTCATGAGAGATCAGCTTGAAGTGCTATAGAGTGCTTGGTGTACCGGCAGGGTTATTACTGATTGGTTGGTGAGGTGAACACCAATTCTGTGTGTGAGTTGGTTGTTGGGACCATTTTTTTGTGTAGGAGAGTGTGTGTGAGAAGAATTACTATACACTTGAGGTGTGGCGAATCTCTGTAAGGTGAAAGAGTGTGGTGGCTCTTTGATGTATTCTTTTCTGTATAGTGTTAATACAAGATAGTGTATTGTCTCTCATATTCTGTGCTATTGGTGAATTCTAGTTACTTGTGTTTCTAGTTATTTCCGCATATTCAATTGCTTATATTTGGTAATCATACTGTGCTCTTTCTGAGGAGCAAGATCCTAACGGGTGGAATTAGAATAGGTGTGTATGTTCTTGGATTTACCTCAACCCCCTCTCCCAACAAGTGGTATCAGAGCTTTTGGTTGGGATACTAACAGATTGTTGTAGATCTGGGTAGTGTGTTTTGATTACAGGTTACTCACAGGGTTTCTGTTTGAGTGGGAGTTGAGCAATGGCAGAAAACAGTCAACTATGAATGGAAAAGTTTAATGGCAAGAACTACCAATTATGGAGGATGCAGATTGAGGACTATCTGTATCAGAAAGATTTGTACTTACCGTTGGGTGGGGTTGCTAGCAAACCCTTGGATATGAAAGATGAAGAATGGGAGGTTCTTGATCGGAAGGCTCTGGGATCTGTTAGATTGAGTCTTGATTCATCTGTGATTTCCAGCTTATCACAGTGTAAGACAACGGTGGAGTTGATGAAATCTTTGGCAAATTTATATGAAAAACCCTCTGCTTCTAATAAGGTATTTCTTATGAAGCGTTTATTTAATTTGCAAATGTTGGAAGGTGGATCTGTTCATAGCCATCTTAGTGATTTCCATGGTTTGGTAAACCAGTTAAGTTCAGTTAATATTGTATTTGATGATGAACTTAGAGCTCTCTTAATCTTGTGTTCATTGCCTGAAAGTTGGGAAGGTTTGGTAATGGCAGTTTCTAATACTGTGTCTCCTTCAAAAGTCTTAAAAGTGGATGATGTTGTGAGTGTGATCTTGAATGAAGAGATACGCAGGAAAAGCACAGGTGAATCATCTGGAGATGCTTTGAGTGTTGAAGGAAGAGGAAGGCCAAGAGAGAAGACAGAGCGTGGGAGATCAAGGTCGAAGATAGGCAAAAGATCCAAGTCCAAGTATGGCAGAATAACCTGCTGGAAATGTGGAAAGCAAGGGCACTTAAAGAGAGATTGCAGATCGGGTGAAGATCAGCATGAAGGACATGTAGAAGAAGCAGATGTTGCGGGTTACGTTGCACAGGATGCTCTGGTATGTTCTCTGGATAAAGTAGAATCTTGGGTATTAGATTCTGGTGCCTCTTTTCATGCATCCCCACATAGGGAATTTTTTCATGAGTATGTCCAGGGAGACTTTGGAGAAATTTGTGTAGGGGATGGTAATCCTTGTCAGATTGTTGGCAAAGGCAAAGTGAAGCTGAAATTGCAGACAGGTGACACATGGGTGTTAAAGGAGGTCATGCATGTCCCAGTTCTGAAGCAGAATCTGATTTCTGTTAGAAGTTTGGGTGAAGAGGGTTGCACAGTAACTCTCACAGCGGACTCTTGCAAGGTTACCAAGGGTACACTTGTTGTAGCTAGAGGTAAGAAAGTAGGTACGCTTTATCTATCTACTTGTTTTACTGATTCTCTTTCTGGGTTATCTACTTCAGCTGTAGATTCAGAGATGTGGCTTGATAGGCTTGGTCACATAGATAAGAAGGAGATGCTGGTTCTTGAGTCAAAGAATATGCTTTCAGATTTGGAAGGCATGGATCATGGTTTCTGTATGCAGAAGAAGAAGGTAAGGTTTCTTGAGGAATCTAATGTCAGTGACAAGAACAGGAAAGCCTTGGTTTTCAAGGAGAAAGTGACGGACATAGTTCAGCATAAGGTGCAGATGAATTCTGAGCAGAGCAAGGGTGATTTGGACAAGGTTTTGATCCAAAAAGAGCTCGCGGGAAAAAGTCAGGTCTCACAAGAAAAACACAGAGACCGACGTCGGCAAGAAAACTGGCGTCGGTGTCCAGACAGGGACTGACGTCGGCTATGTGTAGCCTGACATCGGTGACTCGGGGTAGAAAAGAGATTGGCATCGGCCAGGGGAAACCGACATCGGCAAGAAGGCAGTCACAGGGAACCGACATCGGTCGGCTGCAGACTGAGATGTGACCGGCATCGGTTACTGAGACGAATTTTGGGTGGACAGTGAGTTGTCATGGAGTCTCAAGCGCCCATATGGAGGACTGAAGGTGTAAGTAAGTTCTTAAATTCATCATTTCCCTTCTTTACACTACTTGTTGCTCACTTATGGCATAGAACCAGGAAGTTGTTGAAGAAGCAGAACAGGTAGATCCAGGAAACAGTGGGAGCTTGGCATGAATGAGGATGTGATTCCTTGGAGGAGAACCAAACAGGTGTTTTGGGTAGAGTTGCCAGCTGGAAGTAAGCACTGAGAGACGAATGGATGTTGAGGATGAAGAAGAGCGGAAATGGATACGTGAGATGGAAGATCAGGGTATATGATCTTGTTTTAGCTGCAGAGCAATGGAGGTTTGATCATTGTGTTTCTCTTTACCAGGTTGGATAATATTAGCTACATTATCCTATTTTCTATATGATGTGCTTGTTGCAGGGTTACATATACAGGTATTGCTGAACTAAAGGTAAAGCTAGTTCAAGTGTTTGTCATGGAGAATCTGGGAGCAGCAAGATTCTTTGGCATGAGTGTGTTCTAGAGACATGGAGGTCTTGTTGACTTTGTTTCAGGATGATTGTGTGAAGCCGGTTAGCACGCTGATGGTTAGACAGTTCATAGAACAGGTGTCTTGATTCACATAATGAGGTTGAGTGCATGGTATGTACTAAACCTGAGTTTTCCCAAGCAGTGGGAGTTATCACAAGTTTGGAGTCAATCCGGGAGAGTAATACTGAAGGGCAGTTCAGTGGGACCAGCAGCAGGTGCACATGTTATGCAGGGTCAAGTTCTTTATCTACATGGTTGTAGATGCGGATGTGGCAGGTAATTTGGATGACAGATTTTGCACCACGGATTTTGTGGTGGTTGGTCTTCAAGAGTGATCTTGAGGAGGGATACAAAGCCAAGGGAACAAACTAGACGGTGTACAGGTACAGGTACAGGTTGTAGCTGTTTATCTCCAAGTGGGAGATTGTTAGGTTGTGGAGCTAAAAGCTTCAACCTTTGCAAACTGAGGAACAGATGGTTGCTGAGTTCTACAGGAACCGGCGTTGGCAGCAGGACCGACGTCGGCAGAGACCAGTGCAGAATGCCACCGCCGACGGCAGGAAGTCGGCTGACGTCGGCAGAACCAGACTAGCAGGGACCGACGTCGGTCGCCTGTGTGTTCCTGAAGTGTTCGTTTCACAGACAGTTAGTTAAGTGAACGATGAGTTTGCATGTTAAGACCACCCAGAGTCTTGGGCTGCGAGGATAATTGTCTAAATTAAGAGTCTAAGTTATTGTTTGAGTTAGGGATCTATTTATAGACCCATTGGCATGTATTGTTTAAGGTATGAGATAGAAAGGAAGAGTTCCTTCTAGTTGTAAGATCTGTGAGTTGCAGGTTGTTGCAAGCTCATTGGGGATCTACATGTAAGTTTGATCTTTGAATTGCAGGTTGCAGGTTCATGAGAGATCAGCTTGAAGTGCTATAGAGTGCTTGGTGTACCGGTAGGGTTATTACTGACTGGTTGGTGAGGTGAACACCAATTCTGTGTGTGAGTTGGTTGTTGGGACCCTTTTTTTGTGTAGGAGAGTGTGTGTGAGAAGAATTACTGTACACTTGAGGTGTGGCGAATCTCTGTAAGGTGAAAGAGTGTGGTGGCTCTTTGATGTATTCTTTTCTGTATAGTGTTAATACAAGATAGTGTATTGTCTCTCATATTCTGTGCTATTGGTGAATTCTAGTTACTTGTGTTTCTGGTTATTTCCGCATATTCAATTGCTTATATTTGGTAATCATACTGTGCTCTTTCTGAGGAGCAAGATCCTAACGGGTGGAATTAGAACAGGTGTGTTTGTTCTTGGATTTACCTCCACCCCCTCTCCCAACATTTGGTTCCTTTCCTGCAAGGTAGTGCATCATAGAACATGAATCATGGTATTAATTTAATAATAAATGGGACCTTATCAACCCTCTCCTTCAATAACACTCATTCCAAACCACATCTTGGTTTACATGGTCTATTTATCTTACTATGGATAACCATATACTGAAAAGGATTGACCATTAAATTTTATCAAAAAAAAATATTTTTTCCTTCTCTAACATTAATTTCCATTATGTTTCTATCCACTTAGACTCGGTTCTCTCAGATCATGCTCCTATATCCTATAGATTAAAATGTGTCACAAGGGAGTACTAGGTACCACATAATCAGTTTATCCTTAATACCTCTCTTAGTTCATGATATCACCATTCATTTCATAGCATAAATATGGAATATTTCCCCTACCCTCCTTATGCTACCAACTAGATTGAATGGTGTAATGAGTTCATTCTGCACACTACCACCTTCTTCTACCATTATGAGAGGCAAGCTGTTCAAATTAGGAAATGATATGAGGATGTTAGGATCAAGGAATTCATAGGGTTTCCTCCATTATTGAGAATAAAAAATTTGATACTCATTAATAGAATCTTGTTGTCTTTCTCAAACACCACATTAAGGTGGAAAATGGCCATGCTATCAAATGGGTGCAATTGTGTGCTTGACTACACTAGCTCAAGGATAGAGAGAAAGCTTCCAAGGAAATTTTCAAGTCCCTTAGGACCAAGTAAGCATGTGACTAGATCAAGGCCATCAAGTCATCTTAAACCAACCTCACCTCCCTCCTAGACATCTCCTTAGCCTTCTTGAATCAGTACAAGCTAGTGTTCCAATCCTAGGAGGAATTGAAATAAAGGTATCGATCTCTGTAGGAATGGATTGTTGGGGTTCTTAAAAATTAAAGTTTGTTGAAGAAATTTTTTTTGACTCACTGATGACCCTTTAGGAGCTCATAAAGGCTCTTCAATACATGAGAAATAATAAATCCTCTAGCCTTGACAATTTTACATGTGAATTCTATAAATCCACATGGGAGTTTGTTGGGCCAGACTTGCTCCAAGGCTATAAATAAGACCCACAAAACCATTCTTAAATAGCTTTAATCAATAAAGGTGATATCAAGTTTATACCCAAAACTAAATATCTATATCTCATTACTAGATGGCATCCTATCACCTTGTTAAATGTTTCCTACAAAATCCTTGACAAAGATCTTTACAATTGGCTTTGTTTTATACTTCTTGAAATTGTAAAACTAGAGAAAATTGGCTTTATTAGAGGGTGGTATATACTTGACAATCTTAATGTTGTCTAGGAACGCATGGAATGGGCTAGAGTTTCTTGTTAGAGAACCATTTTCCTAAAATTAGATTTTGAAAAATCATATGATAGAATTGAATTGCCTTTTATCTTATCTATGTTAAAGGATCTTAGTTTTAGATAGTACTTTTTTTCAGAAGTCTAAACCTTTATTATAGATGCCTTGGTGTGCCTCACCATTAATGGCTTAAAATATGACAACATATGCATTCAACACTCTATTCAACAATGTTTCCCTCTTGCTCTGGTACTTTATGTCCTATCCATAAAAAATCTAGTATATCTTATTGGCTCTTGAAATGGACACAATTTGGTTGATGATATTATTCTACCTATAATCACTCATCCAAACTCATTATTAGTCACTTTGTGGATGACACCTTCCTTACACTAGAGGAGTAAGAATGAACCTTTTTAGAAGCTATGAAGTGTCTTGATATTTTTTTATCCTCTAGGTATATTTTGCAATGGAATAAGACACAATGATTTAGACAAAGCATGATGCCTCTACCTATGTGTCTTCTCTAATTTAAATGGAATTATATTGTGCAAGGACAAAATTTCAAATTTTTGGCATTCCTTTTGCCTTTTATAGTCATCTTGCTGAGTTGTGGCAAAATGTAATCAATATATAGGAGAAAAAGGTTGAGTATTGGATTACCAAGCCACTATCCTTAGTAGAGAAATTTCATATTTGCACTAAAATATTGGTTTCTACTCACATTTACTATTATTCTTATTAGGTTCACTCCAAGGATTATTATGATAGTTTAACTAAAATTCCTAGGGAATTTATTTGGTCTAATTCCAAGAAGATGAGGGGGTTCCATTGTGTGGCCTGAGATATTTGTTCTCTTCCTCAAGATAAAGGAGGTATGGGAATTATTGACCTATATAGGAAGAGCACATCCTTGTGTATCAAATGGGTATTTCAGGACATTGAAGGTAATGAGGCATGAAAAATATTGTTAAGGCATTATATCTCCTCCGGGTTACCTTATGGTAAACTTAGTCGAAAGAATACAAGCTTCCACCCCATTTTCATCACTATGGATCCTATCAAAATTGAAGGCTCTTTTATTGCCAAAATTATATGGAAGGCTTTTGAAGCTGTCAAGCTTCACATGAAATGGATTGGTGATGGTTTTTGTACAGGTTTAAATTTTATTGATAATAATATTGGTGATAATCTATTATGTCATGTGATAATGTTTTGTTGGCTAAATTTCCTATAATTAAAGCTCTCAGGATCTTTTAGAAAGGTATCCATACCATTAATAATTTGGTTTCTACTAGGGATTGGTCCCTTGTTCAAATTTGAAAGTAAAATATCAATTCAAATAATGTAGACTTACTTTATGATATTCACATTCAATAACTTTTGTCAGATGTTAAGCTTCATATTTTGGGATTAAAATTTCCTAGAGCATGGTCAGAGGACTGGAGGTGTAATTATGATATGTGCCTAGTTGATGTGTAGTCTAACACACCCCTCATTTGTTTTACTACATAAAAATCACACCTATCATGTAATCATGCACACTCCTTTCCCCAAATTTTTCTTACAACCTTACGCATAAGTCCCATGATTGTTCATATAATTTCATGCATTGATGTCCTTAGATCATATCATATGCATCTCATTGTCTACCTCACAAATACAATCTTGTTTTTTTATTTGACACTTATTCATATAATTTATTATTCCTTTAGGCCCAACTTTAGCATAACCATGTGTTGGTAAGCCCCAATCATATGGATAATTCAAATCTCCCAACTATATGCTTGCATTAAGAGAGGATCTCAGGATTAAAAGAGGTTGGGGATATCTTGGAGATTAATTATTTTATTTGTTACTAACTACCACCTTTGACAGGATCAACACCCTACTAACATCCCCATTGGTAACCATAAAATTTATCACTGCTCTTATTTTATGCATGTTAAATATGTAACATACACATCTGATTACATACGAACCTTTAAGAGTCTAGTCAATGCAATACACATTCATAACATTGATATCTTGTTATATGTATCCACTCTTTATGAAAACACTATAGCACATTTTATTCTATTTCCCTATTCTTTCATTTATGAATAGAATTTGTATTTACTATAATTAAGAATTTTGTTTCATTGAATGTGTGTTTTATTATTTTTTTTAAATACATCTCTACACATTCACTCTACACAACCAAACTTGGTTATCCCTTGCACACTCGATCCTAGGCCCTTTGATGTGAATCATTAGTATTAGGTCCAATCTGAAGATTAGTATCAAAGTTTTAAAAGATCAGTTAGTAGATTGGCATCAAGAGCTTCAATCTCTTATCTTTTTTATGCCTATAGTCACATGAGCACAATGAGACAGAAATTTTTTATCAATTGGTTCTATTTCAGAAACTCTAGAAAAACATTATAACAGAAGCAAGATGTCCAATATCCAAAATCAACCTAAGGCAGCACCAAAAATCTAAAGGCCCATTGTCAATGAACTAGAGGCACAACACACCCAAATTTTTGGTTAGTTATATAAGTTAATGATGCAGCTCAACCCAAAACCTTACCATCCATCTCAACAGCATGCTCTATAATGGTTTCAACAACAAACCCCATTCAAAGTATAAGTCAATCTCAACATTCCTTTGTTAGAACATAAGATCGATGTCAAAACATTAGATGCCTATATTTGACAAATTGGGACATACTTATCAGTTAACTACTTCACTGATGTTGAGAAGATAAATTTCATATATTGAATATGCCCATTCTTGTTGTTAATTGGTGGGAGATATTTAATGCACATCATGTGTAAGAGTGTGTTTCAATCAAATCATAAAAGATTTTTTTTGATAAGTTGAAGGAGGAATGTTATCCTATCTAACACTTTGAATATGAATACGTCAAGTTCCAACAACTGTACCAATGCAAGAATCATTAAGTGAAATATTACACTAACATATTCCATGACTACTCTAAGTTCCTACAAGAGGACTTGAGTGAATAACTAGTGTTCTAAAGTACATAGAAAAAATATTACCTTATATCTATGTGAAGATGGAGTTATTAACTTCTAACACATTGAGACAAGCATATCAAAACACCACCAAGATTGAAGCCAAGATAAATATGAAATATCATACCACCTATTCATCTAATGCATTATGCAAGGATCAACCCTCGTATAACCGCACATCAGAACCCATTATGCAAAAATATTACCCTTATCAGAAAAGTGAACATCCTTAGAATGATATGCCAAAATTGAAGGCTCCTATGCCTTTTGATTAAGAAAAATACAAGAATGAGTCTGGTGATAAGTGGTGCCACTGCTATCACTCATCCACCTATGATGACTTTAAATTCCATATAGAATAGTCCTTAATCGCATAATCTGCATCAAGACCCATATTATGGATAACACCAATCTAGATACCTCTTGTCTAAGTACCAACACTATTGTGATAGAAATATTTGAAGAGCATGAATGTCTCCTACACACCAGGTTTTGGGTGAAGCGTCAACCCATCCACATCATCATCGATAGTGGTAGTTAATATAACATCATTATGTAATAGAAAAACTTAATGCCTCGATCTTACCACTATTATACATCCTAATCCATATTCGATAGGGTGATTAAAGTAGGGGAAAGATATATAGGTTTGGCAATAATGTACTTTCTTGTACAAAGTCAAGCCTATGAAGGATAACGTCACTTGTGATATTACACCTCTGGAGGTATGAAATATCTTCTTGGGGAGATCATATTTATACAACCACAAATTTATATATCAATATAAGCCATAATATTGGACTATCCATGCACATTATCATTTATACCACTAATGTGAGTCAACACCAATGACCAAATACACTTTGGTCTTTGCCAAATAATATCATAAACTTGTCTTGCATGCACAAAAGTTCATGTTGCTCATGTTTTACCC
Organism: Torreya grandis; assembly: GCA_037957365.1. NCBI lineage: Eukaryota > Viridiplantae > Streptophyta > Pinopsida > Cupressales > Taxaceae > Torreya > Torreya grandis. Next base: position 6,924,101 of record JARHVA010000032.1, read on the forward strand.
TAACACACTTACGTTATCAGATGAAAAAGCACACACTGTCAGTATATAACACTCACACAACATCACAAGAATAACAACATGATAAGTTACTAAAGTATTGAAGTGAAGTCTTCATAATAACTGAAGGCCTTCTAACACACTACACAGTACATCACCACATTTATTTGGTCCCCAGATCCCCTCTTTTGAATAACCCCCTATATCATAGATCAATCTGGGAGAATGATGAAGTTAATTACTAGATGCAAGAGCTCCTTGATCAGGATAAGATCAAGCCTAGCTCTTCACCTTATGGGAGTCCAATTGTCCTCTCACCTGAAAAGGATTGGTCCAGGTAACTCTACATAGACTATCACACATTTTTTCATCTTATACAAATGTAAAACCACACACATGCTTGCATTTGGGATGACAATCTCTTATACACTCAACATGCTTACAATAGATCCCTTCACAAATTTATAGGTCATTGTCCATTCCAAACATGTCTTGGGTTTCAAAATTTTACACCTCTAGACATATCCTATCATGCACTAGCTAGCATTGAGTCACACACATAGGAATGAGAATTAGACCAAGCTGATAAATTTATATGACACATCCAATATGTTCATCATCAAGTCCAACAGATTTTATATTGTACCCAAGTAAAGTAAAAGGAGTTTCATGACACGCATTGCACATCTTATGCATTCCAATGTGGTGAAATTTTTTGGCTACACCTTTATAAGGAACACTTAAAATGTTCGCACTAGAAGATCAAGCCTCTACACTATGGTTATTACACCATTCTACATGTATCTGGTGAGAACACATTTGTTCTTGATCTACCTCAATACTTAGGCATGTACCTAGTCTTTAATGTAGAACTTCTCAATCCTTACAGTCTGCCACTTTTTGAGCCAATAGTGACACAACATCATTTTGATTTGGATCCTGAATACTTATGCCCTATGGAGAAGGACCAAATCATCGAAGTGATAGACACATGCACCTACAATGGTACAAATTTATTTGAGTGGTCAAGGTTGGAAAATACACTACTCAAGATAAGTGGTACACGTCTAAAACACTTGAATGGAAATTCCCTCAACTGTGCACTGACGTAATAGAGACCATTATTATTCAAGAAAGTGTGAATGATCAGTTTATAGCTACTTCATATCCAAAAACACTCCTCATTTATTAATGTGTATAGCTCCCACTTTTCACACAATAATCTACACTCTTTTTCCTAAAGTTTATAGACAACCTTATGCATAATTCCCACACCTATTCAAAAACATTCATGCATTGATATCCTTAGATTATATCATGCCTACCTCACTATGTAACCCATAGCTTGTATTCCTGCTCATCTCATTGAAACTTGTTCATAGACTTGTTTGCTCCTTTGTGCCCCACTACAACATAACCACGTGTCAGTAAGCCCTAACCATGTGGCTAATTCAAATCACCTGGATACCAATTTATTCCAAGAGAGTATCTCAAGATTGGAAGTGGTTGGAGTTAACTTGGATATTAATTGTTCTATTTGTTACCAACTACCATATTTGAGAGGATCAACACATCACTAACATATCAATTGGTAACTACACAATAATTATCACAGATCATTTTTTATGTATGTTAAATATGTAACATACACATCTAATCATAGATGAACCCTTAGGAGTATAGTCAATGGAATACACAGTAGTAACACAGATAGCTTGCTCCATGCATCTAATATTATACACACACAATATCACATTATACATTGTTTACCTATTCTTTCATTTAAGAATATAAGTTGCATTTCCTAAAAGTAATACATTTGTTCTATTGAATGTGTGTTTGATTGTTTTGTCTAAATACATCTCCACACATTCATTCTACATAAAAAAAAATCAGTTGTCCCCTACACACTTAGTCATGGGCCCTTTAGTGAGGACCAAATTATGATACCCACTTTAAAAATTATTCTTTGGGCTTTCTTTATCATGTCATGAGTCCCTTTTCCATTTCTCTCTATCAGCTCAATATGCATTGGGGTCTTAAATCCTCCCCTATAACTTGGCTTGCCAGATTTGATAAAATTTGGAAAGCTGGTATGGAATGAAAGCTAGCCCACTTCTCATGGTACATAGTCTATTAAGGCCTCCTACTCAAAGAGTGATTATCCCATCTAAAAATTGCTCCACCTAATTGTCCTACCTGCAAGCATCATGTATCCTTGAATCACCTTTTCAAGTATTATCTATGAGTACAGTCTACATGGAAATGGATTCATAGTTTATTCCAACGTTATCACTTTGAGCCCTTCTCTTGGCAGCTTGCTCTTATTAGGGATTCGGCCAATTGGTTGGTTTCTATTACTTAATGTGGAATTTTTTAGATATATTATTATTTTACAATTATAGAAGGCCATAAACAATGATATATTAAATAATGATGAATGCTCATCTTTTTTCCATTAATGACAATGTTTTAAGTATATCTTTAGCCTACTTGTAGATTCAAGCCCAAATGAACAAGGTTGTGATGAAGTTCTGCATTTATAGGAGTTTTTGGACCACTAGGGAGTGCCCCCTGCACTGTGAACTATATGTCACTAGATAAAATACCCTAGGGTCCTTTACCACTGCCTCCCAAGAGGCACATAATTTAGTCATATAGTCATGGTCACTTCTTCCCTCACTTTCACCATGTGGGGCAGGGTTCACCACTTCCATGAGGTAAAAATGACATAGCCCATTATCAGAGGGGCTCTCTTATTGGCATTGGTAATTAGGCATATCCCTCTAACATGTAGACTATTAATATGACTATTGACCCCCTAGAAGGCTGGGTCGCATTGGGTCATCCTTTCACAGATCCTTTTGCTTGGGTGAATCTATTGCCCAAGGATGATCCACATGTGCTTAAATTTTGTTCAATGATTTAATTTGATTTTGTGAGTCATGCATTATTTGACATTACTTTTTATTTTCTATTTTTAACCCACGTTTTGAGCTGGAGTTTACCCTCCAATATAAAGTATGAGTCATGCATTTCAACCAACTACTTTGCTACATATAACTTTCATTCATGCATTATTATTATTTTGTAATATATATATATATATATATATATATATATATATATATATATATATATATGTATATATATATATATATATATATATATATATATGTATATATATATATATATATATATATATGTATATATATATATATACATATATATATATATATATATATATATATATATATATGTATGTATGTATGTATGTATGTATGTATGTATGTATGTATGTATGTATGTACACACACACGTGTGTGTGTGTGTGTGTGTGTGTGTGTGTGTGTGTGTGTGTGTGTGTGTGTGTGTGTGTGTGTACACACACACACACATATGCATTCCAATATTAAATATTTATTTTCAAATGGCATCTTCTTCAATAAATTTTGTAAGGCATTATTAAAATAGCTTGGATTTTGAGCTTTATTATTTTTTTAATATTTTGAAGACATTATTTTTGTTAGTATTTTTTAATTTTTTTTGTTATGGATTTGTTTTATATTTTTTTATAAGCATTGTGTTTTATATGTCTATATCTCTTTTATTATTATTTTAGTACCAATTTAACCACTTATCATTGAAATACTTCAAACGAACTATTATGAATAGTTTAAAAAATTGGAATTAATCATAAAATGTCTTGATAAACCCAAATCTAAAATTGTCCTCCAAAAAATGATAGCCTAATCATAATATTCTTTATGATATGTCACAAAGTGACCAATAAAAATAAGAAACAATTAAGTTTGTTTCCTCTCCTAAACTCCAAATTATTATTATCATCATTTCTTGATGTTTTAAATTGAATAGAAATAAATGAATTTATGTTCATATCAAATAATAAATCTAATTAAAAAAATAACAAGTGTCTTCTTTTAAAAATTGTCCAATACATTTATAGAATATAATGTCATATTATATAATTTAGTTTGCAAGAATTCATTTTTTTTTTTTTTTTTAATTTGTAATATAAATGTTTGTGTGCACACAAAAACAATTTTACCTTTTAAATACACTTATTGTATCATATCATATCAGTATGAATTTTCCCATTGTTTATCCAAATTAATGGAATTATATGAAATCAGAACAAAAGGAGGTTTAAGAGTTCATAAATTCAGTCTTTATCATCAGTGAAGAAAAAAAAAAAAAAAGAGATTATGTTTTATGTTATATGGTTAGCAACTGTCAAAAATAAATAAATCAAGGCTAACATTAAATAATGTTACAGAATGGATTACTAATGAAGATGATTTATGATGTCTTTTCGGATATGACAAACTATATGCGATGCCCTGTAATATTCAAATAGACTTGACCTAACGTTAGTTATATCTACATAATTATTGAAAAAATATCTTCCCACCTCCCCACGTCCCCCAAGTTTGCCTTATGTGAATTCTAGTGTTTTTAAGTGTTATTATTTTGGAAGTAGAGCCTGGACTAAAAAATAGGAGCCTAGACTCAAAAATAAAACTTAGGGATTTAATTTGAAGTTGATTTTTATTTTGTAGATAATTATATATTATTTAAATATTCTTTATTTGTATGATAAATAAATTTGTAATTTTAATAATTAATTGGAAACAAAATTTACACTCTGGCATGTCTTATTAAAGATGATGTGAGAAAAACTTTTTATGATGTTGTGTCCTTCATATTACTTAGTATCTAATTATTTTGTAATTATTTAACATTTCCCAACGTATCATAGACAAAATATGTTATGTTTCCTTTTGAAATTCTTGGCATAAGCCACTTATGATGAGGTAATGATATTTAAAACTTGATTTGACAAAGGTTTGCAAGGTTGTTTTTTGAGTATTTATAATGGTTATAACATTTGTATTTTATGGGAAGTATGAATTTGATCAGTGACACTTGACAAGAAATACGGTTATAACATTGACTTCATAATGGTGTGATGTAATAATTTGATGAATTTACTTTTTGAATATTATTGATGTTAATCGATTAATTTTTAAAAAACTTTTTAATTTATATTTTATTGATTTTGTGATAATATTGTTATATTTTGAATTCTCTTATTAGAAATTCAAAATGTTAATTTAGAATTGTTAGTTAAATATCTTGAGATTGAGTGATTCAACTGTTGATTATGTTAGGAACCAAAATTATGGATCTAACCTCACTTTATTATGGTTTTTCATTTAGAACCTCTTAACTTCTTAGTAATGCTAGACTATAGCTCTATCTCTTGAGGTTTTTTTTGTTGCGAGTGAAAATTTTGGAAGTTAGATTGGGTTTAACTTAGTGCAACAACTTCTTTCAAAAATATATTTTGGTTGTGTTCTATATTAATTGTAATTGTTTTATAGCATGTGGATAATTAAAGGCATGTTGGAGTATTCCTTAATTATGGACTTTTATTTGGAATTCATTTTATAATTGTAGTCTTAACCATCTTTTTTAGCCTAAAATTTAAGACGATTTTGAGAAAAGTCATGAATCAAATACCTCTTAAAGTAAATGGGTCATATTGTTATACCTTTAAATATAAATTTGGTTGGGTTAATAAAAGTTTTATGGCCTTGTAACAAAGGTGTCACATTATTACTTATGATTTTTTTGGTAATAATTAAAAATCATTATTGAATTTATTATATAGTCTCTTCAATAAAAATGATAGTGGCACCTTGTTGTATTGTGCCCTGATAAGGTTATTGGTTTGATTTTAAGTTTTAAAGAGACACTGATAAAACTATTTCTTAAACTTTCCCTTCTGTTAGCTTGTTTTCTCTAAGCTACACATTACTATAGAACTTGATCCCTATTGACTCATGGTCAAATATTTTTGTCTCATTACAAAAAGACATGAATAGACTATTTCTGAAAACTTCCCTTATGTTAGCTTGTTTTTTCTAAGTTAAACATTACTATGAAACTTGCTCCCTGTTGACTCATGGTCAAATATTTTTGCCTTATTACAAAAAAACATGAATTTTATTTTGTGATATACAATGCAAAAAGTTTTCACTGAGTTACTTGTTATTATAAAACTTACTTTCTATTGACTCATGGTCAAATATTTTTATTTCAGTGTAGGTCATAAATTTTAATATGTAAAATACAATGAAAATTTAAAATAGAATACACACATGAACAAACCTAAATATTTTATTTAAAAAATAAGATATATATCAAAAATCAATATAAGGTCTTAATATCCTATCAAAAAAAATTTATATGATCTCAGAAACATTCTCATATCACTTCCATATTTAAATACTATAAATGTCACAAGTTTTATCACATATTTCCATGTCCTATTTAAACAACTTTTAATATATATTTAAATAATATAAAATCCCTCTATTATTTACAAATTCTTTTATATTCAATTAATTATTATATTAAATATTTATATTTAATTAAATATAATGTATTTTTTTATTACATTATTAATTTATTATTATACTTACATATTAATTGAAAAAAAAAAATTATATATATAAAACTTTTAATAGAATTTACCATAAACATACATTGTTATATCCGTAAATTAAAATTTTGAATGCAGGTTAAATTGAAAATAACAGTGGATAATAAACCAACCGATCTATTTACAGAGTACGATCTATAAAGTTAAAGGAAGCACACTTCCAAATCCATTCTCAATCTACTACAAGTGTTGAAACTGCTGCCCACTTTTACTCTATTGATGTTGAACATTGAAGGATTGAAAGATGAACCGGACTGCCTAGGTAATTTTGCTTTTAAGGCGTGAGTGGAAATGACGGTCATATTGATTTTCAGGGGTTTGCAAATAAAATGTTTAAATGCTTTTCATTACTGGATATGATTTTGTAAGCCCATTTTCTGTACCCTTGTCTCTACATACCTTTCCTTGATACGGGTTATGATTCTCGGGATTTTATAAATCTTTTTTTAATGAGAGTAAAATGAAGGGTTTTGACAGGGCTTTTAACTTGGTATAATAAGAAAAAAGTATAGCAATAAAGATATATAAAAAATGTTTTTACAAGTAATAAAGAGAGATAAAACATAAAGTAAAACTTTTTTATAACAAATTTCAAGAAAGATCTGGAGAATTTAAAAAAAATTAATTAATAAATTAAATTTTCTATTTTTGAAGTGGAAAGTTTTAATTATGTTGGATAAAAAATCACTTAAGTTTTATTAGATAATTCATTAAAGATACTTCTAAAATTTATATGCTAATCATTAAATTTAACATTGTGGAAATCAGAACTTTTGACTTGGTAGGGTTGTTGAAATTTTTTCTTTCAAATGATATATTTTTCAGTAATTTTTTAAAAGGTATTGTTTACATAATTTGGGTTTTTAACTCATATTTTTTTAGTGTTTTGATGGTTTTTTTGTTGTTGACTATTTTCAAGAAAAAATTGGTTATGAATTTTTTTAATTTTTTTGATGAGTTTTATGTCTTGAGTCATTTTGGTCATCATTTTAGTTGTTGTACTTCACTATTGACTTGGTCACAAATTGTTGAAATATCTCAAAGGAAGTCTTTATTAACCCTATTATAAATAATCCAATTATAAAAAGTTGTCTCAAAAATTGATTATCTAATCATATTATTGTTTGTGATATGTTACAAAGTGACCAATAATAAAAAAACAACAATTAAATTGTTTCCTTTATTTAAATCTAAATTATTCTTATCATCATTTCTTGACAAAACTAAATTCATATAAAGAATAAATCTAATAGAAAAGTAGAATTTTTTTTCTATTAAGAATTATAAAATACATTTATAAATTATAATATCAAATTATATTATTTAGTCTGAAAGGATTTATAAAATTTGAATGTAGTTTTTAATATTTTTATTATATTTGTATAAATATGTTAAAAAACAATCCTACCTTTTAAACTCTTTTCTTCTCGATGTTATAATAATATTTATTAATAATAAATAATATTCAAAAGAAATGTTTATTAAGATAAATTGAAGAAAATATTTTCAAGTATGTAAAGATATACAATATTTAAAAAATATATATTTAAACACTCAATATATCATTACAAAAAAAAATTCTTAATTTTTTTCATTTTTTGGTTAATGAATAAATATTTGAAAAATTCTACCAATTAATATTACAGCTTTACTATTCCTCTATCTTTTTAAGTTTAATAATTACAATTTTTCAATTAACTTAACATTGTATTGAAATATACCCAACTTTCTTTGAAGTGTAGTTTACCAAAATTTTATATTTTTAAATTATTTACATTTTTTTAAATTAACATTTTCATCATAATTTATTCTTCGCTTCTAACAAATTAAATATATATATATATATGTGTGTTACACATGGTCATCTATATATAATTTGACAACTATAAAATAAAATAGTTGATCACACTAAACTACACTTTTTATTACTTGGAAACACGTGATATGATAATTTATGGTTAAAAACTATTTCATACACTATAGTACTATAACAAATTTTATATTTTTATTACTATTCATGAGCAGCGTGTCTGGGTTTGAATTTAGAGATAATGTGTTCACACTTGTTAATAAGATTTCTCTACTCGTATATTGCTTTATATACATTTAATGGATTAAAAAAAAATTACTTGTATATATTTGAGTTCGAGTTAAGGAAAAATGCGAAGCTCTTTGATCTTTGTCATAATTACCTTTTTCAAGGCGGGTTTCATTCGCGCAAAAAAAAAAAAAAATTGAATGACTCTCCATTCTTAAGAAAAGGAAGAAAACATAGATCGATCATGACTTAAGAATTCATAGAAACGAAATTAAGATCACTCTACAGGTGTCAAATGACAATGAAACCAAGGTTTATGACATTAAATTCTGTCACAGAATGGATTACCAGTGAGGAGGTTGGATGTTGGAGACGACTTACAGTGTTTTTATGATTTGATAAATATCGTCTCTGTCTTAAGATGATCGAATCGTAACATTGAACTTAAATGTGAAAAGCACTCCATCAAATGCTACAGCGTTAGCGACGGCACATCCATTTGCATGTCTGAATTGTCCAGTTCCTCCAACCACAGACAGCTCCCTTTGGACCAGAAGACTTCTAATTAGTCCACTAATCTCCACTGTGCTTCCATTCTCAAAGATAACAGAGGCAACCAGATGTAAATTAATGCCCCTACGATCAGAATTGGCCTCCAGACCTTGAATTCTTCCCAATAACTTGGAGGTGTATAGAGGTCCTTGCGTGATAGGGCTGTCTGTGACCAATATTGTCCCAAAGGATGACCTATTTGAAGATCTTCCATTCACTCCTCCAATTACACTTACAGTGGCATTGGGTCCTCTTGTGGTTTCCTGCATATAGAACACCATGTTCATTGTTGTGGCATGTAAGGTTTTGGTTGGCGAAGCAAATATACAAGAACACATTACAATAAAGAAGAAAGCCAGGAATAATAAGCCTAGTGAAGATTTTGCAGCCATTGTATAAACGTTAGACAGACTGGACGAAAGTGCCGGTAAAATAAGCTAATGATAAGAAAGATCATAGAGCATAGAGGAGAATATGAGATGAATGAGGTTGAAAAATATAAATAGCAATCAGAGGGCGACGACTTCATTTGTAACAGCTATAAATCGATTTACTGCACGGAAGAGGTCAGTTATTCAAAATTCAACCATGTGTTTTTAGTCAGAGTTGTTAGGGGTTTACTTTTCAAATCAACATTAACTGCTCCCAATGATGGTAGCTCAGTTTTATGTTTATTTAATGAGAAGCTATTGACTTCGTGTGGGGGTACGATGTGATTTCCGGTAAAGAAAGTGGTTGAAGAGGTCTTGTTTGCTAAGAATTTTTAGCACAACAATGCATATACCCTTGGATAACTATTATTGATTAATATGTCGATAGTTGTTTTATGTCCCGTGTATACGGGGAAGAAAGTCAAAGGTAAGGTAGTCGAGGTGATCACGATCAAGTATAAGTGAGCGTGTATTAGATTCTTGTCTGTATATACGTAGTTTAAATTTTACGCATAGTTTAGTACATGTGACACCAATATATTTGTAGAGAGTTAAAAAATAGTCTGAAACTGTCAGAAAATAGGTAAAAATAGTCGAGACTTTGCTGAGCCTATATAATAGTATGGGTTGTTGCGAAGCACATACATATAGGCTAAGTTGCATCCTCGAACATGCTCAGGGCCGCTTTTTCCTTACATGTGTGCAGGTATTAGAATGGCAGCCATGGGTTCATGGTGGGATGTAATGTTTGTGCACATCCATTTTATCATTATAAGATAAATTTTATCAAAATCGCCATATTTAAATATAAAATGGAGTTTTCAACTATTTTTAGATTTTTTTCAGTCTAATATAATGATGCAATTAAATTCAGGTATCTATCTCTAATGAACAAAAAAATTATAGGAAAAATAATAAAATTAAATTGATATCTATCAAATTCTATAAATAAATTTATTTAAAATATCTATATTAGTAGATATCACTCTTTCATATAGAATTCAAAAGTGCACTAATATGAACCTATAACAATTAATGATTAAAAAGCAATGGGGGCAGGCTATAGTGGATGGTAGGCTAGTGCTAGGGGCAAAGCAACTTTCCCGTAAATTTTTAATGATAACACACTAGAAAAAAGCCATAGAAGAACAAGACTAGGTTGAACACGTGTTTTTATTACAATCAATTACTAGAAAGAACAAAATGAAAGATTATTATAACCAATTTTTTTATCACATATTTCATCTATTTAAAAAGGAAACCGATATGCATTGTGACTATTAGTATTTAGTCCAAGAATAATTGATAAACATTGAAAGTAAAATTAAAAGAGTGCAAAACTGAATAAGATCACCTCAATGGAGAGCAAAATACAAATAAGACGAGATTTAATAAGTGGAAAAAATCGTTGAATGGTGAAAAAATCCCACAATCTAGTATTAATAAGTTTGCAAGGATGAACTCAAAGTACAATAGCATGTAGAAGTTTATGAGAACAATGGCCTTAGACCAAGAGAGCATCAACAATGTAAAAGCAAGACTTAGAACAACAAGAATGAGTTATGTGTTGAGAGTGTAAAGGAATGAGAAAGGTGAGCTCTTAATATAGAACTAAGAGAGAAGAAGGATTACATGTGCAAACTTAAGTATGTGTGACATGTGGGCCTAATCCTCTTACAAGTGGGGAGGATGTGTGTGTCATGTAGGGGGAGAAGAGTTACATATAAGTAATTTCAAAACCAACAGTTGGACTAAAGAAGTGAGTGACCCATTAAAAGACTAGAATAAATTGTATTTATAAATACACACATAACTAATATTTAGGATAAGCCTAAAACTATGAGAACCTAAATTAAAAATAATTTTCCAAAACTCCCCCTTAAACTTAAATTGAGATTACAAAAGTGAAGAAAAAATTTACAAAGAAGAATGGAGTTGAAATTACATGATCTTCCCCTTAATAGAAACTTCTTTCAAGAGAGATTATAATAGTTTAGAGAAAAAATAAGAGAATGTGCCACAAAAAATCATAAGGAATAAAGTGTGATCACCAAGAAGCTCCAAGAATTCTCTTCAAATAATGTATTCAATCCACAATGGAACAAAGACCATCAATAAGGAGTAATGATCCACAAACTGACAAAATAAACAAGCTAACACCAATATTTCAAGTTAAGTAACCATCATACCAAAAATATAATTTACATATAAAATGTACTTAAAATAGATGTACAAATAGATAAATTTGAGTAAACACAACTTCTATCATAAAGTGTGTAAACCTACATGAAAATAAATTAGTCAAAAGCATAAATAAAACATATATATTCTATGCAATCAAAAGCAATAAAAACAATAAAAAGATTTAAATAATTAAAATGGAGATAAAAAAGATGTGTCACTTGCAAAAAATATTTTGCGTTAAGTATTAGAAGAATTATTGCAAGAAGACACATCAAAGAGTTTAGAAAAAATTTCTTTAAAAATCAAATAAATTTTATCTTAAAGGTAGGAGATTTAGTCGTTTTACTATAATGTAAAGTTTTGTGCATGAATTTATCACAAGATTTATATATATATACAATTTCAAATTTTTAAATATATAATGTTTGTGTTTTCTACAATGTGCACAAATTTTAATATTTTTAACGAAAACATGGGTATTAGAAGTAGTATAATAATAAGTTGCATTCTAAGTCTTTTGATGCAGAACACAATAAAATTTTAAATTTGCATTAGAAGAGAATCATTAAAACTGAGATCTTTACAATTTGCATTAAGAAGTAAAATAAGTTCGACTATACTAGTTGCACACTTATCAAATTTACTATCTGAGTAGCCCATAATGTTCACATTGTTTAAGCCGAGATTGGTAAAAAGAGTGTTTTCATAAGTTTGAGTGTGTTTAGGAGTAAAAATAAATCCATTATCAGTAGAGTTATCAACATTAACAAAAAATACAAATATTGCATTTAATTATCAATAGAATTTTATATAGTCATAATTGTCTTAATAAAAGAGGTCTGAAGAACATTAAAAGTATCATTTTGACATTGATTTTTCTTTTAGTATAATTATCTCATCATTTTTGGAAAAAAGAGAATACAAAGTATTTTTTTAATTCAAATAAAAACTAATTTGAATGCCATCTAAAACAATAATCAAGGATCAATTTACAATTTTAAAGAACCTGCAAAAAAGTTATCAAAATTTTACTTGAAAATGTCAAAGGACATTAAAAGATATAATATATATCACTTAAAATAACATGATCAATTTTGGGTTATTCGTGAAATTAAAACTACTAAATTTAAATTAATTGATTTTTAAAAAAATATTTTTGAATAAAAAACTTTAAGACATTTAAAAAATAAATAAAAAAATCCATAACCCAAAAAAAGGTTGGAGAATAGTTAATGTCACTTATAAAAACACAAAAACATTTTTTTAAGAAAAAAATATATATCTTTTTTATGATAATTTATTTTTTAAAAATAAGAAAAGACAACTTTTTTTCAATTTTTTTAAATTTCTTATTACACAAGAATTAACAAAACAATAATTAATACGTGATAAAAGATAAAAATGAAAGGTAACTTTCGCTTTTAATGTCAAATATAAAAAAACTCAACACAAGATGTCATTTTCTTTGGATCAAAAAATAATCGCTTGACCAATTGTTAAAAATTGAGATCAATTAATGTGAACCACTTAATAAGAAAGAGCTTGGTTATAGCCACTTAATATGGTGCATGAACCAATTCCCGAACTTCTAATGTAAAAAGATTTAAGAATCTTTTTTAAAAAAAATTATTAAGGAAAAAAAACCACACAAATTTGATCAATGAAAACAAATAAAGGTGTCATTTTGGTAATTCAAAAGGATCAATGTTATTCTTTTATCGTTTTTATTTTTTATCATCTTGATTTAGCAGTGCGTAAGAACAAGAGGAACGCAAGGTAATGTGTTCTTGATAGAAGGTAAAATGTAAAAGGAACAACGCTAAGAAATATTTAAAAAACAACGAAATAGAGCTTCACCAAAAATGCCTGTCAAATAGAGCTTCACCAAAAATGCCTAACAATTTTAAGGAGACGGCTTGCCAAAGAACCATAAGTGCAAAGAAGAAATAAGATCTAAGCTAAAGGAAGACGCCTCAACGCTTAATTTAAAAAGAGTCAGGTGGTAAAGAAGCAGCACCACACAGGAAAAGCTTGGAATAAGACACCAAACACCAAAGACGCCAAGGATAGCTAAAAGCGAAGATCAAACAAAAACGAAAAAATAGGAGGCGGCAGAATAAGGGACGCCACAGGAAAAACAACTTCAACAATCCTGAAAACAAAGAGTCAGATCTGAGAAAAATTTGATGAAGGAAATAAATTTCAAATAGACCGAGTAAAAGAAACACAGGTCAGACAAAATAAAATGCAAATTTATTGCTTATCAAGACAAGATTGAAAAAAAACCATTACAGAAGCCGATTGAAAAAAATAATGAAAGAAAGTACATAGCTGGATAATCTTTCGACAACCAGGTGAGGAGTTGAAAAAGTTTCTTATGAGAAACCTGCAACAATGGGTTAGCAACAAAAAAAACTCTAAAAAAACGTTATAAAAAAGAGGACAATGGAACAAAAGCGCAAGGTGAAGACCTTGTAAAAGAATAAAATTTCTCCTAAAATCTGCACACTTTCAAAACAATTTAAAAAAAATAACCTAGCTCTATATCATATTAGGATTTAGTACAAAAACGATGGAGAAGAATTGAAAGTGAAAGCAAAAGAGTACGAAAATGAATAAGATTATCTTAATGCAGAGCAAATCACAAATGAGACAAAAGATTTAAAAAGTGGAAAAAAACCATCTAACGGTGAAAAAACTCCACAATCTAGTATTAAGAATCTTGTAAGGATGAACTTCAAGTATAATAATATGTAGAGGCTTAAGAGAAGTATAGCCTTAGACTAATAGAACATCAAGGATGCAAAAGCAAGACTTAGAACAATAATAATGAGTTGCGTGTTGAGAGTGTAGAAGAATGAGAGAGGTGAGCTCTTAATATAGTGCTAAGAGAGAAGAGGAGTTACATGCACAAACTTAAATACTTGTGACATGTGACCCTAACTTTTTTACAAGTAGAAAAGATGTGTGTACAATATGGAGGGAAAGGAGTTACATGCAAATAACTCCAAAACCAACAAAGTGACTAGGGAGGTGAGTGACACCTCAAAATGATAGAATAAAGTGTATTTATAAATACAATAAATACACGCATAACTAAGACTTAGGTTAAAATTAAAACTATTGGAACCCAAATTGAAGTTAATTCTCCAATAGTAATATTTTATCTAGTTAATGTATCCTTCCAAAAGACGAGAAAATTTTACTATCATCATATTTACAACATTATTTCATAAAACTTGTTATTTTTGACATATAGTCTATCATAATGGCATGATTGTGGTGATAAAGAAACATTTGTGTCAACATTTTAAGTTAAACAGAAAGTATCAATGTGGCATAAAAATGTTAGATGGTTCTTCCTCCTTTATAATGACCTTGTAAGAACCTTCCCATTATGCTTCTTCCATCTGACTAAATAATTGTGTAGTTTATTATTCTTCTTCCTTTTTTGACACCCTTGTGTTTCCTACCAAACTTTCCTATTTATTATGCATTGTGCATAATCAACATACACAAATTGGTGCAGTCCACTCTCCTCACAAATCATATAAATCATACCATAAAATACTTAATACATTTTCAATTTTGACTTGGTTACGTTTTCTTTGTCATGGCCTTCTATTTTATTAACACCTGGTTGATTCTTCTACCTTCTTCCTCTCGTCTCACTAAGCCACTTCAAATATTTTCCTTAACAAAAAAATTTACACTCATTTTTAAAAAAAATAATTTTCCATTATGAGGGGTCTTTCTTCTACCTTCCTGTTCTTAAAGAGGAATTGTATTTACCATTATAGTGCTCATTTCTCCTTTCTTTTGTACATTTATTATAGCCCAAATATTTCGGTTAGTATCTTTGCACCAACATACTCTTCTTGTTTTAGCTTCACAAGCTCTAAAATAAGGCCATTTATCTTTTCATTTATTTATTCTTCTCATCTTTTCTTCTTTATAGCTCCACCTAAATTTAAAATTTGGTTAGGCAATTCCTATGACTCCAATAAGATGCTTCTTATCTTTTCTCCTTTGTAACTCTACCCATATTTAAAGTTTGGTTAGGCATTTCTTATGACTCCAATAAACCTCTTAAGCATGTTTTCTAGATATGTCTTCTTCTTTTCTTTTTTCTTTTTATTTTTATTTTTTATTTTTTTATAAATTTGTTTCCTTTTATTGTATTGCCAAATGTCTATTTTTATATATTTCATCAAATTTCATAACATTTTTTGTTATTTTCACAACTTTATCTTTAATGTGCCTCTTAGACATGCTTTCTAGTTATGTCTTTTTTTTTAATATACTTTTGTTTTTCCTTTTATTGTATTGCCAAAAGTTTATTTTTATAAATTTCATCAATTTTCACTCTTTAGTTAGAACTTCTTTGCTTGCACTCAACAAAACTAAAGGGATTTGATGTTTCACTACACTACTTTCTTCCCTCAAAGGAGATAACTCTGTCCTCCTTCCATCCTTCATCATAAAAGAAATAATATTCTTTCTCCTATCATATTTAGCTTGGCTATCATATTGTCATGATCTCCCTAGAAATCATCACATAGCATTATAACTTCATAACTTACTATATTCATATCGATTTAACATTGTTCCCAAAGTTTAATCTCATGGATTCAACTAATGGTGACAAACTATAATTTTATGGTGGTGCCTTACACTTAAAATCTAGTTTATCTATGATTTCTATAGACATAATAGCACAACACTTACCTTTGACTCTGCATTTTTTCTTGAAATTTATTCTCCTTTCAAAAGGCACATCTTACTTCTTGTGTCTTCATACTTTTCTTCTCAGCCATCAAATTCACTATAGGTATCTTTGCTAAACTTGAGCTTTATAAAATCTATTGCTTATCCTCTTCCTGTTAGGGTGTGGAGCTAAAAGCTTCACCAAGGAGCATACAAAACAGTTTCGGGTCTACACAGACACCGGCGTCGGTCAGGAGCGACCGACGTCGGTCAGTTGCAGTTACAGAGGCGCCGACGTCGGCAGCAGGGTCGGCCGGCGACGGTCACAGGCGAACAGACAGGAACCGACGTCGGTTACCTGCGTGTCCAGAAAGCGATTTCCGAGGACAGAAGCGAGTGTTTGCATGATGAGTTTGAGTTGTGAACTCAAACTCGTGTCTCTATTATTAGCAATGTTATTTTTAGAGCCCTTGTTGAAGAGGTTAACTGTTTGTTGTAAAAGCATGCTTAAGTTTCCTATTATCTATATGTAGGAAAGATCTTCTTAGCTATTGTGTGTAAGAGAGTTGAACTGTATGAGTAGAACATTGTAAATGTTTGAAGGACAGTATTGAGTTGCATCAATCCAGGTTGTTGGATTTGATTGTACTTGAGAGAGAGCTCTTGAGGAATAGAGATCTAGTGAGAGATCTTGTGTGCATCTGAGAGAGGTGTGGAAGAACGAAGTTTCTTCAAATTGTATTCCTATTGTAAAGAGTTTCAATACAAGTTTTCAGGGTGTTTTCTTGTATATCTTGTCCTGTGCTATTTATCATTTCAGTTACTTATCTATCTGATTTATTTCCGCGTTTATTGCTTTCAAAAGTGTAATCCATTGTTGGTTGATCCCCAACAAGTGGTATCAGAGCTCAGGTTCACTAACAGGTTGTTCAGATCTGTGTAGTGTGTTTGGATTACAGGTTGCTCACAGGGATTTCTGTTTGAGTGGGAGAAGCAATGGCAGAAGAAAGTAAGTTGAGAATGGAAAAGTTTAATGGCAAGAACTATCAACACTGGAGAATGCAGATAGAGGATTATCTGTATCAGAAGGATCTTTACTTACCGTTAGGTGGGATTGCAAAGAAGCCCAAGGACATGGAGGATGAAGAATGGGAAGTTCTTGACAGAAAGGCTCTTGGGTCTATAAGACTGAGTCTGGCCTCCACTGTGATATCTAATTTGTCACAGGCAAAAACTACGGTAGAGTTAATGACTACGTTAGCAAATCTATATGAAAAACCCTCAGCTTCAAATAAGGTATATTTAATGAAGCAGTTATTTAATTTGCATATGCAAGAAGGTGGATCTGTCTCTAATCACCTGAATGATTTTCATGGTATTGTTAATCAGTTAAATTCAGTCAATATTGTATTTGAAGATGAAATAAAAGCTCTTTTGATATTATGTTCTTTGCTTGAAAGCTGGCATGGCTTAGTAATGGCAGTTTCTAATACTGCATCTGCATCAAATATTTTGAAAGTAGAGGATGTTGTTAGTGTTATCTTGAATGAGGAAATACGCAGGAAAAGCACAGAAGAGGCATCCGGGAACGCTTTAAGTTTTGAGAGCAGGGGAAGGCAAAAAGAGAAGAGCAAGAAAGGCAGAGCAAGATCTAAGTCTAAAGGGAAAGGCAGATCTAAATCCAGAAATGGCAGGAAGCCACAATGTTGGAACTGTGGAAAGATGGGGCACATAAGCAGAGATTGTTGGTCAAAGCCTAAGGAGGACAACCAACACGAAGGAAAGGAAGAAGCCAAGATTATAGGTATTGCACAGGATGCTTTAATTTTCTCTCTGCATAATAATATAGAATCTTGGGTAATAGATTCTGGTGCATCTTTTCATGCTACTCCTAACAGGGAATATTTCAGTGACTATATCCAAGGGGATTTTGGAATAGTATACTTAGGGGATGACGAACCTTGTAAGATTACTGGCAAAGGTAAAGTGCAGCTAAAGATGCAGAATGGCAACACGTGGGTGTTGAGAGATGTGATGCATGTTCCTAGTTTGAAGAGAAATTTGATTTCTGCAGGTAAACTAGGTGATGAGGGTTGTACAGTAACTCTCACAGCAGATTCTTGGAAGGTGACCAAGGGTGCACTCGTTATGGCCAGAGGTAAGAGAGAAGGTACTCTCTATTTGTGTAATTGTGTTATTAACAAATCTCCTTCAGTTTTATCTACTTCAGATGTGGATGCTAAATTGTGGCACTCAAGGCTTGGCCACATGAGTGAGAAGGGGATGTCAATTCTTAAGTCTAAAGGTATGCTTTCAGATTTGAAAAGTTTGGATCTAGAATTTTGTGAGCATTGTGTATTTGAAAAACAGAAACGGGTTAGTTTTCTCAAGACTGGGTCTACTAAGAAAAGGCAGAAGCTGCAGCTTGTTCACACAGACGTATGGGGACCGGCTCAGGTAGCCTCTATTGGCGGATCACGGTACTATGTCACATTCATAGATGATGCTACAAGGAAGGTATGGATCTACTGTATTAAAAAGAAATCTGATGTTTTTGAGACTTTTAAGATTTGGAAAGCCATGGTTGAGAATGAAACAGGCAGAAGATTAAAGTGCTTGAGATCCGATAATGGCGGTGAGTTCTGCAGTCTAAAGTTTAACTGGTATTGTTACACTCACGGAATCCGTAGGCAAAGGACGGTTCCAAGGACACCTCAGCAGAATGGTATTGCTGAAAGGATGAACAGAACTATTATGGAGCGTGCAAGATGTATGAGATTGCATGCAGGATTGCCCTTAGAGTTTTGGGCAGAAGCAGTTGACACCGTAGTGTACCTGATCAACAGAGGACCCTCTACAGCTCTGGATGGTGGAATTCCAGAAGAGGCATGGACAGGTAAAAAGGTAGATCTCTCATATCTCAAAGTTTTTGGTTCTGAAGCCTTTGTGCACATAGATAAGGAAAATAGAAAGAAGCTCGACGCTAAGTCTATGAGGTGCACGTTTATTGGCTACGGTTCAGATGATTTTGGTTTCAGATTTTGGAATCTAGGAACTAACAAAGTAATAAGGAGCCGTGATGTTGTTTTCAATGAAAGAGTGATGTATAGTGATCAGATAAGGAAGCTGGATCAATCTGGGCAGAGCAATGGTGAATTGGATGAAGTTATGGTCCAAAATGAGCTCGCGTGAAAAAGAAATAATCACTTACAGGAAAACACAGAGACCGACGTCGGCAGGTTAGGAACCGGCGTCGGCTGTACAGAAACCGATGTCGGTCGTACAGAGACTGACGTCGGCAGACCAGGAACCGAGGTCGGTCAGGAAGAACCGACGTCGGTCAGTAACAGGTCTACAGGTGGCCGAGATCGGTCACTGTCAGAAAACTTGGGTGGACAGATTGTTGAGAACGAGTCCAAGACACCCATCAGGAGGTCTAAAAGGGTGAGTAAGCCTCCAATTAGATATTCTCCTTCCTTATATTATTTATTGCTAACTGATGGTGGAGAACCAGAAAGTTTTGAAGAAGCATTACAGGTGGAGTCCAGGAGTAAGTGGGAGCGTGGCATGGTTGAGGAGATGGAGTCCTTAAGAGAGAACCAAACATGGGATTTGGTTGAATTGCCAGCTGGTAAGAGAACACTGAAGAATAGGTGGACCTACAGGTTAAAGGAAAGTGAGGATGGTCAGATGAGATACAAGGCCAGATTAGTGGTAAAAGGATTCACACAAAAGCCAGGTATTGACTTTGGCGAGATTTTTTCTCCAGTTGTAAAAATGACTTCAATAAGGGTTGTATTGTCTTTGGTTGCTTTTGAGGATTTGCATCTTGAGCAGCTAGATGTTAAGACAGCATTTCTTCATGGAGATTTGGATGAGGAAATTTATATGGAACAACCAGAAGGATTCGAGGTCAAGGGTAAGGAGAAGTTTGTGTGCAGGTTGAAGAAAAGCTTGTATGGCCTCAAGCAAGCTCCTAGGCAATGGTACTTGAAATTTGACAGGTTTATGACTGAGCATGGCTACAGTAGGTGTCAATCAGACCATTTTGTGTATTTCAAGAGATTTGATAACGGTAGATATATTATTCTATTGTTGTATGTAGATGACATGCTGGTTGCAGGGTCTCACATGCAGGACATCTCAGAGCTTAAGGTAAAATTAGCTCAAACGTTTGCTATGAAGGATTTGGGAGAAGCAAAGAAAATCCTTGGCATGAGCATTAAGAGGGACAGGAAAAATCACAGGTTGATATTGTCTCAAGAAGATTATGTGGACAAGGTGTTGAAACGGTTCAATATGCAGGATGCTAAACCGGTAAGTACACCTTTGGCTGGACATTTCAAGTTAAGTAAAGAACAATGTCCCAATTCATATGAAGAGGTAGAGTACATGAGTAAGGTTCCATATTCTTCCGCGGTAGGAAGTTTGATGTATGCAATGGTATGTACTAGACCAGATATTGCCCAAGCAGTGGGAGTGGTAAGTAAGTATATGGCTAATCCAGGTAAGGAACATTGGAAAGCAGTTTAATGGATCCTTAGATATCTGAGAGGAACCAGCAGTAGACACTTGTGCTATGGAGGTTCAGATACTTCTCTACATGGCTATGTAGATTCAGATATGGCAGGGGATTTGGATGGCAGGAGAAGCACCACAGGTTATGTTTTTACTGTAGGTGGAACAACGGTTAGTTGGATATCTAAGTTGCAGAAGGTCGTAGCCTTGTCAACTATAGAAGCAGAATATATTGCAGCTACAGAAGCTAGCAAGGAGATGATATGGATGACACGATTCTTAGTAGAGCTTGGAAGGGAGCATGGAAGTTGCAGATTGTACAGTGACAGTCAGAGTGCAATCCATTTGGCTAAGAACTCAGCGTTTCACTCAAGAACCAAGCACATACAGCTAAGGTACCACTTCATACGGCAGGTATTGGAAGATGGTGAGTTGAAGCTAGAGAAAATCCATACAGACAAGAATCCTGCTGATATGCTAACAAAGCCGGTTACTAAGGAGAAGTTGAATCTTCATTCAACTTCTATTGGTCTTCATGATTGAGTTGAAGATGGAGGAGCTAGAAGATATTGCTGTACAGGTACTGGTCAGCTGGTTTATCTCCAAGTGGGAGATTGTTAGGGTGTGGAGCTAAAAGCTTCACCAAGGAGCATACAAAACAGTTTCGGGTCTACACAGACACCGGCGTCGGTCAGGAGCGACCGACGTCGGTCAGTTGCAGTTACAGAGGCGCCGACGTCGGCAGCAGGGTCGGCCGGCGACGGTCACAGGCGAACAGACAGGAACCGACGTCGGTTACCTGCGTGTCCAGAAAGCGATTTTCGAGGACAGAAGCGAGTGTTTGCATGATGAGTTTGAGTTGTGAACTCAAACTCGCGTCTCTATTATTAGCAATGTTATTTTTAGAGCCCTTGTTGAAGAGGTTAACTGTTTGTTGTAAAAGCATGCTTAAGTTTCCTATTATCTATATGTAGGAAAGATCTTCTTAGCTATTGTGTGTAAGAGAGTTGAACTGTATGAGTAGAACATTGTAAATGTTTGAAGGACAGTATTGAGTTGCATCAATCCAGGTTGTTGGATTTGATTGTACTTGAGAGAGAGCTCTTGAGGAATAGAGATCTAGTGAGAGATCTTGTGTGCATCTGAGAGAGGTGTGGAAGAACGAAGTTTCTTCAAATTGTATTCCTATTGTAAAGAGTTTCAATACAAGTTTTCAGGGTGTTTTCTTGTATATCTTGTCCTGTGCTATTTATCATTTCAGTTACTTATCTATCTGATTTATTTCCGCGTTTATTGCTTTCAAAAGTGTAATCCATTGTTGGTTGATCCCCAACACTTCCCATTTGGTTTTGGTTGATTCACAACACAACTACACTGATGTCTATTGGCTCTTCCACTTGTAGTTTGTACTTATATTTATTTGATGACATTCAAAAGCTTTAATCCCATATTCTCCAAATTAAAAAAAATATCTATCAAAACTATAAAATCTATATGATTATTCTTAGTACATTATTTTATCTTCCTGCTCCCATGAGGTTTTCAAATCCTCACTTTCTTCTTCATCATTTTATTTATAAGGTGAATTTTCTTCAAATTCTAACTACAAGACAACTTTATCTTGCACGTGTCTATAATTATTCATAATTTTATCAACCCTTTATACATTAATATTGATTCTAATAGGATTCTCTTCTACCTTTAACACATACTCTATGCCTCTTCAACTATATGTATAAGCTTCACCATGAATTACTTATCTTATATTATTAGCTTCAAACCATTTATATTTTTGGATAAATTTTTCTATCTAAATCATCATTTGTTAACCTTATGGTGAACATATAAAATTATTAGTGTATTGCTTCACTTACATCTCCTTTTAAATTAAATTTTGTAGTGTTTTCAAAAGATTCAATTCATAATATAGTGGAAGACATTTACCTTTAGCTTTGTTGGCAGTTTATCCCATTTGTTGATTTTGGCCTCTTCATCAATCCATTCTTTGTTTCTATCCACTGAATAGTTAGACATTCTTTAAGAAATTTCTTAGATTATTTCAATCTCATTAGCTCTTATATGTCAACAAAATTAATATATTATTCAATACATGGTATATGAATTCCTCTATATTTGATGATCCAGTGAAAATTATCACTTCAACCTTCATTCATTTTCATATTTTAAATGGATTTAAGAAATATCCACTCAACTCCTTCATCTCAATTAGTCAATATTCTAACATTATCTATTTTCCTTCTTCATCATCACTTATATCACCAACATCTGTAAACCCTCTTCTTATATCCACTTCATAGGTGTCCACTTTATTTGTATTATACTTAGTGAGTCCAATATTTCACCCAATATTCCTACCACAATATATTATTAAATACTTAATTTAATATCCACTCTTATTATTATTTGTATAGCCATTTAAACCCTTTTTACAAACTACACATTATTAGAATTTTCTAAAAAGCTAAAAAGCTATAAATTTTATTGAACTTGATGATCAAACCAATTACAAAAATAGAAAGCTATAAATCTATAGTTTTTATTGAACTTGATAAAATAAAAATAGAAAGCTAAAAAGATACAACTTTTATTGAACTTGATAATCAAACTAATTATAAAGCACCTCATCAAATAGAGGACATATTAAAATAGTGAGTAATAAAGCTTGCAAAGATTTAAAATAGTTTAAAAATAATATGAGGAATTTTAAAAAAAAAAACTTAAAAAAAACATATCCTAAGCAACACATAGCTTCAACTTTAAAGATTGCTTTTAAAACAAAAACTATCAATGGAGAAATTAAATCCATATTAAAACACTCCCCCTTAATTTATACCATGAGCTACTTCAACATCTATAATGTCCAAACTCTATCTTAGGCATTCAAAATTCTCTATAGCTAATGCTTTTATGAGTATATCTGCTACTATCCTCATATCTTCAAAACTCTAAATGGATTTCTCCATTGTTCATCAACTCTATAATAAAATGATAAATGATGTCTATATGACTACTTATTTTTTGAAAAACATAATTCTTTGATAGTGTAATTGTTGGTTTGATATCATAAAATACTGATGTATGATTCCCCTACTTATATAATAGATATGTCAACACTCTCTGCATCCAAACTAATTGACATGTTACTGATGTTGATGCAAAATACTTTGCATCATCTAATGAAATGATCACTATAGGTTGCTTATTTTATGCCCATGAAACTACACGTGTTTGAAAATGAAACACATATCCATAAGTACTCTTCCTATCATCTATGCTACCTATAATATCATTTTCAGTATAGCTAATCAAATCAAAATTATTAGTTGTGGAATATAATATTCCATATCCTATTTTTATAGTACTACATATCTCAGTATTCTCTTCCCAACTTGCTAGTGTGAGTATTTTGGTGAATCCATAAAACATGAAACTCAACTAACTCCATATTAATATTTGGCCTTGTAACTGTGATGTACATCAAAATTCTAATGATTTTTTTGAATATAGCTAGATCAACATTGGATCCCTTAAATTCTCAAAGCTAAGTTTTGTTTCTATTAAAATTGGAGTTTATGTTGGATTGCAATTAATCATATTGGATCTTCTCAACAAATCCTTGGCATACTTATATTGTCAAATAAAAATACCATTATCTGATTTAACAACTTCAATGCCCAAAAAATATCTCATCAATCTAAATCTGTCATTTTAAATTCTTCCTTCATAATTAATTTAAACATGTCTACAATTTTTTTTTGATAATTATTAAGTCATCAACATATAAACATACAATCAAAATATAATCTTTCTTGTTGATTTTTGTATACAATGTAAGATCATTACTACTTCTAGTGAATCCATTACTTACCAACCATGAGTCAATCTGACTATACCATGATCTTGGTGTTTGTTTCAGCCCATAAAGAGTTTTATTCAATATGTATACCTTGTCTTCATGTCTATTCACTTCATAACCTGGTGGCGGTTCCAAATACACTTCTTCCTCTAGAAAACCAGTTAGAAATGTTCATTTGACATCCATTTGGTAAGTTTTCTAATTGATTTATATTGTTATGGCTAAAACCATTCTGAATGTATCAAGTATTTCAATTGGTACAAATGTCTCATTATAATTAATTCCATGTTTTTATTCAAAACCTTTTGTTGCTAACCTTATTTTGTATTTATCAACTTCTCCTTCTACACTGAACTAGGTCTTATAGACCCATTTGACTCCTATGTTTTCTTTACCTTTAGGTAGATCTACTAGTTCCCATGTTTCATTTATTTCATTAGAATCCATTTCTTCATCCATAGCCATGATCTAATGATCTTCCTTAGCTTCTTCTTCTAAACATACAAAATCATGAGAGAATAAATACAAATTTGAATGTAAATCTAAATTCTCTTATCCTTGATCATAAATATCTTTCAAACTTCTTATTTTATTACCTCTATATCTTGATCGTAATGAGGAAAATATATGATCTGATTCATTAATTCCTTGGGAATTGGGAGTAGGATGACTTTCATGAAATGATGATTCACCTTGTAGAATCCTTGGTATTATTAGCTCTCCCAAGTTGTCTCCTTGTATATTTATTATTGGATTACCTATTGCTTGTGAACTTGACTAACCGTTATATTTATTTTTCTTCTTCTTGAGATATAGTAGCTGTAATTGATTTATTAATACTTCCATCCTAATATCTCGACTGATGATTAGCTTTTTGATAATGATATTGTATAACTTGTAAGCTTCTAATTACTCACTATAACCAATAAAGATACATTTTTCACCTCTATCATCTAATTTACTTCTTATTTATTATAATAGATGTTCATATGCCACACATCCAAAAATTATTAAGTGAGATACACTGTGCTTCCTGCCACTCCATGTTTTCTATGGAATTTTGTCTTTAACACTCTTTGTATGACATATGTTTATAATATATACCGCACATGCTAGTACTTCTGCCCAATATTTATTAGACAAGTGTTTGGCCTTCAACATGCTCCTAGCCATATCCACGATTGTTCTATTTTCCCTCTCTACAACACCATTTTGATGTGGTGTGTATCTTTTAATAAATTGATTCTTAATTTTATGATACCTATAAAAATATAGAAATTCATTTGAATTGTATTCACCACCTTTATTTAACCTAATTACCTTGATGTATAAGACACTCTATTTTTAAACCATTGCTTTGAAAGCCCTAAATATTCCATGAGGCTTTAGACTTATACTTGAAAAAATATATTTAAGTTTCCCTAATAAAATCATCAATTAAAGTTAAGAAATATAAACTTACTCCTAATGCTAGAGTTTGCATAGGTCCACATATATCAATATGAATAAGCTCTAATGGTGCCTTTGATCTATAAGAAAATCGTGTTGGTAAAACTTTTTTGTGATGTTTTTCCAAAATACAACTTTCACATGAACTCATTAGCTATTCAATTGGTGGTATTCCTCTCATCATCTGTGTCTTCCATAATAGACTTAAGACTCCAAATTGAAGATGTCAATACCTTAGATTCCATAACCATGTCAAACTTTAATGGGCTACATTTTAATTTGCCTTGGTCTCTTTTTGGCTTGACTTTTCACCTTTAATTCGAAGTGGTAATATTGAAGTCCTAGTTATCTCAACCTTTGCAATCAACTTGTCACTTAGAAATCTATCTATTGTAGTGTACACATTATCTTTAAATGATACTTTATAACCTTTTAAGATTCCCAACACTCATCAGATTATGCTTCAAACCTAGCATAAAATAAACACCTATAATATGCTTTCTTTCACCATATTTTGTAAAAATGTTAATCACACCTTTTCCCATCACTGATACTTTATTATCATTACCTAGATTGACTTATAACTTCACATAATTGTCTAAAATTGTAAATAAATATCTATTTCATGTCATATGATTACTATATCCAATATCTAAAAACCAAATATCACTAGATATCTCTTAAATAACATGACATATAATGAATAAAGGCTCAAAATTGTTTTCAAATACATCTAAAAAATTACTTTTTATTTAGCTTCATCTAATTCCTTTTTCCAACACTCATATGGATAATGACCAAAACTATTTCATTAATAACACTAAACATTAGATTTATCATACCTCTCAAAATGTTGATGAGACTTATTGCATCCTCTAGAACTATGAGTATTGAAGTTTTGATTTGAACTTTCATCTTGATCTAAACTACTATTTCTACCTCTTTGATTATTATTTATGCCTCTACCTTTGAATTTTGACCTTGCTCTTCCTCTATCTTTGTTAAATTAAATTTTTTATTTAAAAACATTATCCAAAGAGGAATTATTATTCTTATTCATTCTAGATTCGTGAGATAATAGAGACCCCATCAACTCATCTACAGATCACTGTGTTAGATCTTTATATTCTTCAATATCAACAATGATGGAATCAAACTTACTAGGTAAACTCATAAGAATATTTTTTACAACCTTCTTATCAGATATTTCTTCTTCATGCCATCTGATTTAATAAACAACATTCATGACTTGACTCAAAAATTGGTCTATAGACTTTGAATCTTTCATATGCGCATTCTCAATATTTCTCCTAACAAACTATAATTTAGCCACGTTTACCTTGGTGGTTCCCTAATAAATTGTTTATAGAACATCCTATACCCTCTTGAACCTAATTATTATTTCAAACCTAGGGAAGATATAATCATTCATTACTTATCAAATAAAAAGTAGGGCTTTTACGTTCATGTTCTTATTTTCTCTAAGCTGGTCTTTTTCAGCCTATGTCAAACCCTAATAGGTTACCTAATATATAGGTTCTACTAATCCATTCTCCACTAAATTACATACACATCATGTGAAAAAAACATAGTTTTCATATTGATTAAATAAAAATCATAATTTTTACTAGTAAATATTAGAATATGTGGTTGTGTGAGACTACTATTTTTTTGTCATAATATTTTGATATACTTTTCCTTCAAATTTGACTTCTTATAAAAATTTAGTAGTCCTTGATTTGGAGATAGTTTGTATCCCTTATTTTGTCTTATTTTTTTTTATTTCTATGGCAGTGACTATGGCAATTTCAATGGCCAAATGATGTATTTTTTCTTCTCTTTCCCACACTTGCTCTTCTCATATGGCCAACTTGCTTCCTATTCTCCAATCTAGCTTTGCCTAACAATTTACCTATTGATATCTACTTACTTCTCACCAATCACTACTCTCTTCTAACTTGATCAACCTAGACACTGGATCTGATACCACAATGATGGATAGAACAAAAATGGGAAGCTAAAAAGTTATATCTTTTATCAAAATTTATAATTGAACCAATTACAAATCACCTCATCAAATAGAGGACATATTACAATAGCTAGTAAGAAAGCTTATGAAGATTTAAAATAGTTTAAAAATAATCCAAGGAACAAAAAACAAAAAAAAATATTAAAAAAAAAACTTATCCTAAGCAATGCATAGCTTCAACTTTAAATCTTGCTTTGAAAACAAAAATTATTGGTAGAGAAATTAAATCCATATTTTAAGGGTATGTGCACGAGGTTGGGGGATAACTCCATGTACATACCCTTTAATTTGTATGCATTATTAAAAGTATGGCTTGATAATTACTAAGCTATAATACATATGCATCATAACAATGCATACACATTATTACAACACATACACATTAATTGTAGTATTTTTCTAAAAAAACCCATAGTATAATGCTGCCATTTTTTTTTTACAACTCCTAAGTACTATTATGTGATCTTGTTTTTATTCCAAATACCTCAAAACTCACTAGAAATCCATTATAAATCTCTACACATCCTAATCTTCATAATGTTGCTACATAAATGAGGTAAGTGATAAAAAACTACATCTATTAACCTTATATTTTACAATTTTTTTACATTATTTAATATGTAAATTATTTAAAATTAATAGATGAATCCATTACAAGAGACTATAAGTATCATTCTAACCCTCCACTTGACTCTGATATTCCTATGGCTAACCCTCCACTTGACCCTCCTAATCTTCTAACTAACCCTCCCCCTGACCCCCCTAATCATCTATCTAATCCTCAACCTAACCCTCCCAACCCTTATATTCCTCCACCTAACCCTAATACAATAAAAAAAGATCCCC
Source organism: Torreya grandis (assembly GCA_037957365.1). NCBI lineage: Eukaryota > Viridiplantae > Streptophyta > Pinopsida > Cupressales > Taxaceae > Torreya > Torreya grandis. Next base: position 6,953,258 of record JARHVA010000032.1, read on the forward strand.
TAGGCAGCCATAAGTATCTATCTGCATACATTATGGAAAACAAAATTGAAATTGAGTAGGTAATTAGGAGATTGAGGGATCCCACATCCACCCACACCCATTGCACCTATCTAGCCAATAACCTAGAGTCATTATTGGGTCAAGTTGACTCAATAAAAATTCAAATTGATATATATATATGCATTATATTGGGATAGTGTTAAGGATTATTTTTTTGATAAATTATCAGCATGTGATATCCAAAATCTTTATTAGCAATTCATGAAGCTAGGCACATACCCTTAACAATTTATTTGCAAAAATTGAATTTGAGTTTTCTAATTGCTTAACCATTCACCAATAAATTAAGCCATAAAATCAAGAGAGAAAAACACAGAAAGGACTAAAATGATATTATGTGTTAATTTTTCTATCCCAAGTCCCTCTTTTTATAATTGAATATGGATTATGTTTGTAGACTACATTTAAGAAACAAAGAAAGAAAGTGTTGGATTTTTGAAAAGAGATTAGCATGTGACATTAAGGTGATTAGAGATACATAGGATGCATTATTTGATGTATATTTTTATTTAGATTTTAGGGGATGTGAGTAAAAGGGAAAGCATTTAGTGATAGTGGCAATGACAGTGACAATGATAGTTGAAGTTGTAGTTACAAGGAGAGGGATATTCTAGAACCTCAATTTGCACATGCATATAATTGATGTACATGATGGCCTCTTCCAATATTTAGGTTGTGCCAAGCTTGGTTGATCTTCATTCTAGTCCTCTACTTAGAATTAAGCTATACAAAAACCTCAATTTGTGGCTAATTCTTTGCCATCTAACATGAGCTACAATAATCTAAGATTGGCCTGATCATGAGCCTAACCTGAACTTGAGCCTAAATATAAATACCACATTTGGACTTGCACCTTTTTATCACATAGTCCAAAGTTTCACATCGACCACTCCCACTAATGGCCAACTCCATTTCCATATCCTTCTCACCCTCCTCATTATCATTATTATTATTACCAATACCATTTGATCCTTCAAATATAAAATTAATATAAACATCCATATCTATTTTAAGTAGTAAAATGAATAAATTTCTCATTTAAAATGGTTGTAGAATAGAGAGAATAAAATGATCACAAATGATGATAGAACAATGAGCATAGATACTTAAAAGTGTCCTTAATTATCAAATATAATTATAATTTGGATATTATACATGTACCCTATTACCACATAGTCTAGAGTTTCACATTTCTCACTCCCACTAATAGACCACTCCATCTCCATCTCCATCTTCATCTCTCCCTCCTCATTATCATTAGTATTCTTACCAATATCATTTTATCCTTTAAATATAGACTTAATATAAACATCCATATCCATTTTAAGTATTAAAATGACCAACTTCCTCTTTAAAAATGGTTTTATATGAGAGAGAATGATAATTATTGCAAATTATGATAACACAATGAGGAAAGGTACTTAAAATGTGCTTAGTTATCAAATATAATTATAATTTGGACATTGTACATGTACCCTATTACCATGCAGTCTAGAGTTTCACATTTATCACTCCCACTAATGGCCAACTTCATATCCATATCCATCTCCATCTCTCCCTCCTCATTATCATTATTATTCTTACCAATATTGTTTGATCCTTCAAATATAGACTTAATATAAACATCCATATATATTTTAGGTAGTAAAACGAATAACTTCCTCATTAAAATGGTTGTGCAAGAGGGATAATAAGAATGATTTAAAATGATTATAACATAATTATCATAGGTACTTAAATCATGCTTAATTATCAAATATAATTATAATTTGGATGGTGTACTTATACCTGTACACACGGTGAAAAAGTGAAATTTGTCAATAAGTTTGTGCATGATTGGAGATCTTAAGTCTTTGGGAGAACTCCAAGGTGATTCATACCTTTTTTAAGGTCATATTAAATGCCTAAATCAATCCTAATAGCCATCAAAAGAGACATGCCACGTCATTTAGGCCTCCAAAGTCAATTGTTAACAATGAAGTGTAATGTTTGACCATTGATCTAGATTTAATAATTTTAGGTGATTTGAAAATTTTAAATGATTGAAGACATGTGATAATGGGAAAAAAATAATTTGTCCTATTATATGAAAAATCTTATTAATTATGAATATTATATACAAAATCATATTATATGCAAGTTGTACAGAAGTACATAAAGAATGTCTATGCGGACAAATTTCTTGAATTGCATAAAAAATGTCCATTAAAAAGTATGTTTTTGTCTATAATATGTATAATAAATATGAATTATGGTATAATGTGTATGTATTATTGGAATTATGGCTTTATGCTACCATGACAAACTATGTCATACCATAATGAGTACGTGTTCCATCATAATGTGTATGTGTTATGATGTAAAACATACATGTTATGGTATAATGCATACATGTTATTATATGCAAATTCATTAGCATAACATGTATGCATTGTAATTTTGAATTTAAAATCCTAGACTTTTGGCTTAGAAATAGCATGGGTTCCCAAGCTAAAGGCTTGGACCTATCAATATACAATCAATTCTGAGAGCTTTGATAGAAAAAAACAAATTTCAACTTCCATCTCCAAATACACTAGGAATTTCAACAAAAAAATTCAAAAAATTATTACCATGATGACGAAAACACTCACATTTTAAATATATTATTTTTATAATTTTTGAAATATTTTAAGGTTACAAACTATGTTGATTTTTAACTATAGTGTTTTTAGGCTGCCACATGCCATAAATATACATACCTATACATGTTAATGTAATTTGCTTTCATTCATCTAAGTGAAAAACAAATTATATGGTCACAAACTAGGCCTAATTCTACACACATTCATAAAGAAAATCCATTTTCATTTTTTTAGATAGTTAGGGGGGACACATGTTTAGATATCCATCTTTTGTTAGTTTTCAAGATCTATTTACTTACAAAATTAATAAAAAAAATATTCATTGATAAAATATAAAAAAATATAGGTCACAAACTAGAAGATCTTATATAATATTCACCAAAGGGTTTCAAACAATATTAAATAATGCTAAAAAAAGGGTGGGCCACATGACCATCTATCCACTTTATTTTATTGAAAAAAATATGATTTTCTATTCAAATTTTATAACTTTAACCTAGTTATATTGAATCATTTTTATAAAAAAAATAGTGTTTTGGAAACTAGACTTGAAGTGATACAATTAATTTTCTTCTATCATCTTTAAATTTTGAGTGTAGGTATTTCAAATTATCTATAGAAGTTAAATTTTCTAAAATTTCAAGAAAAACATGTTTATGAGTAACCCCTTTTTGTCCCCCAACTTTGTGCACTTATCCCTAACAAATATTACTTCTAATCAACTTATATTTTGCCTTTAACAAATACTCTATTCCTTTTCTTTTAATTTACATATAAGCTTCACCATGCATTACTTAGATCTTGTATAATTAACTTAAAACCATTTATATTTCAGCCTTTGAGAAATTAAAAATAATCTCTTTTACCTTCTCCATGAGTTTTTTCAATGTGTTTGTTAACTAGTTGATCTTGCTAAGTGATAGATTATCTTATTTAGCATGTTGTCCTCTTTTAAATTCATATTCATATTTGAAATTATTTTGAGGGTCTCTTGAAGTGTCCTAATGGAGTTTTCATGAGTTTAATGAGTTGTCTCTACACTAGTGTCATGTCATGACCTTGTGTTTAGTCCTCCTAGCTTAAGTTCACTTTACAAACCTCCATGATAAATACTCATGTAATAGGCAGATTTGGATTAGTGTATGTGCGAGTTAGGACTTCATTTGAAGTGTCATTACAATTGGTGCATCACCTCATTAGTATAAGTTTACTTTATGTTCTCTTTCTCCCTTTTCATCCAAATGAGCTAGTATTATAGGTGATGAGATTCAATAGATAAAAAAAGGAACCTAGCCATTCAATTTAGATTTTTACTTGTGCTATATGAAACCCACAAGCCTAAAGGTAATCACATGTTCTACTCAATTTGGAGAAGGCTTGAACTACCTCTCTAAGGGTGTAAAATTGAGTGACAATAGTTTTGGCACGCCTAATGAGACCAATGTGCAAAAGAGTGGAAGAAATTCTTGGTGTGTTCTTCTACCCATCAGCTTTGGGAAGCATTCAAAAAACACCAATGGTGATTCTGAATGTAATCAGTTGGTTTTAACATCCTAGGTACTTTTGAAAATAATTTGATAATATCATGTGTTATCATTTGACTAATTAAGTTGGCACGACTAGATTTGATGAAAGTTTGTACTATACACCTCCCTACTAACCTTGTCATGATCCCAATTATGTGTCTCAACATCCCTATCAAGATTATTATCAGCCCTATGAGTCATGGCATTCCAATGGTCATCCTAAACTCCCTTCATATGACCATGATGTTGTTGATCAACCCCATGAAGAAGAATATGGGTAAGGTTGTCATAGGAAGAATACTAGGAAGTGTTTCCCTATCAACCTTAATATGATCCATATCAGCCTCAACATGATTCCTATCAGCCTTGTCATGAGGAATTGGATGATATCATTGATTGGGAAGCAATATTTAAGGTGTTATAATCTCAAATTAGGAAACTAAATCAATAATTTGAATCTCTTGAAAACCCTCACTATTAGCCTCTTCCTCCTACTTCAATTCCACCTCAAGATAAATCCTTATTTAAACTCATTCCAATTGTGCTAAACTTAGAAAAAGTGATGATAAAATGGGATAGTAACTTGATTTGATCCCTATTCATCTCATAGAGAAGTTGACAAAGTTGGTTTAATTCTTTTTGAATAAGTTGAGGTTAGTTGAAGAGGAAGCCAACTATATCATCAATATTGATTTTCATGAAAAGATATGTTATATCCAATGGTGGGTAGATATATTAGAGAGATAGGAAAGTCAAGATATTGAAGATCAATTTGCATCTGTTGAAGAGCTGCAATAAGTCTTTGAAGAAAGTAAAGCCCTTATTGAAGAAGATACATCTTCCATTGCTCAAACCAACTTGTCATCTCCCCAAGAGTCTATTAAAAAAATGTCAATTCCTAAGCACATTTATAAGCCATCCATAACACCTCATACTTCCTCTCCAACCCGTGAACTTATTCACCACCATCCCACCTCATCCCTTCTTAAAATACAACCCATCATATGAGAGATAAGTGAAGAAGATAAATCCAAATTTGCAGTTGATCAAGAAGATGACTCAAGTTTCTTTGATGAAGAGTTCACTATAGGGAATATCCTTGGTGAATAAAAACATAAATCCATCTTATTGAGTGAACAAAAAGATGATCAAAGTGATGTCATAACCACTCATGAAGAGGCTGATCAAGATATGGAAGAGGAAGCTTTGAATAAGGACATTACATTACCTGAGTTGGTTGAGACTAATGAACATGATCAAGAGAAAAAATAATAGAAGATGAAACAGTTGTTGGTTCCATGGAACAAGATGAATTATGGTAGAGAATCAATGAGATATGTGAATAATTTGAATTTATTCAAAAGCCTACATATCCTATTGGTCAAGTTTAAGACACTCTTAAATTTGCCTTGCATCTTGATGGTGTGATTACAAAAGAAGATCTTATGCCATCCAAAATTGTTGAAGTTGTATCCAGCCTTGATTTTAAAGACTCTTCAAGTAATCAACTTTAATTTGATCAAGTATACAATGGCCAAGAAGATGAAGTTGAAGATGTTATGGTTCTTGAAGAGAAAGAAGTCAAAGGTGATTTCCATCAACATGTTGATCTCCTTTAATACATTGAAGTCCATTTCAAGTTTTAAGGTCATGTCCATAAGAAGATCAAATAATATTTATTCATTAAGGACAATCGTGAATATTGGGTAGAGTATAAAAATTCTTTGTAGAGCTTGATAAGCTTGCAGTTAATACAAAATCTGATGTTATTCAAAATTCCATGAATGACAAAGAATCATGTTTGGATGAATTATCATTCGACAAGCTTACAGTTGAATAACATCATGAAACTATTATTTAAATACTAGAATAATTCACTTTAATAGGTGATATGTTTGCATTTTTTGTTCTTGCATTGGAGATCTTGCCAAAGAGAGTGGAAAGCATGAAGGAGTTGAAGACACCAAGAATAAATCTCAAAAGGCAATTTCCTTCATTCCCTCTTTCATCTCATGGATCAAATATTATAGGTACAATCACTAGGGGGTGAATTAGTGATGCAATCAATACAAATCCAATTTCAAAACTTCAAACTCTCAAGCACTCAATCATAAACATTCATGAAGCATATAAACCATTCATAAAAAAAGATATGCAAGATCAATGGCACATAACACATGAATTATGTGGGAAAAAATCAAGGGGGATAAAACCCACTCTCAATCCTATAAACATATGGACTAAAATCCTATAATATATCACAAACAAGAGACCTTTTGTTCATGAAGCACCCACTTCACAAGGAGCACCTACCCCTAAGCATGAATAAGCACCAACACGAAACCTATGATATAAACATCTCCAAAACTATGATTTCCTTTCAATATGATAGGGAAATAATTTATGACACCTCTCTTCAATCCTTCACATTCTCTCAAGCCTTCACACACAACCAATACATCCAAAAGACCCTTTTGGATCACTCTATACTTCTTCGCTCATCTTCAATCTTCAACCCTATAAGAAAAATATTATAACATTAAAAATATGACCTATATGTCATGCATACATTTATCAATGTAGTCTTCTCTTCAATCTATCCACCAAACACAATCACACTTCACTATACTTCATATATCAACTCTAGAAACCATCAACTTTGATCTTGCTCTTTATAGAGGCTACATGATCATCACCTTCTTGGTTAGCCACAAAAAGTTCCTTAACCATTAAGGATTATATCACAATTTAAACAAAACCAAATTCATAGGTACTCCATATCTTTTATATACCACCCTTAAGCAACAAAACCTTTCAATTAGGCTTAAGAAGATTGTTTCAGTCCATGGAGGCCTATTCACCCTTTTAACACCTCATCGAGCAAAACTAGGAACATAAGACCACTTCAAAGTACATAGTTCCATGCCAAATCACCCCTAATCCATCTTAAAATTATTTCATTCATCCATAAACACATTTTTATATGTAAAATTTATCAAACATTTGATTTGTACATGAAATCACCATGAATGAACGAAAAGTCAACTTGTAAGCAATTGTTCATATTGAAGATGGATTGGTAAAACCACCAAAATCCATATAGATGATACTCAAGGAATATAAAACACTCTCCAATATATAATTAAATTTTAAACATCTAAATACCATCAATAAAATTTTAAACATCCTTCTCAGGTCATTTACAGAAGAAGGTCAAACCCTCAGTTAAATTTGAACCTCAATAAATGTAGGTGTACAGCTATTAAAACCTCAAAATTATTTTTATTGGATTTAAATTTAAGTTATATACCACTTTTATTTTTATACCACCATCAAATTATTCCAACATCAAAAGTTATAGCCAAAATAATTAAGACTAGTTTTACTTTGTAAACTCAAATATTTGAATTCCAATGGTCACTTTTTAATGCAAATTTGGCTAATATGAAAAACAAAGAAATATGCTTGGAAGACCAAATTTTCACTACCATAAATTTTTATAGACACTATTACAAGACATTACATTTTAAGCACATGATCTAGGCATAAACTTCAACAAACCCATGTGACCATTTTCTTCTAACACCTTCACATGTGTGAATGCTGACATCATCAATATTCGCACTTAGCCTAATTTGCCAAAATACCAATTAGGCCTAGATGATCAAAAGGATGAACAAAATGGAAAATTTTCACTTCCAAAATCACTCCAATCTCTCTTTACACCCCATAGGGCCTCTACAACATGATCACATCATCAACAACATCCATCAACTTACCTATCTAACCAAACACTAAAGGTCTATGCATGACTACTGAAGCACACTTTGTCATTGAATAGCTAACAACCTTAAAAACTCAATAAATCCCTTGTACACATTTAATAAATAATTTAAAACACTCCAACAGTATCCCCATTTTTCATTTATGTCAACATCAACACAAAGCTTATGCACAAACTCTTTCTCCCTCTACAAGCACTTTCTCCCCTTTGACACAATGACAAAGTGGGCTTACTTTCTGATATTGAGGAAATGAGAAGGATTTCAAGACAAAAATCAATAATGGACCACCTCTAAGATATTATACAAATCCCCCCTAACATTGTGCATACCACTTCTTCTCAAGACTACCTCAAGCTTACTCAAACACAACACTCTTCTTAACCATACATTGCTCTATAAAAAAAAACATATAAGAACACCAAAAAATTGATTGAACACATATTGAAAATAATGAGAGGAACTCACCCTAAGTTATTTTATCTTAGTCACCCCTTGAGTACCTTCAGACCAACTCAAACTATGATGAAACTTCATAGATGTCTTCATACCTTTTCTCACAAGCCACCTCCATGATTTTCAACAGAAATTCAAGTCAATATTCAAATATGAAATATGTAAAAAATCAATCAAAAAACACATTTAGGGATAACCATACCTTGTTAATTTAGAGAAAATGACCAAAAAATCACTTTTTTCACACTAGCCTTGCCTAAAAGCCTAGTAGCCCTACTTGAACCTTGAAAATACCATAACATTCTATATATGCACTTTCATGACTTGAAATTTAATATCTGGAGTAAACTCATATGTCCCCTAAATCATGAAAATAATGATCATCTAAATCTTCCCCTGCAACATAGCTCCTTCACAAACTGACCTGCTAATTCTCCCTCTATTTGCATAAAATCTCATGTATAGGATAAACTACACATTTATAGATGAATTTAAAACATGTTTTGAGCACCTTTGTGGACATTTCAATGGATTAAGCATCCTTAGGTATCAAATCCCTTGGGAAGGGCATCAACTCATATGGTGCAAAAACTAGGGCATCACAAAGAAATCTGGTCAAATACCATCTTTCGATCAATTCCAGATCCTAAAAAAATTTACACATATTTAGGTCACTAATACACACTTCTGGATCAAATATTGAGGCTATATTATTTTGAGAATTCATAAAACCATGAAATGGTTTTTGACTTTGTAGCCCTTATACACAGACTGTCATATCCAAGAGCCTTCAAAAATATTCAACTTGCCTTCAAAATATCTTCAAACCATAAAAATACATGGATCACAATTGAATTATGTCAACACACCTTTCTATGCCACAAAGTTACCTTGAACACTCACCAATCCGCATTTGACACTTGGAGTTAGTCATTCCATGTCTGTAGACCATGTGTACATAGTAATCACTATGACTAAACACCCTATAATGAACATGGAATCCTTTTGACATATCCATATCACTTCTTACCCTTAGACACATAAAATACAACTGGCCTCTACCCTTGGTTAGATTCTTAGACTTCAAAAGCATCAAATTTATAAGAAGATCACACACTAAGCAGTTAACACTGACCAAAATAGATAAGCTAAACACATGATCATTAGAGCTACTTGTTATCAATAAAATGCATGAAACTTCATATAATACACTTGGCAAAGTCCTTTCCATACTCTATATCAGCCTTACCTTCATACTTCATGATTTGACCATCTAAACCAAGCATCAAAAATTGACTAGAATTTGCTTTTAGGATGAATGTCCCTGAATGGGTCTCTTGAAGCTTTGCATTATAAATCTCTAGAATAAGCTTATTAAATTATTGTTCCCCCTTAACCAATGACTTTATATGATCAAAAAAATACTTGGTAACATAGGATAAACTATCTTAAACCAAAATGGTATTGGTCTCAAAAACCAATCAGCAACTTTGCATACCTTTATACTTTGTTCATCACCTAGATCACACACACTTGCTTTTACACAAGAAAGATGTGTCCCAAGAATCATAGTTATACCTTATGTCATAGAGATAATAAATGTCCCAAAACTTAGGAGACTCCCACATATCCATGCTCTCACTTGACTTGCAGTTCTACCTCATCATCAAATTAACTTTGACTGGGTTCTTTCCTTCATTCTTTTTGTCAACTTCAGTAAATAAGGCTTTCTGTTTGATATTTGAACTAGTACCTTGTTCTATCATGACAAACAAACCATTTTAAACCTAATTCTCATTTACCTACTTGATTCTCTATCTCCATTAATTAAGTCTCATTTTATTCATGTTGGGATTGATAAATTTTGAGGTAGAATTTTGATCATACTTATATAACCTTGTTATGTGACCTCTTTCATGACATTTGAAAAAAATGAAATTTATCTAATTGTACATACCTTGTGTATGGGATATATGATTATTCCTTAAAGTTTCATTGTTCCATTCATGTATTTGATCATTTGGTCTGCTGATGAAGACATTGCAGATCCTTGCAATATGACCAATCCCTTAATCCCTGTAGCATAAGATTTCATGCTTTCCTTGGTGACCTATTAACTATCTTGGGTGATAATATTCTTTACAATTTTTATTATCTTACCCATAATTACATTAAAATTCATTCTTTGAGGGTCCTCTACACTCCATTGACCTATGACCAAACTGATTGAAAGAGTAAAAATGACCATTAAAAATTGGAATACCTCATAACATTTAGTTGTCTGATAGGATTAATGTTCAATCTTCCAGTACCATCATTATTTGATTGATCATTGATCTTTAAGGTCTGATTCTTTTTATTCATATTGACACTCTCTTTGTCTTTACTATAATTTTACTTGGCATGATTAATCTTTTGATCCATCATCAGTGTCCTATCAATCTTCTTATCCTTTTGATCATCTTCATTAAACCCCAGGCCTGACTTGTCATTTGAGGCCTTTTGACTACTCAATAGATCATTAAGATCAACTATACTTTTCTCAAATTTCTGATATTTTTCAAGCTTGATTATAGCTTGATCTAGTTTCACTTGTAAATATTTTATTTCTAATTTGTATGTGACATATTCTTCATCCTTACCTTTTATCTCTTCATTAAGGATACAAACTTGAGTTTCAAGATGTTGAGTGATCTCATTATGCTCTTTGACTTCATTTCTCAACCTTTCTTTAAAGAAGCCAATTTTATCCTCATAGGACTTGATCAAAGAAGATTTATTTTTATTCTTGCCTTGTAGTAGCTTCATATTTTCCAAAGTATTCATATATTGATCTTGGGTAAGTTCACAAAGTTGAAGGACAAAAAGTGTCCTATCCGTGGACATGAGTTTTTTGAAATTTTAAAAATCTGAACTTCTATAGATAATTTGAGATATCTACACTCCATATTTGAAAATGGTGTAAAAACATGAAATGTATCATTTCAAGTCTAGTTTCCAAAAAACTACTTTTAAAAAAAAATTGTTAAGTATAACTAGGTCAAACATCTAGAATTTGAAGAGGAAATCTTATTTTTTTAACAAACATAATAGATAGACAGTTATGACGTGCACCATTTTTTGAGCAACATTTAATATTATTTGAAACCCTTTGGATAAAATTTAGATAAAATCTTCTATCAGGTCACCTATATTATTTTAGATTTTTTCAATGAATACTTTTTTTTATGAATTTTGAAAGTAAATAGATCCTAAAAACTAAAAAAGAAATTGATAGTCATTCATGTGACATGCCTAATTGCCTCCAAAAAAATGAAAATCAATTTTGTTTGAATGTGTGTAGAATTAGGCCTACTTGATCATCATATAATTTGTTTCTCACTTGTATCAATGAAAGACAAATTAATTGAACATGTATAAGCATCTATGTTTGTTGCATGTAATGGCCTAAAAAAGGCATAGTTAGAAATAAACATAGTTTGAAAGCTTAAATTAGTCCAAACATTATAAAAATCATAATTTGGAAAAAGGAGAGCATGATAATCATGATGGTATTAAGTTTTTTAATTTTCATGTTGAAATTCTTAGTGTATTTGGAAATTAAAGTTGAATTTTTTTGTTTATTTTCATACCTTTCAAAACTCAGCTATACATTCATAGTCCAAACCTTTGGCTTGGGAATCCAAGCCATTCCCAAGCCAAAATGCATGGCAATTGAATTCAAATTCAAATAGCATGATAGTGTTATTAACATGATCATGTTATTTAATAATTTAATCACGTTACATATTCTCTACACCCTAAAACCCAAATAGGAGCCATTAGGCCTAGTTGTCTTAAGATCAATTATTGGTTGATTAATATTATTGTTTGGGACCAATGTTCTTGTCAAGAATTGATATAATTGAATGATAATTGGAGAAGTATTAACCTATGAATCAATTTATTGTTCCTTTGATCCTAATATGGTGTGCAATCAGGCCAATAGATCTCAAAGTGACATTAGATGGACATATTTTCTTGGATGAAGCTTGGTTGGCCCCAATTATGTATCAAACTAAACTAAATACTTGGTTTTTTATAATATGGTGTGCAATTAGAGACTTAATTGACATCATATGGACATAATTCCTTTCTCAAGGCTCATGTAACCCCGATTATGTATTAGATTGAACTAAATATTTAATTAGTTTAATATGGAGTCCTTAAAGCCATAGTTGACATTATATTGAAGGAATTCCTTGCACAGGGACCAATTGCTCTTAATTATAGATTATACAAAAGAAAATACTCAATTGGGTAAATATGATATGAAATTGGGGAAAAATATTCACAATGGACATTATATAGACATAATTATTTGCATGGGGTGAAAAATGCATCGATCGATATTCTAGGTGGAAGTAGTTAATTACATAGGATTTGGTTGTCCTCAATTATGTATAGTATTGAAAAAAATATCAATTGATTTAACATGGTGTAATTTGAGCCCCAAATGACATTATATGGATGTAATTCCTTTCTTGGGGATTGAGTGGCCCCAATTGCATATCATATTGAACCTAAATACTTAATTGGTTCAATATGGTGTGTAATCAGGACTAATAGAACCCAAATGGAACATTATATGGACAAAATTACTTTCATGTGGCTCATTTGGCCCTAATTATGTATATGATAAAACCAAATACATGATTTTATAGATATAGTTTACAATCAGGGCCAACGATGTTATGATTGACATTAGATGTATGAACAATTACTTGCATGAGGCTTGGTTGGACATAATTTCATATTCAACTAAACTAAATACTTGGTTGATTCAATATGTTATGTATTTAGGACCAACAAATCCCCTTGTTAACAATAGAAGGATGAAATTTCATACACAAGGCTTGTTTAGACTAAATTTCATATATCATATTGAACCAAATATTCTTTCATTTGAATTTAGTGCACAATTAGAATCCCAATTATTATTAGATGGATGTAATTCCTTACATAGGGTTTAATTGGTGCTGATTTCATATCAGATTCAATCAAACACTCAATTATTTGAATAAGGTGTGTAATTAGAGCCCTAATTAAAATTATGTTGAAAAATTCCTTGAGAAAGATTTGATTGTCCCCAATTATTTATCATCTGGAACCGAAGACTTGATTGGTTCAATATGGTATGCAATCAGGGCCAAGAAATCCCTAATTTCCATTATGTATGAATGCAATTCTATGTGCATGGCTCCTTTGGACTGAATTACATACCAAATTGAAAAAATACTTATACTTGGATCCCCAATTGATATCATATGGATTAAATTCCTTATATTAAGTCTAAATTTCCCTTGGGATCAAATTAAAACCAATTAAAATCATTTATATATAGTAATATTTAGGTTCATAGGGATGAAATTGGTTAATATTGCATCAATCATTACCATAATTGACTTCATAGGCTCAATATGTGGTGATGTGGGGGATAATTGATCCCAAATTCACATTATTTACTCATATATCTATGTTCAAGGAGTTAAAATTTACCTCAATCACCATCATGATTATACCTTATATACCCTAAAACCTATACCCTAAGCCCTAATCAATAAATTTCTAATCCCTAAACTCTAAACCATAAATATAAACTCTTTAAACCTTGAATCAATCATTTTAGCTCAAATTAACATCATTTAAACTAAAAATTAAGTTCACATGGATTATTTTGGCCTAAATCACGTGCTTGATTGCCCCATTTAACTAATTCACTTAATATACATGATGACATCCATGGTATAATGATAACCCAAAAACACATTCTATAGTCACAAATGGGTCCAAATGATTCAAATAGTCCTTAATTATCTTTGTGATTGACCTCTAAACACATGGCATATCTAATGATTAGAGATTAATATATACATATCCTTAAACCTAAACCCTATGCCCTAATCCTTAATGCCTAAAACATAAATTGTAATCCCTATGCCCTAATGCCCACTACATTCCACAAACATACATGCATTATGATATAACTAATTTTATCACAAGATGACATGAAATGCACTTTTAAACCTATGGATAAAGCCTTTAGAGTACCAATCTAGATATGTATCTAAAGTAAATTGGGGATATTTATAGCCCCTTCAACTGAAGCAACCAAAGAGGAGGATCCAATTAATTCTTTTAATCGAGGAGGCATTTGAGGCCAATTTGAACCCCTTCAATAACAAGATATGATTTGGGGCAAAATCAAAATATTGATCTTCTTTCATGAATTGATCCAATTATTCAATTTTTGTAATTCCCTACATGATCTAGGCAAAATTGAGCCCCTAAACCAAATTTATGGATCAATCAATTGTATAACATGTATGAAACATGAACATGGCATAATTGACCCTACTTTTATCAGAAATGCAAACATGAAGGTAATCAAGTCATAAATAGGTGTTACAAGTAGCTCAAGTGTTCTTCAATTACCTTAGTGAATGGACCTTATATTTGATATCTTTCACCCTAAGTTACCCTATACCATTTAAATTTAATCCTAAAAACCCTGTACCATTTACATTAAACCCTAAGCCATAAAAACTAAATCCCAAACCCTTTAAATTATAGACCCTAAACCCTAAACTAATAAATTTAGCCCTAATTAACATCTTATATATATATATATATATATATATATATATATATATATATATATATATATATATATATATATATATATATATATATATATATATATATATATATATATATATATATATATATATATATATAGTAAGAATTAGGTTCATAGGGATGAACTTGGTTCAAATTGCATCACTCATTACCATAATTGACTTCATAGGCTTAATCTGTGATGATGTGGGGGATAATTGATCCCAAATTAACATTCTTTACTCATATATATAGGTTCAAGGCTCCCAAATTTGCCTTAATTGCCTATACAATCGTATAAATATACCCTAAAACCTATAACCTAAGCCCTAATCCTTAAATTTCCTAATCCCTAAACTCTAAACCATAAATATAAACTCTTTAAACTTGAACCAATCATTTTATCCCAAATTAACATCATTTCTAGACTAAGAATTAAGTTCATAGGGCTAAGTTTGGCCTAAATCACATGACTGATTACCCCATTTAACTAATTTACTCAATCTACATGAAGACATCTAGGGTATAATGACAACCCAAAAACACATTTTATAGTCACAAATGGGTCAAACTGATTTAAATTATCCTCAATTATCTTTGTGATTCACCCTATACCCTAAACCATGTGTGTGTGTGTATATATATATATATATATATATATTAAAACCTAGAAGCTCTAAACCCTAAACACTATACCCTAAATTGTAAACCATCATATTTCCCTATTTACTGATCGATTTAGTCCCAATTAACATATTTTTTAGTAATAATTAGGTTCACATGGCATAGAGAGATTAGATAAATTAATATATAGGTCCTTAAACCTAAACCCCATTAGGGCGTTGATCATCTCCAATTTTCCATGATCACCATAATGATTGTATCTTATATACCCTAAAACATATACCCCAAGCCCTAATGCTTAAATTTCTTAATCCTTAAATTCCAAACCATAAATATATAAACTCTTTAAACCTTGAACCAATAATCTTAGCATAAATTAATATCATTTATACTAAGAATTATTTTTTCAATTGACCTTGTGTACCCTAAACCTAACCCCTAAACACTATACCCTAAATTATAAACCAAAAACTTTCCCTATTTACAAATCAATTTAGTCCCAATTAACATCCTTTACAGTGAAAATTAGGTTCCCACATGGCATATATAAATTAGACCTTATATACACCCTTAAACCCAAACCTTACATGCCTTAATCTCTAATCCCTAAAACATAAATTATAATCCCTCATCCCTTATCCATATTAAGTATAATGTGGTTGCTTTATTTAATAACATGATCATGTTATTCTTAACATAGGCAATAGTTAGTTCTCATTTCCAACCAACCCTAAAGCTTATAATGACAATAACATGATCATGTTATTACATAATGTGATCATGTTATTATCGATATAAGCTTATTTATGGGTTGGATGGGCCAAACCTTATACAACACATAACACAATCGCATTATGTAATAACGTGATCATGTTTTATAATGTGATCATGTTATTATTATTTTAGATTAAGCACACTTATCAATCACTATTTGTAACCCAAATTGATACTTCTATCCCCACAAACATTCTCTATGTACTTATGTGAGATATGCATACCTATGTACTTGACCCCACCTTTGAAAAGTTGTCAATTGTCCCTTTTGAAGGGTGTCGAATCATGTTAGAAGAGGAAGAGGAAATTATTATAGAATAAAACCCCAAAGGAGTTAGAATATTTGAGAGAATAACACAAGATACAAATGCAAAAAATCATGGTAGACAAGATACATACCCTAATCTTGATGAACCAAATGTCATAGCTAATGAGCCAATTGATGATAATGAATTAAATAATGATGAAATTGACTAAAATAAATTGAATAATGTTGAAATTGACCATAATGAAATGAATAATAATGAAATTGACCATAATGAAATGAATAACAATGAAATTGAAAATAATGAATTAGTCAATATTAGAAGTTCACATTCAAAGTTCCAAGTTTTTGATTTCTTTATGATGAGTCGATGTATGATGCTTCACCCACCATGAATGAATAAAAGCTGATTGAAAAAAATAATGATGAAATTAACCATCAATAAAATTTTATGGAAACATATAATGAATAAATTAACAATGAATAAAATGTCATCCCTTCTCTAAATAGTAAAAGTGATAATGGTTTTGAAACACCCTCTCAATAAATTCCACCATTACTAACACCTCCAATAATTATGCATAGAAAAGATAAGTACTTAATTGAAATCGATGAAAATATTTTAAAACTAATGCATAACAAAATGTCTAATCTCCATTCAAGAAGACTGGCTCAATAAATTTGGGATGATTTCTTTCATAATTTGGAGTATGATAGTCAATGATGTCAATTATTTATTTCATTGATAAAATTGATTAAGATGAGACTTATAAGATACACATGAGGACTAAGAACATCTAACGTGGATGATGAAAATGATGAAATTATTAAAAATTTACATGATGCATATCATATTGTAGGCCCAAAATCATGCACCAAAGATTATAATGCTACCCATAATATACTTAGAACTTGTGAAATAAGTGACAAAATAGGTAAAAAATGAATGGTTTTAAAAACAAGCCGAACACTTAATAAAAATAAAAAAATAATAATGAAATCAATTGGAATATGTGAAAGATTTAATGAACTTAATACTAATGAGCTTTGGGCATTCTCTAGTAGAATTCCATGAAAGGACAAGGCTATAGATGATACTCTCAAAGAGTTACTTTCTTAATTTTGAAAAGACAATACAAGAGTTTTGCCTAATGCAAGAGATTTTATGAAAAGAAGAGTTGGTTCTCATAACCATGAATTACATCAAAAAAAATTATTAGATATGACTCAAACACAATTGTACTCTAAATTTTTGGAAAAAAATCCTCAAATTAGTATTTTTCAAAGATATTTTGAGATGGAAAAACTTTTTATGTTAAAATAAATCACACATGCACCACTTATTGTTGTAGGAAACATGTTGAATTTTCAATGCACTATGATGTTTTTTTCCATATTCAGTGTACTTTTAATACTAACATTTTACAGGAGTGTGGCATTGAATTTACACCAAAATCAGCTAGATATTTATTCCATCTATCTTTTGTAAAAGACGAGATGGGAAATTATTTTACAACAAATCATGTTTAAATAGAAATTGTAGCATTTGTGGTGGATTGCCAAATTTAAAAAAATGTATCCCTGAGGAGATTACAAGTGTAATTGGACAAGGATTAGTTTGTTTAAGCAAATATAAATTAGTGACTTATTAAGTAAAAGATGGCAAAGAATCTAAAATGTGTGAGATTGTTACAAAAAAGATACTTGTTTCCAAATTTTTGGTCAAATTTAAGGAGAAGATTGTTTATGAGTATGTAAGGCACACACATAGGGCTAGATGGTTGGATGAACATTTCAAGATATGCAAGGATACATTCCCATTTGGTTCCATTATTTCAATAGTTGATTTTTTTGAGAATTACACATTCAAATCCCAAATGAAATTTCAATCATAATATTATAACTCATCATAAGTTTCCATATTAGTGTATATAACATTAATGCATGCACCTAATAGTATAGAGAAACAACAAAAAATATAAGGGAGTGCCATTTATATATAAATGATGATAGATCACATTGTTTAGAGTATGTGCAATGTCATTTTTAGAATTTATATGAACATTTGAGTAAGAGGAACAATAATTTAAATCAACATTACATTTGGTTAGACAATTGTACATCACAATTCAAAAATACATAGATGTTTTATTGGTTGAGTAAGATGTATGATACCACTGGTGTAGAACACATTTAGAGTTTTACTAAGGATGGCCATGGAAAAGGGAAGCATGACAGTGCTGGAACATGTGTAAAAAGAGATATTTCAAGGGAGGATTTGAAATTTCAAGAGGGTGTTCATTTGACAGATGCAAAAACTATGGTTGAATGGTGTAATGAGAACATATGTCATGGTGCTCAACCAAATTATACTATTCATAGACATTTATGGTTAATGCAAGAAGAACCTAGTCCTAGATGTTATCCACCCCATTGAACATGTTGTTGATGTCATTTTTCACTCAAGAAGCATCTGAATCAGAGTTATGCAACCACAACTTGAACTTTGACAACATTTATTGTTAATGTTTTCACTTTCTAGAATGGTAGTGAAAATGCACTTTTGGGTGGATTCAAACATTATGGTAGTGTGATAACATGTAATTTGCCTATCTATATGTTATAAAGTGATATATTCATAGGTGGAGGTCCCAAAGGTATAAATGCTAGTTGGAGCTCAAGAAATTACTTGTTTATTAAAAAAACCTTGCATTTTCTGACCCATCACTACAATTTATCTAATGGATTGATATCAAAGCTTCCACCTAAGTGATATAGGGAGTGATTAGAGGATTAAATAGGTATAGGAAGGAACTGATGGTTTATGGAAATAACTTACAGTTTTCACTTTATGCATGTTTGAACTTAGGCTAAAATAATTCATTTTTTTGAATTGGGAAGGGTGTTCTTGAAGCTGGAATGGGTGATGGGTTTATCGATCAAGTCTAAAATGAGATCAAGATCCTAGTAATATATATTATATATAACCTAAGATATGTTGGTGGTGTCATTTTTTACTTAAGACACATCAAAATCAGAGTTTTATAACTACAACTTGAACTTTCATAACATTTATTGTCAGTGTTTCTGCTCTCTAGAATGGTAGTGAAAATTCACTTACGGGTGGATTTGAAAATTATGGTGGTGTTATAACATATAATTTTCATATTTGGATGTGATAAAAGTGATATATTCACAATTGGAGGTCCCAAATATAGAAATGCCAATTGGAGCTCAAGAAGTTGCTTGTTCACTCACAAAAACTTACATTTTTAGACCCGTCACTACAACTTATCTAATAGATTGATTTTGAATATTACACCCAAGTGATCTAGAGTGAAATTATAGGGATTAAATAGGTATGGGAAGGATCTTATATTTCATGTAAATGACTTACAATTTTCATTTTATGCATGTTTGAACTTAGGATAAAAAATTCATTTTTCTTGTATTTAGAAGGGTGTTCTTGAGGCTAGAATGGGTGGTGGGATTGCCAATTGGCCCTAAAAGAATGAAAATAACATAGTACTAGATTTTATCCACTCCCATAGATGGGTTGGTGGTGTCATTTTTCACTCAAGAAGCATCAGAATCAAATTACTACACCCACAAATTAAACTTTGGCAATATTTGTTATCAGTATTTACGCTCTTGAGAATGGTAGGGAAAATACACTTTTGGGTGGATTAAAACATCATGTAAGTGTGATAACATGTAATTTGACTATTTGGATGTGATTAAAGTGATATATTCATATCTAGAGGTATTATAGGTAGAAATGTCAGTCAGAGCTCAAGAAGTTGCTTGTTCACTCATAAAAACTTGCATTTTTAGACCCGTCAATGCAACTTGTCTAACGGATTGATTTTTAAGATTCCAAATTATTTATATAGGGTGAAGTTAGAGGGTTTAAATAGGTATGAGAGGGATAGATGGTTAATGGTAATGAATTATAGTTTTAGCTTTATGCATGTTTAAACTTAGGCTAAAATTTTGAATTTTTCTTGTATTGGGATGGGTGTTCTCGAGGCCAGAATAGATGATGGGTTGGTCAATCGGGGATGATGGGAGGTGAATAACCTAGTCCTATATGTTATCCACCCCATAAAATGTGTCTATAGTGTCAATTTTCACTCATAAAGCATTAGAATCAAATTTTTGTAACCACAACTTGAACTTTGACAACTTAAACTAGAGACCTAGAAACTTAATTAATAATTGACCTATTGACAAATTTTACAACTTTAAAAACTTTGACAATTATGAAAACTTTGACAATTTTGACAACTTTGACCTATTGACCTATTAGGTGGCAATTGACCTACTAACTTATTAGGTGTTATTTTGTAATTGACATATTAACCTATTGACAACTTTGATAATTTTGACAAATTTGACCTATTAGGTGGTAATTGAACTATTGACCTATTGATATATTAGGTGGTATTGAGTAATTGACCTATTGACAACTTTGACAACTTTGAAATTTTTTATAATTTTGATAACTTTGATAACTTTGACAATTTTGACAACTTTGAGGACTTTGACCTATTGACCTATTAGGTGGTAATTGACCGATTGACCTAATTGGTGGTATTGAGTGATTGACCTATTAACCTAGTGACCTAGAAAGTGACTTGTTGTGGATTCTCCATTTCGTATATGTGATTGCATTAATTTCATGTTATCCTTGAAGATCTTTGAGGCCATGAATATGTTTTCATTTATGTGAGTTTGTAGGTGGATGAATGACTGTAGGTGGTAACCAAGAAGTGATTGTAGATCACAATCAAGGAAGTGAGATTGGAATGATTCCACCAGGTTGGAGCTTAATATGATGCATAATATCCTCATATATAGTTAGACAATGGATCTTCATCTGAAAGTGATGCTTCTTTGGATGACCAAACACCTACTAAGATTCCTGATGCCTCTTATTGTGTAGACACATCCTCATTGGATGATCAATTTATATGTTTCACATACATTGACACCCCATCTATTATTGAGGAAACTTTGCATTATCATTCATCTATTTCTACTTCAGAGGTTAGAGTTGCTTCATCAAGAGATTTTAGTGATTCTTTGCAGCAAGACATGCATAGTCTTTCAATTTTAGCATTAAGTGATGATCTCTTGATAGGTATTTCAGACTTGTTTGTGGAGAATAATATTGTAGACATCAAGGACACATTTAAGGATATATCTATCTTATTTAATGATAACCTCATCATAGATGTTATCTCATCATCATTTATGGATCTTATTCATCAATCATTTCTACATGTTCCTAGTTTGTCACCTAATTCTTTGATAAGGCATGTACCTATTTGGATTGTGGCATCTTCACCTATGGACATGGAAACATGTGTGAAGTTTTTAGAGGCACATTTGATGATCTTTATTCCCTCATTTTCCTTTCTAGAATGGGGAGATTGTTTACACTCTTCTATAGTTTTATTTCTTCCTAAGGGGAGGAATGTTATTTGACCTAATTGGATCATCTTCAACATTCATTGTCAGGCATCTACTATCACTATAGGAGGATCTCATATTTTAAGGGGGCTTCTTAGCTCCTTATTTCCTTCTCTCCCTATTATGGGGGGAGTTTTTCCTATGGGTTTTGTATTCTCTATGTATGAGGGATTACTTTGTATATGGGTACCTCATCAGGGCTTGTTATTGGGACCCATTTTTTGTATCATCGACTACCTAAACTACACTTATGGGGGTGTTGGTGTAGGCCTTTTCCCATTGGGTTTTGCCTACATAGTTGTATTAGCTTGTTTAGGGCTCTAGAAGTCATTTGGTTTACTTGGGAAGATTAGTACCACATTCACTGGAATGTGTGATATCTCTCACTCTCCAACTTATATATACAACTCTCTCCCTTTGTATAAGTAATCTAGGATGATATATAGTATGTCATTATTTTATTTCATTCCTTTGCAATATTTTTATGCATGATTTCATTTACTAGCAGCTTCATTATGATGTGCACTTGCTTAAATCGTTATATCACTCCATCTTATGCATTTAATGATCTGGTGATCTTGGATACAACTCTACTAGTAAGTTTTGAGTCATCGTGCTCTTAGCTTTGAATGTGTTGAACCTATACAGACCTATAGATAAATTAGTAAGACATATACCCAAAAATCCTATGATAGTCTAATATGAAAGTAAATGGTTGTTTCTCATGGAGTATGAATTTGTTGTAGATAATGATATATAGATTGAGAATTATCATTGAGGTAGAAGATTAATTGTTTTTTATACAAAATATAATGGTAAAGAATCAACACATAGTCATCTAGAAAAAAAAACCCTATCTATACCCTAGTTTGGGTTAACAGCCACATTGCAAAGGGAAGTAAGAGTTATTTCTTAATCTTGTAAGCATACCATTCATATTTGGAAGATGGTACCATCAAAAAATGAGGTTTTTAAGCTCTTATAAGATACATGAGAGAATTGAAATTGAACCAATACTCCATGTTGTTGTTAGAGGCCTGTAAGGTGCCTTGTTGTGCCCTATATATGGAATTAAATGTCAAAGTGTGTTTGGGAAATTTTAATAAGTTAAGGTAGGTGTGATTTAACCATGTAAGAAAATATATGATATAATACTAACTCCTTGAGACCTATATCAAGTTTTGGTACTTGAAACCTAAGAGGATTGCCTAGTGAGAAGATAGTGAAAGAGTGAGAGGATGTTTGTTAATGGAATGTATGAAATGAGTTAAATAATTAATGTGAGAGGTTTCTAAGAGGTATATTGACACCAAGATGTGTCTCCAAAGTAAAAAATAATTAGGTACAAAGAGAAGAAGGATATTAATCCTAAGTGACAAGAGTGTCATTAGTCATTTCCACTACACACAATGAAACAAAAACTTTAATTTAAAAAAATATAGGAGATCCGAGATTCATAGTGTTGAAAAGAATAATTTTTTAATCCTCATTTGTGTGTACAAAATTAAATAAAATATTTGATAGATAATAATTTAGAAGATCAAAACAACACTGCATAATAACACACAATGAAATAAAAATTGAATATAAATTAGATAGATTATCATGATAGGCATACAATATAGGCACATGTGTCCAATGTCAATAATACATAGATTATCATGATAGGCATACAAAAAATTACATATACCAACATAGTATATAATTTTGGATAAATGTCATATGCGCATATACAATGCCAAAAATGTATCAATTGCCATATAGGCATACAGTAAAATATATCTCATGTGTGAGACATATTATTCATCAAATAGCCTCCCTCTTTTTGCCTTCTTAGAAGAAGAATCTCCTTGGGATGCCCTACTAGTAGATGGAGACCCACTAATTCCTTGGATTGAACCAAGGTCCAACTACGGGTCCTATGCTCATATCTATCTTATATCTGAGCCTGTTCAAATACAATAATTATTATGAAATTAACATAAAATACATTCAAATAATTGTTGATAAATTAATTTTAAACTATAATAAAAAAATAATTTAAACATGCACTTACTACAAGCTCGTGATCTTACTCAATCTATTTTTCACACTCAAACAAGTCAATGACAGGCTTAGCTTTCTAAATAGGCATCTCAAATATAGAAAGAACATGAGAAGTTACCCCAATCACCATCTCATTGGGATTATCAGTTGTCATAGGACAACCCTGCATACATAATACATTTACATAAGTTATATTTTCCCCAAGTACATGTACTAAAATTATTAAAACAAGTCCATTTTTATAATTTAAAATTAAAAGAACTAATATATACCTCTATTAGTGCTTGTGCAAATGACATTGTAGCAGCAATGCCTATGTCTATCTTAGATCATAGAGGGGGAGGAGTGTCTACTCTAGTCATCAATTGTTCATGTAAACAAGGTCTCTCTTAGTTTTATATAAATTATCAAATCGTATATATGGAAACCAAAATGATCAATATAATCACTTATATATAAAAAATCTGTCTATATAAGTACATGAATGTAATGACACATTATAGGAAAGAAGAGGACAAGCATACATGTGAAAATAAAATTAGATCTAAATTGATAAGCCATCTATTGAAGTGTCAGAGCAGCAACCTTGTACCAAAACCAAAATTAGAGGATTAGTGAAAGGGAATATATAATATACTAGTTTCTTTTTTTTCATTGATAAATATAAATATACTTGGGTCAATATATTCAATTTATACTATATTACATATTGGAGTATATTGGTTGTTGATTTATTACTTTTCTAAAAATAAGGGTTTGAATTAGGTCTCATAACTACTTCCTTTTTGTATGATCTTACAAGGTCATTTGATCTTATTATCACTTTTCAAGGAAGGAGAATAAAGAGTAGGCATACTTGACAATGATCTCCCCTTTTTAAGAAATGAATTGGGAAACTAGTGGGTGGGTTTTGAGACTCATGCTAAATCTTAGCCTAATCACAAGGATGTATGTGTTGGGCATGGCATTGATGATTATAGTAGTTCCTCATGTTATTTGTTGGAGATGGTTGTTTAAGTGGATTGGTGTGGGATATTTATTACACATGACTACCATAACACACACACACACACATGGATCTTATACAAATGTTGGGTGCATAAATATAGATGGGAAAGAGAGATAAGGGATTGGTTGTGTTTACCCATATCAAAGATGAGGAAGTATTTATGCTACATTTGTTCAGTAATGTCAAGTTTGTGTCCTTATGGTTTTAAATGCAATATGGTCATAGGAATTTTAGTTTACATTATTAGCAAAGTCTTTCAGAAAGAGGTATATGAATTAGACTCCCATTTAATAGAATATTATCACTTTCAAGCTAGTTTCCACTAGGTAAATGGGTGTATATTCATAAAGAAGCTTCAAATATTTTATGGAAAAATGTGTTTCATGTTTTCTTCATAAATAATATCCTATCCCTATAATCATGTAATAGATTTATTGTAAAATAGTGTATTGACCTTAGGTAATAGAAAGAGAAAATGTACCATATGGGTAATGGGTAGAAGATATGAATACAACATCTACATCTCTGATCAGTGACCCTGTAAGAGCATTGTAGGATGTTACTCCCAAGGAAGCATGGTCCAACATAAGACCATTCATGACTTATATGTTTTAAGTTTGTTATTTTTGCAGTAATTGTTGAAAAGAGAATTAAAATAAATGCAATGAGCAAAACATCTATGTTTGTTGTGTTATGTCTATTGTTAATGATGCACATTTCTTCTCTTTTACCTTAAATTCCCTTGCTATTATCATTCATTTTTAAGGGTAACATGTGGATTTATGTATAATGGTAATGGTGACATAAGTCAAAATGATAATATGACTATAATGAGCTTAGAAACTTCATTTTAAAGATAGTGTTACCTAGAAGGACCCCTAGATAAGTGTTAAATTCATTTTATATAAGCATCCTCATGGCATGTGAACTACCCTTATCTAATCTTGAATGAGATTATTCATAGAATCTTTGTGGGATTTTCCAAAATTAGTTATATAAATAATGATGAGCCCATTCTCATAGCTTGCAACTATTGTAAAGAATAAAACAAGGATAAAGAGAGAGAACATTAAAATGGAGTGCATGAAAATAAAGAAAGATAATTTTAACTTAAACTTACAAGGAAAATATATACATAGACTAAATTATATAGAGCATAAGATTAACTTAAAATTTTACCACTATATAGGTAAACGGTGTCATCCTAATAGAGGCATATGCAATATTGGATGGCCTAGTAACTAGATTCGAATATGTAAATAACAACCGTGATAAATCAAATGTTGTAAATGTTGACTGTGATGAAGAAGGAAATGTCACCTATTATGACATAAAAAATGGTCCATATATAAATTATATTAAATTAATTATTAGCTAAATTAAATTTTCAAATATAACTTAAATTTAACATGACATTTATATAAAATATACCTTCATCTATGTGGTGATTGATGTTTACATGCCAAATGTACATGATAAAAACTCATCACTCATAAGAATATGATATAAGACATATGAACCACCAACACCATCATCATCAGAAGGTCTTGTACACATAACTCCACATAAATTATAAGGGTTAGGTCATGGTCAGGTTAGTGACATATCTGTAGCATCACTCTATTAAAGCATACTCGTATGTTGAATGAGTGTATCATTGAGTGAACTATGAGCATGGAGAGTGTCTATCTCCACAACTTATTGAACTATGAAGGGGATCTTAGGCTCAAGAGGCTTTTGGATATGGATTCACATATGTTGATTAGGTGCATGATGTGCACCTAATAAATATTACATAGAGCCTTTTCCTCGACCCTAAAACTCACTAAAATCATATTAATTGGGAATTTTCTTGAGGATAAACTCACAGTAGAGTTTCCTCAAAAACTATCATGGGACCTCATGGTTGTTACATGGTTGATAGTCAAATACCATCCATCATTGATCCCCAAAATTGGTCATGATTAATTTATGTATACAATGATGGATAGGAAAACATTTAGTGGTTATGGGAAATGGGGAATTGGTGGCTAGGTCGATGAATAGGGAACAAATGGAGGCTTTTAAAATTTATTTGTTCTTGACCTGAAGGCTTGATAAATTATCATCATAGTATGCCCTAAAATTTTCCCTATATGAGGTTTATCAGTCAATTTGACTTATTATAGAGTTATTTTGACCTAATAAGGTCTATAGGAAATTGGCTAGTTGGGTGAAGTGGGGCTTGGTCAAAGTGGGATCCCTCATTCTATCAATTAACTCTTAAATTTCAAGTTTGTTTCCCATAATGTTGTCAATAAAAATATCTTAACTACTAAGGGGTTTTTAGGGAACTATAGGAGGGTTACGTGGAGGGTTAGGAGGAGAAGAAACTAGAGGATTCTATTAAGGGTTAGCAGGATGGGTTGTTAAAAAATAATAATAATTAAAAACTAGGATTAAATAATGAAAATTATAAAAAATTAAGGTTAAATAGGGAAGATTTCAATCACTTACCTCTTGTACATAGTGGTATCATTGATCAGTAGGTCTATGGGATGAATTTGGTATCTTCTTAGCACTCTCTAGAGTTTTATACATAAAACATGATTGTGTAAGCTATGGGAGAGTGAAGCAACTCGAATGCAAATGAGGATTTTGAATTTAGGTTTCCATTTTTTTTTTTGATACATAGGTAATGTGATTATGTTATTAACATGCTTACGTTATTGTAAATGATAATAATGTGATTACATTAATAATATGATCACATTATTATTTAATATAATGTGATCATATTATTTTACAATACAATCATGTTATGGCTCAATAATCTCAAGCCTAAATTTAAATAATGTGATCATGTTAATTAAATAATGCAATCATGTTATTAATTAACATGATCACATTACGGGTAATGTCCATAGAATTATCCCCCAACTCCATGCACTTACCCTCTTCAAGAGTGACTTTCTCATCTTCTTCCTTTGAGTTATCTCCACCAAAGATATCTCTACTTAAAGAACATTCATCTACATCATCCCAAAGAGATATAAATAGTTTCTCTTTGTCTTCATCATGAGATGAATCATCACTATTAGATGTATTTCATTTCTTCAATAGATGAGTTACTATCTTCTTCATGGGAAAGACTCTTATTGCCTTTGTATGAATCCTTTCCATTTCTTCTATTGAATAACTTTATGTACTTTATATGACCCTTAGATTTCTTATGCTTAGCCTCATGATATTCTTTATGAGCTTCCTTATGTTCAAACTTGCCTCTTTCTAGGCACTTAGCTTCAAAATGACCAACTTTACCAATTGAGAAACATTTGAAAGGAATCTTCCCTTTATACTTACCTAATCCCATATTCAATTTTCTTGTTATCATGGATTGAATTTAATCTTCATTGAGATAAAAGTCTTCAAGATTTAACTTGATCTTCTTATCTTTTGTCTCCTTGATCACCTTGAAGGTTGCTTCATTGTTTGGTGGTTTATCCTCATTGACTCTCATATCATAGGCATTAAGGATTCCATTTAATTCATCCTTATTCATCTTATAGAGATCATGAATCTCCTCTACAACAAAAATATTTGGATCAAACTTGAGGGTGAGAGACCTTAATACCTTTTGTATAATAGTAGATTTTTCAATCTGCTCTCCAAGATGTTTGATCATGTTAACCACCTCATCAACCCTTAGAAGATAGGATGCCTCATTATCTTCTTCCTTAATTTTGAGGCCCTCAAATTGCCTTTGGTAGGTTTTTAATATTTCCAACTTAACCTTTGAATCTACTTCATAGATGATCTAAAGCTTCTCCTATATTTACTTGGTAGATTTAAAACGGATTACCTTGGTCAACTTAGCCTTTGATAGGCCACAAATGATAGCATTCATAGATTTAGAATTATTCTCACTCAACTTCTTGTCAGTTACACTATTTGGAAGAGTATGGGGTATGAAATAAAAATCCATAATATATTTCCAAATTTCAAAACTAAGGGACATGATGTAGGTCCTCATCCTTACACTTCAAAAATCACAGTTGGATCCATTTAACAATGATTCTTTCTTAGTAGAGAAACTACCTTGCATTTAATGACTGCCCATTATACCTTTGATCACCTTCAAGTGATTAAAATTTCAAAGAAGGTATGTCTCTGATACCAATTTTTAGAGGTATAATCATTGAGTGGGAGGGGGGGAATTAGTGATGTAAACAATTCAAATCCAATTCCAAAAATTCAAACTCTCAATCACTCAATCATAAACATTCATGAAGTATATAAACCATTCATAAATAAAGTTATGCAAGATCAATGGCACATAACACATGAATTATGTGGCAAACCCTCATGGGGGATAAAACCCACTCTCAATTCTATAAAAAAATGGACTATAGTCCTATAAGAGAGCACAAACAAGACACCTTTGGTGAAGCACCCATTCCACAAGGAGCACCCACCCCTAACCATGAACAAGCACTAACTTGTCCTAGATGTTGAGCACCAACACAAAATCTATTATATCAATAGATACAGAACTTTGATTAATTTTTAATATGATGGAGAAATAATGGATGACACCTCTATTCAATATTTCACACTCTCTCAAGCCTTCACACACAAGTAATGCATCCAAAACACCCTTTTGGATCACTCTATACTTATTCACTCATCTTCATTATTCCACCCTAAAAAACACTTTCATAACATCATAAATATGACCTATAGGTCATGAAAACATTCCTCAACCTGATATTATCTTCAATCCATCCACCAAGAACACTCACACTTCACTATACTTCGTATATAAACTCTAGAAACCTTCACCATTGATCTTTCTCTTTATAGGTCATGAAAACATTCATGAACCTGATATGATCTTCAATCCATCCACAAAGAACACTCACACTTCAATATACTTTGTATATCAACTTTAGAAACCTTCACCTTTGATCTTGCTCTTTATAGAGTCTACATGATCATCACCTTCTTGGTCAGCCACAAAACTTTCCTTAAACCTTAAGGCTTACATCACACTTAGAATAAGATAAACACCACCTTCATAGGTCATCCATATATTTTATAGACCACCTTTAAGCATCAACACCTTTCAATTAGGCGTAAGAAGCTCTTTTAGGTCCATGGAGGCCTATTCACCCTCTTAGCACCTCATCAAGCAAAACTAGGAACACAAGACCACTTCAAAGCACATAGGTCCACGAAAAATGACCCATAAGCCATCCTTAAATGATTACATCCATTCATAAACACATATGCATATGTAAACTTATCAAACCTTTGCCTTGTATATGAAATCACCATGAACAAACCAAAATTCAACTTATAAGCAATTGTTCATATTGAATATGGATTGGTTAAACCACAAAAATCCATATAGTGTTAGGATCCTCCTTAGAGTATAATTGATTACCTTTGTATAAGCAACTAAACATGGAATTAA
Organism: Torreya grandis; assembly: GCA_037957365.1. Lineage (NCBI taxonomy): Eukaryota > Viridiplantae > Streptophyta > Pinopsida > Cupressales > Taxaceae > Torreya > Torreya grandis. The sequence goes on from JARHVA010000032.1 coordinate 6,984,011, forward strand.
ACCAGAAGTAATAAGTAACTAGAAATCAGAAACATCAAAGAATAGGCGATACGAGAAATAATACAATATGTATTAACACTCTTCCAGAAGGAAATACAATGAAGAAATCTCACTCTTCCACACCTCTTGGGTGTACAGTAATTCTCCCTCAATAGTTCTCTCAATCAATTACAACCAAAAATCAACTCAATACCAAGTTGTTGTTCCCTCCAGTGACAATCAACCCAATGGTTGTTATTGCCTACCTTCCAAGTGACAATCAACTCAACCGTTGTTGCCTGCTTACACACCGTAGATCTAACTTATCTTGCTTACCTATAGATCTTCATGGTCTTGTGATGAACTAGCCTTTCTGCACAGTGCTCTGATACCAAATGATGAAAATTACTCTTCTCTACAAAATAAAAATCTGATCCAAAAATGTTGCAATAGCTCTACCAGCTGAGCTAGACGGGCTCTGATGATGAAAACAACTCTTTTACCAAATTATGCACTCACCTTTTACACAAGGCTCTGGGGACTCAATTCTCCAACATGTAGAGTCCTTAAATTTATGCCTATAGAGTTCATAGATTCAACCCTGCAGAGTTTGTAGATTTCTCCTTCTCCTGCACAATCCGTAGATTCAACCCTACAGAGTCTGTAGATTTATCCTTCTCCTGTACAGTCCATAGATTCAAATCTGCAGAGTCCATAGTTTCTTAAAAGCTTGGATAAATGGAGAGTTTGAAAGCTCTGCACCTCCTTAATCAAAATCTTTCCACCAATGAATGTAGAACCCCCACATTTTCACACTACTTTCTAATATAGCATCCTATCTCTTCACTCTCCAGTCCTGTTTATATCACTGGAAAACTCTCATCCTCCACAATCTAAATCCTCAGTCAGAAAAGCTCAATCCGTGCTTCTTGACTATCAATTTCCTTGCCTTTTTGGAGCTTGAATTGATTGCAGCTGTGTAATCTTGCTATCAACTTTGAAAATATTAAGATCATTGTCTCCCTTATGTAGGTTCCACCTGAAGTCAGCTGTATATGAACACAGTCATCCAGTCGGTGGACTTAAAATCCATGATTTTTACTAGAGCTTTTCTATCTTGTGACAGAATCTCTCCCCCTCTCAAATACAATATTTTCATGTAAGGGAATTAGGCGGGTCTGTGCCTTTAACTAAATTTATTTTTCTCCAAATCGACTGTCTCCGACGGCACTATCTCATCCTGAGTCTCCGTAACCGTGTCTGTCTCAAACAAACCTTTGCATTACTCGACAAAAAAATCACATTTTCTTCCATCTGTGAATTACTCACAAACATCTCCAGAGACTGCATATTCACCACACCATTCCCATCCACATCACCATCTGCATCCGCATCCACATCCACATCTACATCTACATCCTTTTCTATCTTTGCTCCTTCTTCCACAGCAATCCCACTTTCTTCTTTAATGGACTCTTAGGGTTTTGCCATTCCTTTCTCTTAGGTCGTCTCTTCAATGTTATGCCATCATTTTTATAGAACCAAAACAATATCTCCCTTATAGAACTAGGCAACTAATGCTACAGACAACTATTTTTAGACTCGCCTGATTGCAGAACCATCGCTTGACCCCATTTGTTGGATACGCTCCAGCACTGAAACAACCCAGCATTAATATATATTTTATAGATTCATCGGTTCATATAAATGGACATGCAATATAGACTCAACATTTTATTCGATCTAGAAACAACATCGGCCTTTTCAACTATTCATAACACATGGGGTTTTCCATCAAACACACCATAATCATTATTTCCTCAAATTTGTTACAGTCTGTCCATATGCAGTCCTTTTTTTGGACTTGCTCCTACACTACTCCTCACAATATTGAAATAATCCTAATTTATTACTAACACCACTCAACCAACTCCTAAAAAGGCTCAACAATATGCTTTTAAACATAGAAATATTCAGCTACACCTAACCTATGCCACTTATGGCTTGATTATCCTGATTTTACATGATAACACGGTTGTCAATCCTCTAAATAACTAATTTGACTCAAATAGACCTATCATTCTCCTCTTGACAAGTGTACATGATTTGAATTTTTGAATTACAATATTTTTTTACCTACCACATCTAAGCACTCCCAAGATGCTCCTGCATCATCTTGCACTCTTGCAGACCTTCTAGATCTTACACTTAAGGATCTAATCCTTTAGTCCTTGATTACAATACAACCCCATGGGTCTCTTAAATAGATCCCAAACCAAACAATAATTAGAAATGCAGACTCAAGACTAAAATTAGTCTTTACATGCAAACTAATTGTTCATCTAAAATTAGAACAATTCTAGAAATGCACAGATGACTGACGTCAATTCCTATCTGACCGATGCCGGCCGATCCCTAACCGATGTCGGTCTATTTTATGTCTATGCCTGACCGATGTCAGTGATATTATCGATGTCGATCGACTATGTAACTGAATATAACTGATGTCAGTTGGCCTGACTGACGTCAGTTACTATATCACTCAACAACCTCCACATTTGCACACTAGTGAAGCTTTTAGCTCCACAACTTAACAATCTCCCACTTAGAGATAAATAGCTGCACCTGTACCTATACCTATACAACAACATCCTCTAATTTGTTTCTAGTTTGTATCTCCATCTTCAAGTTCAATCTTGAAGACCAACAAAAGTTGAAAGAAGATTCAACTTCTCCTTTGTTCTCAGATTTGTTAACATATTGGCAGGGTTCTTATCCATATGGATCTTTTCCAGCTTCAACTGTCTATCCTCCAATACCTGTCTAATGAAGTGGTACCTAAGCTGTATATGTTTGGTTCTTGAATAAAAGGCTGAATCCTTTGCCAAATGAATTGCTCTTTGACTATCACTATACAATTTGCAACTCTCTTTCTCCTTTCCCAACTCTTTCATGAACCGAGTCATCCATATCATTTCCTTGTTAGCCTCTGTGACTGTAACAACCTTCTGCAACTTTGAAATCTAGCTAATCACCATTCCACCAATAGTGAACACATATCTTGTGGTGCTTCTCCTGTCATCCAAGTCACCTACCATATCTGAATCTACATACCCATGTAGAGAGGTGTTTGACCCTCTATAGAATAAATACCTACTACTGGTCCCTCTCAGATATCTGAGAATCCACTGAACTGCTTTCCAGTGCTCCTTTCCTGGATTGGCCATAAACTTGCTGACAACTCCCACTACTTGGGAAATATCAGGTCTAGTATATACCATGTACTCAACCTCATCATGTGATTTAGGACACTAATATGTGCTTAGCTTGAACTTTCCAGCCATAGGTGTGCTTACCAATTTTGCATCCTACAAATTGAACCTCTCCACTACCTTATTCACATAATCCTCTTGAGACAAAATCAACCTGTGATTTTCCCTATCTCTAGAAATACTCATGCCAAGGATTGTTGCTCCTAAATCCTTCATGGCAAATGTCTGAGCCAATTTTACCTTTAGCTTAGTAATCTCCTTTATGTGTGAACCTGCAACAAGCATATCATCCACATACAGTAACAAGATAATGTAGCTAATATTATCCAACTTGGTAAAATAAACACAATGGTCACATTGACATTGACTAAATCCATGCTCTGTCATAAACCTATCAAACCTTAAATACCATTGTCTTGCAGCTTGCTCAAGACCATATAACTTGGCCTTATGTCTCACTTGTCCATTCTCTCCTTTCTTTAACCTATAAATCCATTCATTTTTAGTGATTTCTTTCCGACTGGCAACTCTACCAAATCCCACATTTGGTTCTCTTCTAAGGAATCAATTTACTCATTCATGCCATGCTCCCACTATTTCCTGGATTCTACCTGCATTGCCTCTTCAAAACTTCTTAGTTTTCCACCATCAGTGAGCAACAAGTAGTATAAAGAAGGGGAATAATGAATTTGAGGTTTACTTACCCTTTTGGACCTCCTCATGGGCGTTTGAGACTCATTGACAGCTTGCTATCCACCCAAATTTCATTCTAATAGTGACCGATCTCGGTCATCTCTCAGTCTTCACCTGACCGACATCGGTTCCTCCTGACCAACCTGACTGATGTCGGTTCCTACCTAACCGATGTCAATTTCAACCTGCCCAACATCACCAACTTTGGTCTCCACTAGACTGACGTCAGTTCCTGCCTGATCGACATCGATTCTCACCTAACTGATGTCGGTGTCTGTGTTTTCCTGTGAGTGATGATTTTTATCCGTGGGCTCATTTTGGATCATAACCTTTTCCAAATCAACATTGCCCTGCTCAAAATTATTCAACCTCTTGAGATGATCACTGTCCATCACCTTCTCCTTGAAAACCAAGGCTTTCCAATTCTTAACATTTGACTTAAGAACATGCATTCCCTTCTCACTCATGTGACCAAGCCTATAGAGCCACATCTTTGCATCTACATTTGAAGTAGATAAAATAGAAGGAGAATCAGTACTACAAGTAGATAGATAAAGTGTACCTACATTCTTACCTCTAGCTAATACAAGTGCACCCTTGGAAACTTTTCAAGATTCCACTGTGAGAGTTATTGTGAAACCCTCATCACCCAACTTTCCTGCAGAAATCAGATTCCTCTTCAGGATTGGTACATGCATGACATCCTTCAACACCCATGTGTTTCCAATTTGCAATTTTAGCTACACTTTTTTTTTTCCAAAAATTTGACAAGGCTCACCATCCCCTAAATAAACTTTTCCAAAGTCTCCATGGACATAATCATGAAAAAATTCTATATTTGGGGTTGCATGGAAAGAAGCACCAAAATCTAAAACCCATGATTCTACCTAACTATCCAAAGAAAATATGAGAGCATCTTGTGAAACAATACATGCATCTTTTGCTTCTTCATTACCTTCATGCTAATCTTCTACCAACCAACAATCTTTCTTTGCATGCCCTTTCTTTCCACAATTCCAACAGGTTATACCTCCATTTTTGGATTTGGATCCACTGCCTATCTTTGACCTTGATTTCCCTTGCTTGCTCTTCTCTCTTTGCCATCCCTTGCTTTCAACACTTAAAGCATTACCTGATGTTTCCCCTATGCTTTTCTTGTGAATTTATTCATTCAAGATTACACTAACAACATCATCAACTTTCAAGATATTTGAAGCAGACACAGTATTACTAACTACAATTACCAAACTATTCCAACTTTTAGGTAAAGAGCATAAGATTAAGAGAGCCTTAATTTCATCATCAAAAACTATTTTGATTGAATTTAACTGGTTTACTGAACCATGGAAATCACTAAGATGACTATATACCAATCCACCTTCTTACATTTGCAAATTAAATAATTGCTTCATAAGAAATACCTTATTCGAAGCTGACGGTTTTTCATATAAATTTGCCAAAGTATCCGTTAACTCTACCATTGTCTTTGCCTGTGATAAGTTGGAAATCACAGATGATGCCAGGCTCAACCTTATAGATCCTAGAGCCTTTCTATCAAGAAAATTCCATTCTTCATCTTGCATATCTGTGGGCTTGCATGAAACCCCACCCAATGGTAAGTATAGATCTTTCTGATCCAGATAATATTCTATCTACATCCTCCATAATTGATAATTCTTGCCATTGAATTTCTCCATTCTTAGCTTACTTTCTTCTGCCATTGCTTTACTCCCACTCAAACAGAAACCCCTGTGAGTGAACCTGTAATCAACAAACACTAACCCGCTCTACCACTTATTAGTGATCCTAGCTCTGATACCAATTGTTAGGATCCTCCTTAGAGTATAATTGATTACCTTTGTATAAGCAACTAAACACAGAATTAAACTAGAAGTAATAAGTAACTAGAAATCAGAAACAACAAAGAATAGGTGATACAAGAAACAATACAATCTATATTAACACTCTTCCAGAAAGAAATACAATCAAGAAATCTCACTCTTCCACACCTCTTGGGTGTATAGTAATTCTCCCTCAAGATTTCTCTCTCTCAATCAATTACAACCAACAATCAATTCAATACCAAGTTATTGTTCCCTCTAGTGACAATCAACCCAATGGTTGTTGTTGCCTACCTTCCAAGTGACAATCAACTCAACTGTTGTTGCCTGCTTACACACCACAAATCTAACTAATCTTGCTTACCTATAGATCTTCCTGGTCTTGAACTCTTGTAGACCTTCTAATTCTTACCATGTAGATCTTCTTGATCTTTCACTCTTACAGACCTTCTAGATCTTACACTTGAGGATCTAATCCTTTAGTCCTTGATTATAATATAGCCCCATGGGTCTCTTAAATAGATCCCAAACCAAACAATAATTAGAAACATAGACTCAAGACTAAAATTAGTCTTTACATGCAAACTAACTGTTCGTCTAAAATTAGAATAGTTCTGGAAATGCACAGATGACTGACGTCGGTTTTTGTCTGACCGATGTCAGTCGATCCCTAACCGATGTCAGTCTATTCTATGTCTATGCCTAACTGATGTCAGTGATATTGCTAATGTCGGTCGACTTTGTAACTGAATATAACCAATGTCAGTTGGCATGACTGACATCGGTTAATGTATCACTCAGCAACCTCCACATTTGCACACTAGTGAAGCTTTTAACTCCACAACTTAACATATAGATGGTCCTTAGGGAATATAAACAAATCTCTAATAGATAATTCACTTTTAAACACCTTAATACCATAAATAAAAATTCAAACATCTTTCTCAGGTCATTTTTAGAATAAGGTCAAACCCTTAGTCATCTTTAAACCACTATAAATTTTGGTGTACAACCAATCAAACCTCCAAATTATTTTTCCTAAATTTCCCTTGAAATTATCTATCACTTTTATTTTTATACCACCATAAAATTTGTCAAAAATAAAATGTTATAACCAAAATAATGAAGATTGGTTTTCCTTTGTAAATTCAAATATTTGAATTCCAATGGTCACTTTTAATGAAAAATTGGCTCAAGTATGAAAAATAGAGAAACATGCCTAGGAGACCAACTTTTCACTACCATTACTTTTTCTAGACACCATATCAAGACCTGAAATTTGAAAAAAATGATCTAGTCACAAACCTCAATAAACCCATGTGACCATAAGGCCTTTAAAACATGATCACTCTAATCACATTTGACACCCCATAAGGCCTTTAAAAGCACTCTAATCACTATTTACACCCCATAAAGCCTTTAAAACATGATCACATCAACAACAACATCTTCAACATACCTATCCAACCAAAAACTGAAGGTCCATGCATGACTACTGAAGCACACTTTGTCATTGACTAGATAGAAACCTTGACACCTCAAGAACTCCCTTGGCCAACTTGAATACATCATTGAAAAAAATCCAATAGTAAAAGATTGTGCAAGCTTCCCTTTTGATCCAGGAGGAAGAGTTCTTTTTTAGGTTAGTTTGTATATAGTCTAGTTTGCTTATGTTATTTTTGTGTTCCCTAAGTGCTTGATAACACGTGTTTATTTTGATTTGTTTGTGTTTTGTTATTTTTATTTCATGTATTGTGAATGTAAATATTTTTTTTGTGTTATGTTCAAATTTTGTTTAGGTCTGAAACTGAGTATTGGAGACTCCATTGCCTAATGGACATGCAAGGCTACTAGTCCTATTAGCATTGCAGACATGTTACCCCTGTGAATTGCCAAAAATGTTGACCAAATTTGACATCAAGTAAAATTGGTAACCCCTACCCCCTATAAATTCATACTTTTCATGTGTTCACGACATGCATATATGGTCCTTATAAGTCTTCATTTAACCCTGTAGCATTATTTAAGGTTAGTTTGGAGAAGTTACGGTAAATTCATATTGTGGTCTAAGCATGTCATAAAGAAATAAATCATGGTCAAGTTGTGTCATAGGTAATTATGGGTTTATTCATGACATTTTGCGTCTTAAATATCTTTTAACAACATCTCATGAAGTTTTGAAGTGTTTAAGGTTCACTTGTAGTCTTGGAGGTGTTAAATATGTATATAAATGCAATTTTCGCTAACATTGATATGTGTCAAACTTACTAAAGATAAAAATACATACCACACAAATTAAAAGGTATTTGGAGTAGTTAATCAACTATGACACCTATCACAGGAATCATAACTTAGTTAGTTTCTTATTTCTAATGCTAGTTTGAGGAGTTAGAGGAAGTTGTACAGACTTGTGGAAGTCATGTGCAAGTTAAAACATTGAGGTGTAATTTAATATCGTTAAAGTTATAAAAAAACTTGGAAGGAAGTTTTAGATCCAAAAATTTCGTACTACCACTTCTCTCTCCCATCACTTCATTTACAAACTAGTGAAGGTAAAATTGAAACAAATGGTACAAGCCATACAACTAGAGTTGGGGGTTGATATTTTGGCAAAAGTATAGAAACTATATAGATTTATAATTTGTGTAATTGGTAATTATATCGGTGATATTATATTTAGGAACAATCGCTAATAATATAGACTACTTTTTGAAGTTCAAATCCCCACAAGTTGAGTTTAGAGCAACTCTAAAAAAATTGTGAATTATTGGATGTATGAAACTAGTTTGAATAGATTATCATATGTATATAGGTACCTCACACACATTAACTCATTATTTTGGCATGTGTGGATGTCTTTTTGGCATGAAAAGTGGTTTTAATGCATAGTTTGAAGTGTCTGATAGTTTTTATATGTTTCTAAGTTCTCCAAGTGGTCAAATTCATTTGAGTGGTTATTCATGGTCCTCAAATACTATATTAATCCATTAATGGACTATTTATCATTCAATTATTTTGTACAAGTTTGAAGAGACAGTCGTATCTCCATTCACATTCATAGACTATGTTATGTGTCTATATAGAAATTGGACAATTTGAAATAGTTTGAATGTGTGTTTCATGGATATTTATATTTGTTCTTAATATTAAGTGTTTTTATCCAATGGTGGAAATATCCTTTCAATCTTATCAGTCATCCATGTTGCACTTTTCAAAGTTTCAAACACAAGTTACCTAACAGTCATCTACAAGATTGTAGGTCGGCAGGTTCAAGAAACTTAATGATGTCATTATGTTCTAAATCTAATATAAGGCATGAAATTACATGGTAATGGTCCAAACAGAGGTCAATGCATCAATTATATATTTCAAAGCATTTGAAACTATTAAAGGTGGTGAATAAAAGACTGACTAGTAAGACTACTCTTAAGAAAGACTTATAGGACTGTATGTGTAGGTAGATAGTGATAAATGTGGTGAAGTCACTTGAATATTATATGGTGTTTTAAATTAAATAATATGTATATCTCGATGGCATATCCACTATAAGAAATTTTTGTATAGTTTGAGAGGCCTAACTCTTAAGAACATAGTCAAATTGCCTAAAATGGTCACCTACAGGAGTGTAGGTGGAAGTAGAGGGTGTAGAGGGTCAAAATATTATTTGAAATGGATAATTAAACTTGGAATGAATTAGGAGATAAATATATGTAATATTTAAGCATTAACAAGGTGGCATGACCTATTTCAAAAGGTCAACTTCAAACATGTATGAGTAGACCCCTAATCAACATCTACAATAGGCATGATCAAGATTTGCCTTGGAAAAGTGAATGATGGTAAGGTCTAATGATTCATAGGATTGAGATAAGTGTATAAAATCTCAACAACAAATAATGAGTCATTGGACAATTTTTAAGATTGGTCTAAAGACCTAAAGGGCCTAAAACATAGTCAAGTCATCTCAAGGCTCACCTACAGTCAATCAAGTTAAAAAGTTGAATTGGATAGAGATTTGAGATTAAAAATTGAGTTTAAAAATAGTAGAGGGAGACATTCAATCATTAAAAAACATGACAAAGTATTAATATCTCCAATATTTTAAGAATGGTCCTCAAAATACTATTGTAGACCCTTTCCAAATAAATGTACACAATCACTTCTAGGTCTATTTAGAAACTCCAGGTTTTCAAAACCTAAGTTTTTTATTTGTGTGGTGTTTGAAAGATGGAAAGGATAATAAAATTTCTAAAATCATTGAGAACAAAAATCTCTAAATATGGGAGCAAGCTAGGCTCTAAATAGGGGTTACATAATCCAAACATATAGTCCTTATTATAAGCCTGATCACTCAAGAGGTCTAAGTAGGATTGTAGGGGGTCTATGGAAACATGATAATGGAGTTGAAACATATGAAAATATTCAATCACACCCTCATACCCATCACAAAATGAAACATCACATAGTCATAAAACCTTGCATAGTCCTAGTTGCATACTCTTAGGTAGATACACATACATGTATGTTTGATTGAGTAACCTAAGGAATATCCAAAGTTTTGAGACAATGGTGTTTGAAGATTTGAAGGGTAAATAAGAGATTTAATTCCTTAGGACATTGATATCACTGAACCATTTGAGAGAAAGTAATCAAATAGGGTCACAAGCCTAATTACCTATATACAGTCCTTACACAGAGTTGCCTTATGAGAAAGAGTTGTGTTTGCATAGAAGAATTATATGATATTTATAGAGTGTAGGGTAAGTTTTTAAGATGGTTGAATATAGATGACATTATTGAATCACCCTCTTTGACTTAAGCATATTCAAACACCATACAAGAAGTACATGTTTAGTCTCAAGTAAACTAAGTACATGCACATCCCTGTTTAAATAGTGAAGTTTAGAGATGGTCAGTGTAGTGGAATGAGTTTAAATGAGCCTTATATACCATTTGATATGGTTAAAATCATACTCAAACATTCCATGAAGCCTTAGACATCTAATAGAGAGGGAAATGTGAGAACACAGACAATTTAGGGTATAATTGGCATACTGGCTTAAGAACCCTAAGTCTGAGTGGAATAGATGTACTAGAGGTTTGGTGAAGGAGTGTGACATGATATACATTGGGATGTGTCAAGGAAAACCTCAAAAACCTCATGAATGTCATTAAAACTCAGACCAAACTCAAGAAATATCCTACAGACATAGTACTCTCCTAGACCTCATAGAATGTTTGTTTCCAACTCAAGAGGTCATTTTATCTTGATTGGTTTGGATCACACATGATGCATGGGACCCTGAGATACTATGGTAATTTTAATAACCTATTATGCTTACATTTTGTGTAATTAGTTGGTGGTTTCATTCCCCCAACTTTATGAACTATCATTAAGAGTTCAAACCACTTTCAAGCTGCTTTGGAGAGCCATACAAACCCAATGAGAGAGAAATGAATATTTATGCCTCCATATGGATCATAAAAAATTCAAAACCACCCATAAAATTTTCAATACTCCAATGAGAATCACCCCATGTAATTGGTTGATACATTATTGTATAGAACTATACGGAATAAGGCTAAAATGACTTTTTAAAATTTTATAGGTCCATACAGTGAGTAAAAACTTTAAATTTGGCATGGAGGAAGGGGAGAATGTTTTATACGTTAATCACATGATTATTTAGGATTTGACATGTAGGGGGATCCTGTAGAAGCATATTTTACTCTCTTGACAAGGAGGCCTAATTGAGGCCTAGTTAGGAGAGAGAAAGCATAAAAATGGATATCTCCACTCATGATCAAAGCATAAAATTTAATATAGAGTTGTAAATACATATAGGTTACTATAAAATTTTCTCACATTCTCAACACATTCTATACTTTGTTCCAAAAAAGGTGGTTTGCATCATTTTAAAGGCTACAAGGAATGATGTTTATTTGAGGCTTTTGATAGAGAGTAATTTATTGGGGATATTTTTAGGCCTAAATTGAATTTTTTTAGATCCAATATGATGTAAATATACCATCCATGAAGTTTGGATGAGTTGAATAATAAAATTCCAAGTTTTGAATCTTGTGTGCAAAATAGGCCTAAAGAGATGAAGAGTCCTCTAGACACCTTTCAAGAGAAAGACGTGATGTGTCAAACAAAAAATATTTGGGTTAATTGAGAGGTATGAATATTATATAAAAGAGGTATAAAAAACTTATTTTTCCATCAAGGAGGCTAATTTTATTTCAACGTGTCAAGAAGAAGAGAAGTTTCAAGAAGCTAGTCAAGGTGTCAAACAAACTTTTTAACTCCCATTCCACTTGGAGAGTTAGAGCATCTTAAGATGACATACACATGTCATCTTAGACCTTTTGATTAATTTCCATAACTCTTCTTTTTGTAACTCACATGAAACTTGACTACCTTCTCTCTCCTACGCCCTTCTTCTCTTCTCTCTCACATTCTCTATATATTGAGCCACTTTTGGCTAAGTTTGTATCCTCCACATGAGTATGGAAAATCATTTATCATTTTTATCCTTTGAGAAATAAATAATTATCTGGTTTACCTTATCCATGAGTTATTTCAATGTGCTTTTTAACTAGTTGATCTTGCTAAGTGATAGATTATCTTCCTTATCATGTTATCCTTATTTGCATTCATATTCATCTCTAAAAGTTTGTTGTAGGTCTATTTAATTATCCCAATGGAGTTATCATGAATTTAATGAGTTATATCTACACTAGTTTCATGTCATAAACTTGTGTTTAGTCCTCTTATCTTAAGTTTTCTTCATAAATCTCCATGAGAAATAATCATGCAATAGGTAGATTTGGATTAGTGTATGTGTAGGTTAGGCTTCTATTTGAAGTGTCATTATAATTGGTCGGTAGTGGTTAGGCTAAAATTGGTGCATCACCTCATTATGATAGATTTACTTTATTTTATCTCTCTCCCTTTTCACCCAAATGAGCTATTAATATAGGTGATGAGATTCAATTGGCAAACGAAGGGAGCTAGCCTTTCAATCTATAGGTTTACCTATGTTATAGGAAACCCACAAGCCTAGAGGTAATCCCATGTTCTACTCAATTTAGAGAAGGCTTGAACTACCTATCCAAGGGTGAAAAATTGAGTGACAACATAACCCTCTCATCCAATGGTACTCATTCCATACCATATCTTAGTTTATTTGGTCTAACTATTGTACCAGGGATAATCATGTACTGAAAAGGATTTCCCATTAAATTTTGTCAAAACAAAATATTTTCTCCAACATTAATTTCCATTTTGTCATTTTCCACTTAGACTTGGTTCTCTCTGATCATGTTCCTATATCCTATAAATTAAAATGTGTCACGGGGTAGTACCAGGTGCCATGTAATCAGTTTATACTTAATACCTATCTCAAGTCATGATAACACCATCCATATGATAGCCTAAATCTAGAACATTTCCCCCCACTCTCCTTATGCTACCAACTAGATTGAATGGTGGAATGAGGTAATTATGAGCACCACCACCTTCCTTTGCCATTATGGGAGTCAAGTTATTTGGATTAGGAAAAGATGTGAGGATGTCAAGATCAGGTAATTTTAGGGGGTTTCCTCCCTTATTAATAATAAAACCTTTGATACTCATCTATATAATATTATTGCCTCACTCAAACACCACATCAAGGTGGTGGATGGCCACACTTTCATATGGGTGTAGTTATGTGCTCAGTTATAGTGGCTCATAGTTAAAGACAAAGCTTCCAAGGACATTTTACCAAGTAGGCATGTGACTAGATCAAGGCCATCAAGTCAGTCCAAACTAACCTCACCTCCCTCATAGACATCTCCTTAGCTTTATTTAATTACTACAGGATACTATTCCAATCCCAAGAGGAAATGAAATTGAATTAGAACATAGTCTTTGTAAGAATGGTTTATTGTGGTTCATCAAAAATTAATGTTTAATGACCAATAGCTCTATGACTCATCATTGACCCTTTAAGAACTCAAAAAGGCTCTTCAATGTAGAGAAATAACAAATCCCCTATCTTAAACAATTTTTCCATGTGAATTCTATAAATCCACATGGGAGTTAATTTGGATAGACTTGCTACAGGTCTATAAACATGCCGTGCAAAACCATTCTTAAGGAGCTTTAATAAATAAAGGTAATATCAAGTTTATACCCAAAACTGGAGATCTGAAGCTCATTACCAAATGGTGGGTTATCACCTTGTTAAATGTTTCCTAAAAAATCCTTGCCAAAGATCTTACCAATAGGCTCCATTTCATACTTCATGCAATTTTTAAACTGGATAAAATTAGATTTAGTAAAGGCTAGTATATACTTGATAATCTTATTGTTGTCTAGGAAAGCATAGAATGGGCTAGAGTTTCTCATTAGAGAATCATTTTTCTCAAATTAGATTTTGAAAAATTATATGATAGAATTTAATGGCCTTTTGTCTTAGGTATGATAAAGGCTCTTGATTTTGGCTAGTATTTTATTTCGACAGTCCAAACCTTTCTTACAAATGCCTCAACGTACCTCATCATTAATGGCTTCAAATATGATAGCATATGCATTAAACGCTCCAATCAACAACATTGCACTCTTTATCTGGTGTTATATGTCCTATCCATAAAATATTTAGGATATATTCTTTCATCTTTATCTAAATGTGGTCTGGTTTGTGGTATTATTCTACCTAACCGCTCATCCCAACTCATTAATGGGCAATTTGTGGATGATACCCTACTTACACTAGAAGAGTAAGAATGAACCTTTTTAGAAGCTATGAAGTGTCTTGATATATTTTGTTTAATCTCTAGGTATAGCTTGAAATTGAGTAAGACACATTGATTTAGACAAAGCATGATGCCTCTACCCATATGAATTTTATAATTTAAATGGAATTGGATTAAACAAGGAGACTAATTCATTTTTTTTTGGCATTCCTTTTGCCTTTGATAGTACTCCTAATGAGTTGTGACAATATGTAATAAATATATTGAAGAAAAAGGTTGAGTATTGGATTACCAAGCCATTATCCCTAGTAGGGAAATTTCATATTTACACTAAAATTTTAGTTTCTACTCATGTTTATTATTCTTCCTATTGGGTTCTCTCCAAGGCTTATTATGACAGTTTAGATAAAATTCCCAAGGAAATTTATTTGGTTTAGTTCTAAGAAGATGAGGATGTTCCATTGTGTGGCCTAAGATATTTTCTCCTTCCTTCGAAATAAAGGAGGTATGTGAATTATATTGACCTATACAAAAAGAGCACATCTTTGTGTGTCAAATGGGTAGTTTGGGCCATTAAAGGTAATGAAGCATAGAAAATATTGCTAAGGCATCAGATCTCATTTGGGTTTCCTTATGGTAAACCTAATTGGAATAATACATTCTTCTAGCCCCTTCTCATCACTATAGATCTTATCAAAATTAAAGTATCTTTTATTGCCAAAATTATATAAAACGCTTTTTAAGCTGTCAAGCCTCACATGAAATTAATTCATGATGGTTTTTGTATAGGTTTATCTTTTAATGATAATAGTATTGGTTTTATCTTATTATGATGTGATAATGTTTTGTTGGATGAATTGCCTATAATCAAAACCTTCAGGATTTTTTGGAAAGGTCTCCATACCATTTAAAATTTGGTTTCTACTAGGGATAAAATATCAATTATAAAATGCATACTTAACTTATGCTCTTCACATTCAATAACTTTTGATAGATGTTATGCTTCATAATTTGGGATTATATCTTCCTTGAGCATGGTGGGAAGACTGCAGGTGGAATTGTGATTCATGCATAGCTAGTGTGTATTTTAAAACACTCCTCATTTTTTTTACTACATAGAGATTAAAAATATCACATAATCATTCACACTCCTTTGCTCAAAGTTTTCTAAAAACCTTATGCATAAGTCCCACACTTTATCATAAAATTTTATGCATTGCTTTCCTTAGATCATATCCTATGCACCCCATAACCACAATCATGCTTGTCTCATCAATACCAATTTGTAGACTTGATTACTCCTTTAAGCCCCATTGTAGCACAACCATATGTCAGTAAGCCCCGATTGCATGGTTAATTCAAAACTTCCAAATATTTATTGTCCTAAAGAGAGGATATTAGGATTAGAAATGGTTGGAGATATCTTGGGAATTAATTGTTCTATCTATAACCAACAACCACATATAATAAGATCAATGTTCCTCTAGCATCCCCATTGGTAACCACATAGCAGTTATAACTACTCTTTTTTTATGCATGTTAAATATGTAATATATGAATCTAATCACATGCAAACCCTCAAGAGTCTAGTTGATGAAATACACAATTAACATAGATATATTGCTCTATGCATCTATTATACACACACACACACACACACACACACACACACACACACACACACACATTGTATCACATTATACTATATTTCCCTATTCTTTAATTTATGAATAGAAATTTCATTTATTACAAGTAAGACTTCTGCTCGATTGAATGTGTGTTTTATTGTTCTATCTAAATACATCTCCACACATTCACTCTACACAAACAAACTCAATTGTTCCCTACACACTTGGTCCTAGTTCCTATGTTGTGGATCATTGGTATCAGATCTATTCTAAAGATTAATATTATAGTTTTAAAATGTCAGTTAGTAGATTTCAATCAAGAGATTCACTCTCTTATCCTTTCTATTCCTATAACCACATGAGCACAATAGGAGAGAGAAAGTTTATCAATTGGTTCCATTTATGAAACTATAGAAAAATATATTAACAAAATCAAGATGCCCAATGCCTATAATTAACCTAAGGCATCCCTAAAAATTTGAAGGCTCATCACCGATGCATTAGAGGCATAACATACCAAATATTTTGGTTAGTTATGTGAGTTAATGATGCATCTCAACAGCATGTTCCAAAATTATTTTAACAACAATACCCCTTCAAATTATAATTCACTCTCAACATCCCTATATTTATAGGCAAGATCAATGCCCAAAGCATTGGATTCCTAGATTTGACAACTTGAGACATAATTCTAAGTCAACTACTTCATTAATGTTGAGATCACCTTCTTAGTACTGAAGATGTCCATTCTAGTTGGTAACTAGTAGGCTACCTTTAGTGCATAGAATGTATAGGAGTGTGTTCAAAATGAATCATGAAAGCCTTTTTCCTATATGTTGAAGGAGGAATAATATCCTCTCTAACACTTTGAAGATGAATACATGAATTTCTACAACTATGCAAATACAAGGATCAGTTAGTGGAAGATTACACCAACATATTCCATGACTACTCTACACACCTATATGAGAACTTGAGTGAACAACTAGGGTGATGAAGTACATCAGAGAACTCTCACCTTATATCTATGTGAATTTGGAGTTATTGAATTATAACACCTTGATATAAACATTATTGGAAATATTGCCATTGATGTCAAAGGTTTAGTATTATTGGTGATAAAGGCCCCATTGCATTTAATGTTGTTTATCTTGGCTAATATTAGTTAATATTTATTTAATATTAACGAATATATTTTTGGTTGCATATGAGACAAAATAAGGGCCCATGGAGAAGTCGAAGAGCCATGGGATAAAGACAAAAGAAGGATGGGACGCATTTTCCCATGAAGAGTCATCTTGGGGAATACCAAGAGTCACCAAGTGAAGACAAAAGAGTAAAGGGAAAATTTATCATGAAGGGACACTTTGAGGAATATGAAAAGTCACCAAAGATAAGGACAAAAGTGGGAAAGACGTTTTTGGTCATGAAGGGTCACCACATGACTTTTCAAATTCTTGGATATGAAGGGTCATCCAAGATTGGCGCCATTTTCCATGAGGATTGAAAGGTCACAAAGGGGGAAGGCCAAAGGTCATTTGGAAAGCTATAAATAAAGGCTTGAGTAGCCATTTGTAATATAGATGTGAGAGGTTGATTTGATATTGTAATATCTAGCTTAGAAGAGCAATTTTGAGAGATGATTTGTATTTGTTATATCTAGCTTAGAAGAGCAAAAGTGAGAGAGAGGAAGGAGATGTTGTATTGATCTATCATTTGTTGAGATAGCAACATTGAGAGATAGGTGTGTGGTATACACAAAGGGGTTGGTGCTCCTGTGGTTTGGTGCTCATGAATTGTTACTGAGTTAGTGCTTGGCAAAGGTGTTGGTGCTCCTGTGGGTTGGTGCTCATGAATAGGTGTTGGGCTGGTGCTCGGGAAAGGGTTTTGAAGCTCCTGTGGGTTGGTGCTCATGAATTGAAGCTGAGGTTTGTACTTGGCAAAGGGGTATGGTGCTCCTATGGGGTTGTTCTCATGAATATATTTGAGATTGATTCTCTGTGGTTTTTCCCACATTGGATTTCCACGTTATATCTGGTGTCTCTCTCTGTCTTGTGTGATGTTTATTGTTTGAGTTTTATTACATATATTGAATGATTGATTAAGTGGAATTTGGTTAAAGGAAAGATTTATAAGATATATAATATACTGATTCACCCCCCCCCCATCTCAATATATTCCATGCTTAACAATTGGTATCAGAGCAGGTTCCTTCAAAAAAGGTTTAACAGCTTGAAGGTAGATCAAGGAAAAGCACAAAGATGGCCAAGCAGCTAAAGAAGGAGAATCAAGAATTGAAATCTGTGGTTGAGGTTCTTAAGGAAAAGGTGTGTATCTTGGATTCTAAGTTGGCTATAGAAGTAAAAGAAAATAAGATATTTATTCAGGATCTTAAAAATCAGTTAGAGGTTGCAAATTCAATTTTTACATCAAAAAAAGAAGAATGTAATCAGTTGAAGGTTGAGTTAGGATCTTTAAAGGATAATAATGAGAAGCTTATAATCAAGGTTGAAAAAGATCATGAAATATCAGTCCAAGGAAAGAAGGATGCAGGTTTTGAAGGCAAATCAAAGAAGTCAATCAGGCAGCCCAATGCTTTCAAGTTTTCAAATTCTTTTCATGGCCGTTGTTTTGTTTGTCATCATGTTGGTCATAGGGAAAGATATTGTATGAGGAGAAGCAATCAGTCAAAGGGAGATCTCAGTCATATTCAAGAAATAGGTATGAGAAAAATTGTTTGCTTTTGTTATCATGAGGTTGGACATATTGCTAAATTTTGTCAAAATAAAGTAAAGAGATATTCAAAGTATGTCAAAGGTTACAAAGCCCCTAAAAGATATGAGAAGAGTCAAATTAAGGTTTAGAGACCTAAAATAGTAAAAGTTGATCAGGTTGAGTTCAATAATGAAAATGAATTACTTGCTATAGTAGATAAAGAATCAAATAAGAAAGATTGTGCAGAATCTCTTGTTACATTTGAGCATGAGCTTTGTCAAGATAAGATAGTTGCAAAAGTTAAGAAAAAGAAAAACATCATAAATGATAAGGTTAGTAGGTCAAAAAGGTTAGACATGCTTAAATGGATTCTAAAATAAAAACACAAGAAGATCAAGGAAGAAACAGAGGAGATGTGGGAATCTCTTGAGATTTGTTTCTAGGACCCTTTTGTGTGGGGTGTCTCTTCTAGGCTTCAAGGAGACATTTTTAAGAAAATTGAAGCATGGTGGATGTTTTTGGGTCTTGGTTATGTTGCATGACAAGAAGATGAGTTGGCAGATTAATTTGTATATCTTTTGAGGGAATATATTTTTGAAGAAAATTTTTGCATCAAATTTATGGTTTGAGGCTATTAGAATGATTCTTGCATATGCAGTGTTTTAAAGTGTTTCAAATGATTATGGTCATAAGATATTAGAATGTTGAAAAAGAGCTAACAATTTCAGAAAGAAGGAAAAGGATACTCATGCAGATTCAATTAAGGAGGATCAGAGTTTTAAAGCTCCATTCATCAGGAAGAAGGTTCAGATATGTTCATGGTAGAAGTAACAACCTGAAGATTCTATGTTGGTGCAAACAACTTTGCATGTAAGAAATAAAGATCAGTCATGGTTCGTTGATAGCAGATGTTCAAGGCATATGACAAGAGATAAAAGTAAAGAAGATTAATGGTGGCATAGTAAAATTCAAAGATAAAACCATTGCCAAGATACCTAGAAAAGGTATTTTAAGTTTGGATATTAGTAGACCCAAAGCTAAGAATGTTTTGTAAGCATAATCTATTGAGTGTAAGTCAAATATGTGATCAAGAATACACCTTAAAGTTTCATGTGGAAGGTTTTGAGATTAGAAGGAAATATTTAAATGAGTTGATTGCAGATTCTTAAAGGATAGGTAAAGATTTATATGCATAATCAGATATCTTCTCAAAGATCAACCCAGAAATATGACCAACCCAGAAGCACACAATTGATTGCCAAATTCAAGCAACTTAATATGCAGAAATAACCAAAATCAACAAGTAACTAGAATCCAAAAATAACACAAGATATGAGAGATAATACACAACTTGTATTAATACTCATACAGAAAAGAATACAATAAAGAAGATGCCACTTCTTCTCCACCACCTCTTCAGATGTTTCCCACAACTCAAGTGAACAGTACTTCTTTCCTCAAAGCTCTCTCCCTTAGGTCCCAACACCCAACTCACACACTAAGTTGGTGTTCACCTTATACCTGTGCTCCATGCACTCCATAAGTGCTCCACGCACTCTACAAGTGCTCCACGCACTCCACAAGTACACACCTGTACTCCAAGTAGATCTCTCCTGATACTGCTCCCTGTTGTGTTACTGTCCTATCGATCTCCAAACTACAGATCAAGCTGGTTCTGCACACCTGTGAACCTTGACCTTGCACACACATACACCTGCATATCAATGATCTTACTTACCATGTAGATATCCTATAGAATCCATGCACACCTGATGACTAAGATCATACACTCCTGAAGAACCCTGCTGATTCTCCAATCCAGCACCCACCTTGGTACTGTGGCACTAGGAGGAATGCACCATTGCTCTACCTCACACACCGAAGGAGATTATAATTATGCTCTCTTACTCCCTAGCTACAACAAGTGTACCCTTGGTAACCTTCCAAGAGTCTGCTGTGAGAGTTACTGTGCAACCCTCATCACCCAAACTTCTAACAGAAATTAAATTCTGCTCCAAAACTGGGACATGCATGACTTCTTTTAACACCCATATGTTACCTGTCTGCAGTTTCAGCTTCACTTTCCCTTTGCCAACAATCTGACAAGGCTTACCATCCCCTACATAAATTTCTCCAAAATCTCCCTGGACATACTCATGAAAAAATTCCCTATGTGGGGATGCATGAAAAGAGGCACCAGAATCTAAAACCCAAGATTCTACTTTATCTAAAGAACATACCAGAGCATCTCGTGCAGCATAATCTGCAACATCTACTTCTTCTTCATGTTCTTCATGCTAATCTGTACCTGATCTACAATCTCTTTTTAAGTGCCCTTGCTTTCCACACTTCCAGCAGGTTATTCTACCATACCTGGACTTGGATCTTCTGCCTGTCTTAGACCTTGATCTCCCATGCTCTATCTTTTCTCTTTGCCTTCCTCTGCCTTCAACACTCAAAGCATTTCCTGATGATTCACCTGTGTTATTCCTGCGTATCTCTTCATTCAAGATCACACTTACAACATCATCCACTTTTAAGACTTTTGAAGGAGACACAGTATTAGAAACTGCCATTACCAAACCTTCCCAACTTTCAGGTAATGAACACAAGATTAAGAGAGCTCTAATTTCATCATCAAATACAATATTGACTGAACTTAGCTGGTTTACTAAACCATGGAAATCACTAAGATGGATATGAACAGATCCACCTTCCAACATTTGCAAATTAAATAAACGCTTCATAAGAAATACCTTATTAGAAGCTGAGGGTTTTTCATATAAATTTGCCAAAGATTCCATCAACTCCACCGTTGTCTTACACTGTGATAAGCTAGAAATCACAGATGATGCAAGACTCAATCTAATAGATCCCAGAGCCTTCCGATCAAGAACCTCCCATTCTTCATCTTTCATATCCGAGGGTTTGCAAGTAACCCCTCCCAACGGTAAGTACAAATCTTTTTGATACAGATAATCCTCAATCTGCATCCTCCATAATTGGTAGTTCTTTCCATTAAAATTTTCCATCCGTAGCTTACTATCTTCTGTCATTGCTCAACTCCCACTCAAATAGAAACCCTGTGAGTACCTGTAATCAAAACACACTAACCAGATCTAATCCAATCTGTTAGTATCCCAACCAAAAGCTCTGATACCACTTGTCAGGGAAGTCCAAGAACAAACACACCTTTGTTCTGATTCCTCTTTTTGGATCTTGCTCCTCAAAAAGAGCACAGTATGATTACCAAATGTAAGCAATTATAAATGCGAAAATAACTAGAAACATAAGTAGCTAGAATTCACCAATAGCACAGAATATGAGAGACAATACACCATCTTGTATTAACACTTTAAAAAAAAGAATACAACAAAGAGCCGCCACACTCTTTCACCTTACAGAGGTTTGCCACACCTCAAGTGTACAGTAATTCTTCACACACAACACTCTCCTACACAAAAAATGGTCCCAACAACCAACTCACAAACAGAATTGGTGTTCACCTCTCCAACTAGTCAGTAATAACCCTGTCAGTTCACCAAGCACTCAAAAGTACTTCAAGTTGATCTCTCATGAACCTGCAACCTGTAATTCAACAGACCATACTCACATGTAGATCTCTTATGAGCTTGCAACAACCTGCAACTCAATGATCTTACAATGGAAGTAACTTACTTGCCTTCCTTTTTATCTCATGCCACAATTACAATACATGCCAATGGGTCTATAAATAGATCCCTAACTCAAACACTAACTTAGACTCTTAATTTATACAATTATCCTCGCAACCAAAGACTCTAACTGGCCTTTACATGCAAACACTTCATTCACTTAACTAACTATCCATGTAACGAGCAGTTCTAGAACACACAGGTGACCGACGTCGGTCCCTGCTAGTCTAGTTCTGCCTACGTCGGCTGACTCCCTGCCGTCACCGGTGGCCTTCTACACTGGTCACGACCGACATCGGTCCTACTGCCGACGCCGATGCTCCTGGATCTCAACAACCTTCCTATTCCACCTGTTTTCAAAGAGTTGAAGCTTTTAGCTCCACAACTCAACAATATGTGATCAAGAATACACCTTAAAGTTTCATGTGGAAGGTT
The DNA here is from genome assembly GCA_037957365.1 of Torreya grandis. Lineage (NCBI taxonomy): Eukaryota > Viridiplantae > Streptophyta > Pinopsida > Cupressales > Taxaceae > Torreya > Torreya grandis. The sequence goes on from JARHVA010000032.1 coordinate 7,006,990, forward strand.
TTGAGATTAGAAGGAAATATTCAAATGAGTTGATTGCAGATTCTTAAAGGATAGGTAAAGATTTATAAGCATAATCAGATATCTTCTCAAAGATCAGCGAGAGGAGTTGGGAGTAATTTATTTTACTTCCTGCCATTGATGTTCAGCATCAAGTGAGGGGGAGCTAAGTGTAAGCTCTAGGTAGGCCCTTTGCCATTGATGTCAAAGGGGGAGAATAATAGGTACAAGTACAGGTGCAAAAAATAGGTACAGAGAATAGGTACATTTTACTACAATAAAGGGGAGTTACTGTATGTTTTCAAATGACAGGATGTGCAGGTGACAGGATGTGGCAGTTTTAGGATTGAGGTTGCCATGAATGACAAAGGGGGAGATTGTTGGAAATATTGTCATTGATGTCAAAGGTTTAGTATTATTGGTGATAAAGGCCCCATTGCATTTAATGTTGTTTATCTTGGCTAATATGAGTTAATATTTATTTAATATTAACGAATATATTTTTGGTTACATATGAGACAAAATAAGGGCCCATGGAGAAGTCGAAGAGCCATGAGATAAAGACAAAAGAAGGATGGGACGCATTTTCCCATGAAGACTCATATTGGGGAATACCAAGAGTCACCAAGTGAAGACAAAAGAGTAAAGGGCAAATTTCTCATGAAAGGACATTTTGAGGAATATGAAAAGTCACCAAAGATAAGGACAAAAGTGGGAAAGACGTTTTTGGTCATGAAGGGTCACCACATGACTTTTCAAATTCTTGGATATGAAGGGTCATCCAAGATTGGCACCATTTTCCATGAGGATTGAAAGGTCACAAAGGGGGAAGGCCAAAGGTCATTTGGAAAGCTATAAATAAAGGCTTGAGTAGCCATTTGTAATATGGATGTGAGAGGTTGATTTGATATTGTAATATCTAGCTTAGAAGAGCAATTGTGAGAGATGATTTGTATTTGTTATATATAGCTTACAAGAGCAAAAGTGAGAGAGAGGAAGGAGATGTTGTATTGATCTATCATTTGTTGAGATAGCAACATTGAGAGATAGATGTGTGGTATACATAAAGGGGTTGGTGCTCCTGTGGGTTGGTGCTCACGAATTGTTGCTGAGTGGGTTCTTTGCAAAGGGGTTGGTGCTCCTGTGGGTTGGTGCTCACGAATAGGTGCTGGGTTGGTGCTCGGCAAAGGGGTTTGAAGCTCCTATGGGTTGGTGCTCATGAATTGAAGCTGAGGTTTGTACTTGGTAAAGGGGTATGGTGCTCCTGTGGGGTTGTTCTCACAAATATATTTGAGATTGATTCTATGTGGTTTTTCCCACATTGGGTTTCCATTTTATATCTGGTGTCTCTCTCTATCTTGTGTGATGTTTATTGTTTGAGTTTTATTACATATATTGAATGATTGATTAAGTGGAATTTGGTTAAAGGAAAGATTTATAAGATATATAATATACTGATTCACCCCCCCTCTCAGTATATTCTGTGCTTAACAAACGTATCACAATGTCTCCAAGATCGAATCCAAGAAAAAGATGAAATAGAATACCACCTCTTCATCCAATGCATTACATAAGGATCAACTATCACACAAGCCCACATCATAACCCCTTATGAAAAATTATTACCCTTAGAAGGCTACACAACACTCAAAAATTCCTATGCCTTTTACTTAAGAAAAAGAAAATAATAAGTCTAGTGATAAGTGGTGCCACTACCATCACTCATCCACCTATAATAACTCTAAATGACATGCACAAAAGTCCTTACTCACACAATTTGCATCATGACCCACACTGATGGATAACACTGATATAGATATCTCTTTTCTAAGCACCACACCACCATGATTGAATCCTCTAAAGAGAATGAAAGTCTCTTCCACACCATATTCTAGGTGAATGGTCATCTCCTCCACATCATCAATAGTGGTATTCAAAAAAACATCATCATGAAATCAATAACTCAATGCCTTGGACTTACCACTACTGTGCACCACAAGCCATATTATTTAGGGTGGCTACAACAAAATAAAGATATAGAGGTTTGGAGACAATGCACTTTCTTGTACAAATTCAAGCCTATGGAAGATAAAATCACTTGTGATATCATACCTCTAGATTTCTATGACATCTTACTAGGAAAATTTTATTTATACAAACACAAATTTACATATCAAGCCAAGCCACAATGTTAGACTATCTATATGCAAGATAATTTCTACCACTAATATGAGTCAACACCTATTGACCATTTATACCTCAAGATAAAATGGTTCAACCCCTATAGTTAGAATATTTTATAGGAGATTTTTATAGTATCATAGGGTATTTTTTAGTTCATTTGATGTCATTTCATATGCCATTCTAGATTTGGTCATAATATGGCTTAGTCCTTGTGTCATTTGGTTTCTTAGGGTTCTTTTTAGAGTTATATATGCAAAGTGGCAAGTTTTCATGGTGTCCAAATAGTTAGGATCATGGAAAGGGTCTACACATACCTCAAGGAGTTCATTCATAGCTTTAAAAGTTTAGAAATAAGATTTGTGAAGCCAAACCATCATCAGGATGCCATAAAGAACTAGATTGGACTAGTTCACTTGGTATTTTTTAAATATGCTCAAACAACCTCATGTGACCATCAAACCATGCATGATCAATGTACCTAGTACCCATATCATTCTCTACAAGTTTTATATCTTGATGAGTCTTCTATCTTGAAATCTAATCCTTCAAATTTCATCTTGCCGAGTCTAAGGAACCAAGCTGTCATGCACGTCACATGGAAATGAGTTGGAAAACTTGCTTATGAATTTAATATCTTCACTCAATAAACCATACAAGACAAAATATTATATAACCATAGAGTTATTCATTCAAATATTATACCTTAAAAGTTCCATTTTTTCATGAGCTTTCTAGCTCAAGTTATAAGCTTCTAAAGTTGGACCTACAACATAAGATATTCGTGATAACATCAAGTTTGAGCTATGTAAAGTAAGCATTTGGGTTTAAAAGGTCCTTAAAAGGTTTAAATTTAATAAAGATATAAATTTACACATGAACTCTCATACTAACACTTAATATCTAATGGTTCATGTTGGGGTCAAATGAGTCAAAAGGTCCCTAGGTTAAAAACCTTTAAAGAGCTACAATTCAGACAAGATCTAATGGTGCATATCAACTGAGTAGAGATCCAATGGTGTGAGTTTGACTAACAAGGAGGTGGGTTGAATTAAAATCTAATGGTCTACACTACATGATACATCTTAATCTGATGGTGTGAGATGAATCAAAAGGTCAAGGAGCTTGAGATGCCTCCACATGGCACAATCATGAAAGCTGACAGACTGATAACAGGATCCTACAATCAACGAATGATTGACAAGTGGTATGAGCATGTTCTTCATGGCAGGAAATAAATGGACCATGTTCATTTGTACTAAGGAGATCAAAGGCATGCAAAAGGTCAAGATATGATAACGAGGATCTATGAGGCTAATGAGAGTAAAGATAAGTAGGAGAATTTTGATTGGACCAATAAATTTTTAATGGACAAAGTCAAGCCAAGGACCAATTTTTGAGTGAAGAAAATAAGGGCTTATAGGGTCATCAATTTTCCATTAGATCTTGATCAAATTCCATGAAGCAGACATAGTGATGTAGCCAAAGTAATCAAGAACATGAAGGGATGCCATTAAGGTTAAATATAGACCTTTGGTTTGTAGATGTGTGGCATGCAAGGTTCATTCTATGACTATTTTTACCATTATGGTGAATTTTTGGCTCTTTTAGAGATATAATCAGTATATTTGGACCTATTTGGATTCAGAAAATGGACTATGCAATCTATAGGTCTGCATCAATATAAAGACTATAGGAAAATCAATAGTCTAAGATTGGTTTTCCATCTATAGTGAACCTATAAACATGGAGACAAGTTTGAACATGATCCAATTGGAACAAGATATATCATTTCAAAGGATGCCATGAAGGCATATACGTATATCCCAACGGTTTCATCCCAGGACTAAAATTCATGAAAGGGACCCTTATCTCCACTTTTGCATGCCATAACAAACCTATTAGGATTAGTTAGCACTAGGATAAATTTTTAATAGATGGATCTGATTGTTGTAACTAAATTTATGGTAAAACTTAGATTGAAACCATTTTATCCCATCATTGCAACTGAATGGAGCATCAGTAAAGGAATAATGAATTGTTACAACCATTTGAAGTGAACCAGATCAATCAAAAGGTCTGAATAAGCATAATTTGTATAAATAGTTATAACTATGTTTCAAATGGATTTGATCTCTTTTATTCCTTTTTTAGCACCAAATTCCCTCTCTCTAAATTCCCTTTCTTCTATAAATATAGTTTTTTAGCTATTGTTAACTACCCCTCAAGCTGGTATGACTAGACTCTACCAAAAATTGTATTTTGCACCTTTTTGAGTAATGAGTAGAGTATTTTATAGTTGTTTACTAATATATTCTTAATGTTTTATATTTGTTTGATATGAAAAAGTAGTTTTCATCTTCCCTTTGCAGGTATAAGTTCAACCTAAGTGCTAATAAACTTTCTTGTAGGTCATCTAGTGTGTCTTAATGTTGATATCTTAGGTATAGAGCAGATTATTGACTGTAAGTGCTTTCAATCAATCCTTACCCTCATTTCCCTCTATCCTAAGTCCATCAAATTGACCTCTAGGTGAAACACTATTTCTTGGAAACCATTATAGACATTGTATTAGTTTTTTTCATAGTCTATTAGTGTGCTAATGAGTTCAATCTTGAGAGTTGATCTTTGAATATTTGGTGCATCACCTCCTTTAGAGTGGGTTTAGTTCATGAATTCTCTAAATTTTTCCCCATAAGTGATCAATTGGTATAGATAAGATCATTTCAAGAGACATTCAGAGATCCAACACTTAGATCTAAAGGCTCATTTTCAATATAGGTAGATCCACATACCTAGATATATTCCCATGTTGCCCAAATGTAGAAGAATCTTGAACAACTTCCTCTAGGGTGAAAGATTTGGTGAAAATAGTTCTTGCACATCTGATGGGACACATTGTCTTTAAGATAAATTTTCAAGGTGAATGTTAGTCTTGACAAACATCACGTACAAATTGGTGTGCTACTCAGCATTTTGGTGACTCCTTCATGGTAAATATGGTTTAAGGCCATTTGTTTTATTAATAATGTGCCCTCATAATTCATGGTTCTCACTAGATCAACCTCTATTAGAACATTAAATCCCATTAACTCACCCATTCAGCCTAAATTTCCTCTTGAAGTTTAGTATCCATAGCCTAATTTTCCCTTTGAAGAATGAGTAGATTTTACTAGAGAGGAAGAAAGTGAAGAGGCTAAAGAAATTAAAGATAGTGAAGAAGAAGACATGGATAGACCTCATGCTTTCCATACCTTAAATACTAATAATCCAATTCAAATTCATGTATATAATGTCATTCCTCCTGATGCCATGAAATTTGTGCTGACATTCAATGGTGAGAGTCATGTCACACCAAGTGAGCACATTAGAGATGTTTCTAAATTTTATAGTTTCCACACTATTATTTGAGAGAATAATTCCATTAGGATCCTTGCCATGTCCTTTAAAGGGAAGGATATTGATTGGTATAGGACTTTATAAGGTGGATGCATCATAATATGGGATGATTTTGGAGTGTTATTGACTTCTAGATTTGGAAATGAAAGTGACCATGCCTCTCTCATACATAATCTTAACATGATAAAAAAGGGACCCAAAGAAATAATACATGAATTCAATGAAAGGTTTTATAATACTTGGCATAGATTTCCTCCTCCCATAAGACCACCTACTAACTTTGTGTTCCCTACTTACTTGAAATCCATTTGGACTAAAACTACTATTATATTTCAATCTATGGGAGATTTCACTCTTCCTAAATAATATGATCTTTCTATCAAAGTTGAGAATAGTCTCATCCAAGATGGAAGATTACCTCATAATGTGTATATGCCTCCTTTGTCTCATAATTTTAATATCACTCTGAAAGTGGCTCAATTTCTTAATGCCAATAACATAATTGAGGTTGCTCTTAGGTAGGTAGAAAATAATGTTGATTGGAAATCCAAGTTCCTTGCCTTAGAGGATAAAAATAGGAAAGTTAATATGCATCAAGGTGACTATAAGAATCATTACCCCTATCATAAATATTATGGTCAAAAATATGGAAGAGGGAGAAGCCAATAGCATCATAATCCCAAAAATCCTACCTCTATATATAGTCCTAACTCTGCCACCAATGTAAAAGCGTTGGTACCAGTTTATAGCAATTTGGTACAGGGAGAAGATTGGCAGAAAGACTAATTTATGGATGTCAATGAAAATAGAGAGCAAGATATAGTGGCTCAAGGATTAGTTACTCTCCTCTTATCAAATTAGGATGAGGTTATGATGCAAGTTGATGAGGATTGGCAACCTCAAGAAGAGATCTTCACCAATTTTTTGGTTGAAGACATTTTTGTGCTAAATCAAGGAGCCTATATAATAGATAATAAAAGGGATAAGAGGAAGGCTCTAGGAGGTGGTAGTATCATTCCCATAGGTTCATCCAATCCTCTTTCAAGGCAATACAACATAGCTATAAGAGTAACAATTCCAAAAACTTCTACATCTCCATCAAGTCAAAATATGGTAAGGTCTGCTCCTATTCCTAAAGTTCCAAGTAATTATCTATCTAAAAAGGTCAAAGATAAAGTAGGTATGGATTATTTAAACATTATATATTCTTTAAATAACACTAAAACATCCATTTACCTTTGGGATGTTCTTCATATGCCTGGTCAAAAAGAACTACAAAAGTAGTTATTTTCTATCCCTGAGAGTGTCTCACCCTCAAATAAAAGTCATGGCCATGTTGATCTTGAAAATTATCCTAGTAATATTATTGAACCATCCACTAGGGTTGAGAAACCTCCACCATTTTACCTCACCCTCATTATAGGTGAAAGTTGGTACACAATTGCATAGTCAATAGTGGGGCTTCTACTTTTATCATGCCCAAAGTTGTAGCTAACAAGATGGGCCTAAAATATGAGCCACATATCAAAGGGGTCATTTGATTAGATGGTAAACCTACCAATATATTAGTACTAATAAAAGGCTTGAAGGTTTTCTTGCATGAATTTACTATTTTTCTTATCTTGTAATACATAGTTATGGTTGATCTCCTAGCCCACATTGCAATATGTTTATCAAGGGACTTCATAGCCAAGATAGGTGGTTATATATTATTTTATTGGATTTTATTGGACTTTAAAATAAGATTCAATTCCAAGGTGATAATTAGGACACAAACCCTTTCAAGGTTTCATATTGAGCCTTACATTAAGACACATTCTAATTTGAATTATGTTATTCATGAAGAAAAGGATTATATTTTAGATGACATCACTTCCTCCAAGCTTTAAGGCATTGTAGATTTTTTTATTGATTAATATTTCACTAATATTTATGAGCATGATCCTTATGATTTTATGGAGGAGAATAATTTAGGAGTGTATTATATACATGAAGGAGGACCAACACCTCTACTTGCCAAGGAAGATGTTTTTTGATGGTTGAAGAAGTGAAGTTGGTGTAGGGGCTAGTGTTATGTTGATCTCCCCATATAAACAATAGTATTATGCTTCATACATATTTGATTTTAGTTGTACTTGTAATGTGGTTGAGTATTAAGGTTTAATTCATGGCCTTTAATGGGCAAAGAGAAAAGGATTCAAGAACTTACAAGTATATGGAGACAGTGAATTGGTTGTGCATCAGGTGAGGAATGTGGTTGCTACCAAGAAACCTTTGATTAATTCATATAGGCATAGGTTATGGGATTTTATTGAAGACTTCAATTTATTCAATATACAATCAGTCCCAAGGGAGTAGAATAGTCATGCTGATAGACTAGTTTCCATAGGAGCTTAATTTGATACTCCAACTACCATAAAAGGGGAAGGAAAATAATCTCACATTAAGATAATTATCAAAATATTTGTACCTGATAATGAAGTTCCTTAACAAGTGTTTGGTAGTGACAAACACGTTGCATGTTTCTTGCAAAATGAGGCTAAGTTTTCTTCAAGGAATCAAAGGAGGCTCCAAGAATAATTGGGCGATCATATTGTGTAGCCAAGGACAAATAATATACCTAACGATTTGGTGACTTTATAAAGTGTGTTCAATGAAAATTATCAAAATAAGAAGGATAAAGTATGTCTACAAAAGAGGATAATTATGAAAGAGTCTTGATCTTCAAGGACAAACTCCTCAAACTAGGCAAGGTATGTTCTACATTAGAAAAGTAAGCATTCATTGAATTGTATAGAAAGTTTAATGATATATTTGCTTGAGAATATAAGGACCTCAAAGGATTTGATCCTAGACTAGCACACCATACAATTGAGTTGGAACCTAGGGTTAAACTAGTTAGACAAAAGTAAAGACCCATCAACCCCAAGGTTGAGCGACTCATGAGCTTAGAGCTTACCAAAAACCTTGATTCTGAGATAATCTTTCCCATCAAGCATTCAACATGGGTATATAACCTTGTACCTTTACGAAATAATAATGGGGAGATAATACTTTGTGTGGACTTTAGAGATCTTAATAAAGTGTCACTCAAAGATCACTATTCTCTACCTTCAATGGAGTAGATTTTGCAAATGGTTTCAGGTTCTCAACGTTTTTCTCTTATAGATGGATATTAAAGCTATAATCAGATTTTAGTGAGTGAATATGATCAGTTTAAAACAAATTTAACTACTAAATTGGGGAATTTTTATTATAGGAAGATGCCCTTTGGTTTTTCCAATGCCGGTGCCACATTTCAAAGAGTAATGGGCATGGCTTTCAAAGGTTTGATCAATGAGATGATATTGATTTATCTAGATGATATAACAATGTTTTCTAAAAATTCTAATGAACACATGCAACACTTGAGACAAGTGTTTGAAATTTGTAGGCAATATGGATTATCTCTTAATCCAAAGAAGTGCATATTTGTTGTTTATGAAGGTAAGCTCTTAGGACATACTATTTCCAAAGATGGTTTGACTATTGATCCTGAGAGGATAGAAGCTATTTTAGGCTTATCATTGCCCTTGCATAAGAAAGGTATTCAAAGTTTCTTATTCAAGATGAATTTTTTAAGGAGGTTCATACTTGAATTTGCATCTTTGGTGAAACCTATCACATCTATGCTCAGGAAGAACCAAGTCTTTTTTTGGACCAAAGAGGGTAAGATCAGTTTTTAAGACATAAATAAGGCAATTATAGAATCTCTACTCTTGTGAACCCTACTTTTACTAAAGACTTCATGTTGTATTTATTTTCTAACCTTGATACTATCTCAGCCATGTTGATGCAAAAGAATGATGAAGGTGTGGAGCAGCTAATTGTAATCTTTAGTCAAGGTTTAGAAGATTATGAAGTCAAGTGCACCTTTATATAGAAAAAATTCCTTGATATTGTAACAATACTAAATAAGTTCAGACATATGGTTTTAAATAATATGATTCATGTTATGGTCTTTCATCCTAACATTAAAGAGTTTCTTTTGAGTAAAGATCTTAGCGCAAAGAGGGTAGGGTGGATCACTAAGGTAATGGAATATGAGGTTGATATTAAAGTGACAAAATTAATGAGGAGTAAAGGAATTTGTGAACATTTAGCTTTAGATATTCATGATTCAAAGGAAGAGGCTCTAGTCAATCATGATTATTCCCAATCAGGTAGTTCATTGCCTCCACAAAGTTGGACACATGATGTGATTAGATTTCTTCAAAATGGTGAGTATCTTAATAATATGAGTAGATCACAAGGGAGATATTTTAGATTGTAATCTATTACCTTTTGTCTTTTGGATGGTGTTATTTTTAGGAGGGACATCAATGATGTGTTATTGAGATGCATTGATAATGATCAGTTTAGAGTGTTTCTTGAGAAGTTTCATGATGGGATAGTAGGAGGTTACATCTCTCCAAGAACCACAACTGCAAAGATCATGAGGGAAGCCTATTATTAGCCTATCCTCTTCAAGGATTTCCATGCTTATGTGAGAAGGTGTGGACAATGTGCTTTCTTTGTAGGAAAATAGAAGCTTGCAACTCTTCTCTTTGAAGCCTATCCAAGTTGATCAACCTTTCATACAATGGGGTCTTGATTTTATTGGCATGATAAATCCCCCATCAAGTGATGGTCATAAATGGATACTCACAACAACTAACTATTTTAAAATATGGGTTGAGGCAATAGCATTAAAGGAATCTAATGAGAATGTTATCTTGGAGTTCCATGAGAGCATCGTAATAAGGTTTATCACTCTTTATAATATTATTTTAGATAATGCTCTTACTTTTATGGGTGATAAAATGACTGATTGGGTAAATAGTAATGGAATATTATTGAGCACTTCATCCAACTATTACCAACAAGGTAATGGGTTGGTTGAATCTACTAACATGAATTTACTCAGAATCGTCAAGAGAACCTTGGATCATAACCAAAGAGATTGGCACACCAAATTGAAGATAACCTTATGGGGCTGATAGGATAACTCCCAAGAGGTCGATAGGGAATTTTATTTTTGTGCTTGTCTATGGAAGGGAAGCTAGGTTGTCTATCTCTCAAGAGTTGCCTACCTTAAAGTTAGCACATCAACTACAGTTGCTTGAGAATACCCCAATGGAGTTGGGATTGATAGAATTAATGAAGTTTCAAGAGACTAGAGATAAATCTCATCAAGCTATGGAACATCACCAAGTACTAATGAAGAGGTATTTTGACAAGAAATAAAATCCAAGATCATTTTAAGAAGGTGACATAGTATTGAAATGGGATAAAGATAGAACAAAAGTAGGGAGACATACCAAATTTGATACCCTATGGTGTGGACCATATGTCATCATTAAGTACAAGCAAATAAACTATTTTTAATTACCAAGGATGAATGGAGAAGAGCTTCCTATCCTTATGAATGGGATACATTTGAAACCTTGCTATTGAGAACTAAATGTCAGCTTTGTAAATATTAGATTAGTTGTGTGTTTTCCTTTTTATTATGTTGTATTTCAATAAGTTCTTTTGAAAAACATGTGTGTTTCTATTTTGTGTCTTGTTCTTGTTCTTTTTTTTTTGTCATTGTTATATTTTGTCAAGGGGGAATTTTATTTTTCAAACTTACATACAAGTGACTCCATGGCTCAATGGATATAATTTGGCAACTGGTCATGGCATAGCAAGCATGCCACCCTTGGGAAATCATAAAAGATGTTGACCATTTTTACCTTAGGCCAAAATGGGTCAAGTCCCTATAGTTAAAATCTTGTATAGGGGATTTTTATAATGTCATAGGGTATGTTGAATTTTATTTGATGTCATTTCATATGCCATTCAAGCTTTGGTCATAGTTTGGCTTAGTCTTTGTGTAATTTGGTGGCTTAGGGGTCCTTTTAGAGTCATATATGCAAAGTGGTAGGTTTTCATGGTGTCCAAGCATTTATGATCATGGAAATGGTTCTCAAAGTCCTCAAGGGGCTCATTTATAGATGCAAAAGTTTAGGAACAAGTTTTGTGAAGCTAGACCATCATCAGGACATCATAAACAACTAGACTAGACTAGTTCACCTGGGCATTTTATAAATATACTCAGAAAGCCTCATGTGAATATCATATTATGAATGATCAATGTCCCTAGTGCCAAGATCATTCTCTACAATTATCATATCTTGATGATTCTTCTATCTCGATATTCATCCTGCACATCACATGGAAATGAGTTGGACGACTTGCTTATGCATTTCTTATCTTCCCTCAAAAAATTGAATGAGCCAAAATCTTACAGCGCCATGGAGTCCTTCATGATAATATCATATCTTGAAAGTTTCATGCCTATAAGATATTTCTAGCTCAAGTTTTAAGTTTCTAAATTTGGACCTATAATATAAGACATTCGCACTAATATCAAGTTTTAGATCCATAAAGTAATCATTTGGGTTTAAAAGGTCCTTAAAAGGTTTAAAGTTAATTAAGATCTAATAGTCCACGTGATCTTGCATACTAACACTTGAGATCTAATGGTTCACATTGGGGTCAAATGAGTCAAAATGTCCCTAGGTTAAATCCATTTGAAAAGCTATAAGTTGGACAAGATCTGACAGTGTGGATCCACTGAGCAGAGATCCAATGGTGTGAGCTCAATTGATAAGGAGGTGGGTCTAAGAAAAATTTGACTATCCACACTACATCATACATCTTAATCAGATGATATGAGATGAGTCAAAAGGTTAAGGAGCTTAAGAGGACACCATATAGCATAAGCATGGAAGTTGACAGACTGAAAATAAGATCCTAAGATCAACGCATGATTGATAAGTGGCATGAGCACGTTATTCATGGAAGGAAATCAATGGAAAACATTGGTTGTTGCTAAGGAGATCAATGGCATGTAGAAGGTCAAAAGGAAAATATCTGACAATGCGGATCTGTGAGGCCAATGAGATTAAAGATAGGTTGGAGAATTTTGATTGGCCCAAACAATTTTTGATGGGCAAAGTCAAGCCAAGGACCAATTTTCAATGGAAGCAAACAAGTTCTTATAGGGTCATCAATTCACCATTAAAGCTCAATAAAATGACATGAAACAAACATAAGGATGTAATCGAGCTGATCAAGAACATAAAGGGATGCCATTAAGGCTAAATATGGACCTCTGTTTCATAGATGTGTGGTGTGTAAGGCTCATTTTGTGACTGTGTTCACCATTCTTAAAGGGACATATACATATGGTGAATTCTCAGCTCGATCATAGATATAATGGGTCTATTTATACATATTTGGATCTAGAAAAGGGACTATGTAGTCTATAGATCTGTATCAATATAAAGACTATAGGAAAATAAATTATCTAAGATTGGTTTTTCATCTATAGTGAACCTATGAACATGGGGATAAGTTTGAGTATGATCTAATTGGAAAAAGATCTATAAATTTAAAATATGCCATGAAGGCATACATGTAGACCCTAATAGTTTCATCCCCAAGAACAAATTTCATGAAAGGGACCCTTCTCTCCACTTTTGCACACCATGAAAAACTAGTGATGAGTAGTTAGAACTAGGACAAATTTATAATAGATGGATTTGATTGTTGTAATTGCATTGATGCCAGAACTTAGCTTGAAACCACTTGATCTTATCATTATAACTAAATGGATCATTAGTAAAGGAATAATGAACTATTGCAACCACTTGAAGTGACCTAAATCAATCAAAAGGTTTGAATGAGCATAATTTTTAGAAGCAGTTGTAACTACATTTTAAATGGATTTGATCTCTTTAATTCCTTTTTTAGCACCAAATTCACTCTCTCTAAAGGCCCTTTCTTCTATAAATATAGTTTTTGAGCTATTGTTAATTACCCCTCAGGCTAGTATGACTAGAGTCTTCTAGAAATTATATTATGTACCTTTTTGAGTAATTAATATAGCATATTGAAATTGTTTACCACTCTGTGCTTATTGTTTTATATTTTTTTGATATGTAAAAGTGGTTGTCATCTTCCCTTTTTAGGTCCAAGTCCAACCTAAATGTTAATAAACTTTCTTACAGGTCATCTAGTGTGTCTTAATTTTGATATCTTAGGTATAAAGTGGATTTTTGATTCTAAGTGATTTGAATTAAGCCTTACCCTCATTTCCCTCCATCCTAAGTCCATCAAATTGACCTCTAGGTGAAACACTATTGCTTGGAAACCATTATAGACATTGTATTATCTCTATTCATAGTCCATTAGTGTGTTAATGAGTTCAATATTGAGAGTGGATCTTCGAATATTTGGTACATCAACTCCTTTAGAGTAGGTTCAATTCATTCATTCTCTAACTCTTTTCCCCATAAGTGATTAGTTGGTATAGATAAGAGAATTTCAAGATACATTCAGGGAGCTAGCCTTTAAATCTAGAGGCTCATTTTCAATATAGGTACACCCACATACCTAAAAATATTCCCATGTTGCCCAAATCTAAAAGAAACTTGATCAACTTATTCTAAGGTGAAATATTTGGTGACAGCAACACCCATAAACAAAGTCACTTTGGTCTTTGCCAAGTAATGTCATAACTTATGTCTCATGCACATAAGATTGTGTCACTCATGGTTTACCCTAACAAACCTATGTAGTAGATGACAAAGCACACACTAGTAGTATAAAACACTCACACAACATCACATTACTAGCAACTCGACAAGTTACTAAATAAATAAAGTTAAGCCATTACAAAACCTAAAGGCCTTCCAACACAATGCACAATAAAGCACTGCATAAATTTGGTCCCCATATCCCCTCTTTTGAATAATCCCTTTATCATAGATCAGTTTGGGAAAATGATGAAGTTTAGCACCAAATACAAGAGCTCCTTCATTAGGGTAAGATTAGGAGTAGATATTCACCTTGTAGGAGTCTGATAGTCCTTACACCTAAAACATATGGGTTTGAGAAACTCTACATAAAATATCACACACTTATTCATTTTTTGAAAATGTAAAATGCACACATGCTTACACTTGGGATGACAATCTCTTGTATATTAAACACACTTACAATAGAGCCCTTTACAACTCTATGAGTCATAGTCTATTCTAGACATGTCTTGGGTTTCAAAATTTGGCACATATAGACATATCCTATCATTCACCAGTAAGCATTGAGTCATACACATATGAACAAGAAGTGAACAAAGTCAAGAAGTTTCTGAAACACATCCAATTTATTCATCAATAGGCCCAATAGATTCTATCTCATACCATAGTAAATTACAAGGATAACCATGACACACATCACATACCTTATACAATCTAAGTTGGTGATAAATTTTGGTTACACATTCAAAAAGAACACTTTAAAGGTCCACACTAGAATATTAAGCCTCTCTACTATGGTCCTTACACCATTCTACATGTAGATGGTGATAATGCATTTATGATTGATCTACCTCAGTACTTAGGCATGCACCTAATCTTTAATGTTGAACTTTTCAAGCCTTATACTCTACCACTTCTTGAGCCAACAGTGACACAACATCCTTCTAATTTGGATCCTGAACACTTGTACCTTATAGAGAAGGACCACATCATCAAAGTGATGGACATATGCACTCACCATGGCACACATGATTTTTTTGAGTGGTTAAGGTTGGAAAATATGCTAATAAATCTAAGTGGTACACTTCTTAAAAACTTCAAGGGAAATTACCTCAATTATGAACCAATGTAATGGAGACCATTATTCTTCAAGAAAGGGTGAATGATCCATGCTCAACCATTGTATAGCTGAACACACTCCCCATTTGTTTTAATTCATATAAATTTCACCTTTCACGCAATCATATACACTCCTTTTCTTGAAGTTTGCTAATAACTTTATGTATAATTATTACACCTACTCACAAACTTTCATGCATTATTCTCCTCAGATTGTAGCCATCACACCTCACTATGCACCTCATAATGTGTAGTCATGTTTATCTCACTAAAACCTATTCACAAAATTGCTTTCTCATTTGGTGCCCACTATAACACAGCCATGTGTCATCAAGCCCTAACCACATGGCTAATTCAAATTTCCCAACTATCCATTTTTTCAAAGATAGGATCTCAAGATTGGAAGTGGTTGGAGACAACCTAGATATTAATTATTTTATCTATTACCAAATACCACATTGGAGAGGATCAATGCATTGCTAACATCTCCATTTATAATCACAAAATAATTATCATTGCTCTTATTTTATGAATGTTAAATATGTGACATACACATATGATAAAATATGAACCCTCAAGAGTCTGGTCGATGTAATACATATTCATAACATAGATAGCTTAATTCGTGCATCTACTCTTTATATACACACTATAACACCCTATATCCATTTCCCTACTCTTTAATTTATGAATAGAAGTTGCATATACTAAAAGTAGGACATCTATTACATTGAATGTGTGTTTGATTTTTTTGTCTAAATACATCTCATGCATTCACTTTGCATAACCAAATATAGTTATTTCCCACACAATCGATCCTAGGCCCTATGGTGAGGATCAAATTATGACACCCACTTTAAAAATAATTCTCTAGGACTTATTTATCATGTCATGAGTCCCTTTTCCATTTCTCTCTATAAGCTCAATATGCATTGGGGTCTGAAATCCTCCCTTAGAACTTGGCTTGCTAGACTTGATAGAATTTGGAAAGCTCATATGGAATCCAAATAAGCCCACTTCTTGTTGTACTTAGTCTACCAAGGACTCCTGCTCGAGGAATGACTCTCTCATATGAAAATTGTTGCACCTAAATGTCCTACCTGTAAGTATCATGTATCCTTCAAACATTTTTTTAGGTTTTACCCATGAGCACACTGTACATGGAAATGAATTTATAGTTTATTCCAACCTTATCACCCTGAGCCCTTCTCTTGGAATCTTTCTCTTCTCAGCGATTTAATCAATTAGTTGGATTTTATTACTTTTATGTGAAATGTTTTTAGAGGTATTATTATTTTCCAATTATGGAAGGCCATAAACAATGTTATATTCAATAATGATGAATGTTCATATTTTTTCCATTAATGACAAGATTTTTGGTATATCTTTGGACTACTTATAGATTTAAGCCCAAACAAATAAGGTTGCAATGGAAGTCCACCATTTCCAAAAGTTTTTAGACCACTAGGGGAATGGCCCATACACTATGAGTTATGTGTCACCAGATGGACCACCCTAGGGGCCTCCACCATTGCCTCCTAAGAGGCACATAATTTGGTCACACTATTGTTTCCACTTCTCCCCTCACTTTCACCTGGTAGGTCAGCATTCACCATGTCCACGTGGTAAAAATAAACATAGCCCATTATTGGAGGGGCTCTCCTACTGGCATTGGTACTCAGGGGTATCCCTATGATAGTTGGACTATTAATATGACTGTTGACCCCTTGGAAGGCTAGGTCATACTAGATCATCCTTTTGTAGAGCCTTTTGCTTGGGTGAATCTACTTCCATAGGATGATCCACATGTGCTTAAATTTTTTTCAATGATGTAATTTGATTTTACATCTTGTACTTTACCTAGCCTTACTTTTTGTTTCCTATTTTTATCATGCGTTTTAAGCTAGAGTTTGTCCTCCAACATGGAGTATGAGTTTTAAATATTAATTAGTGCATTCTGGTTCTTAAAGTGCTTATATACTAGTCGGTGGCATTTATTTTGTTAGAAAAAAGTGTGTTGGGAGTTCAAAGGTTCAACTCCCACTCACACCATTATTTTGTTTGAATTTATTTTTTGGTTTAAATTTTTCAAAAAAAATAAAACAATGACAATATTACATTAATGGTAGTGGCTCCAGACCTTCGCATCATGCCCTATAATACAATAATTTTGAGTGTCTAAGACCGTCAGGTGAGGTTTGATCTGGTAGGAGGTGACTTCCCCTCATAGTATAAACAATCTTGTTCACATAGATTACTCGTGGATACATTCTCAGTTGAGCCTGACCTCTAGTAGTCGAGCGTGCATTATATTTCAAACTTGGGGGGGTTACTGCCGATACTTATGGGGGGGATACATCTCTATATTATGATGGGGGATTTATATGTACATGGGTATCTAACAAGGCCTTATTGTTGGGACCTAAATTTTCTACCCACCTAAGCTATACGTAAGGGGGGGTGTTGGTGTAGGTTTTTTATCCATTATATGATTTTCCTACACATATATATTAAGCTTACTTAGTTGAAATAAATAGGTCACTTAAGTGTAATAATGAGGTCATTAATTTCACATGCTTATTTGTAGTCAACATGGTTGCACTATTTATTTGGCAACTAATGTTGACATGTGGTGCTTGGCATGTTGTACATGGGTTTACTATTCACTTGGCAATTGAGTTGTGATCTCATTGCCAAATAGATTTTCTCAATGCCTCTTATATGTCTATATAAGAACCTCTCCTCCAAGGCATTTGCAGTGGATTGTAGATTATAAATTTTATATTATAGGAGTGTGAGCTACTTGGCCTTCGTGCCATCTAAGTGGTGTAATAGAAGTGTTGAGTTAAGACAACTTGAATAGATGTGAGAGCTATGAGCTTCAAGCTAATATAACACTTTGTACACCTCCATATCTGAATGCAATCTATCTCTATTCTACTCTTGTGTGATTTCATTCATTACAACAAAGTTATATGTTCGAACTTCTAGTATTCGATCTTGGACATCTCATTAGCAGATGATTTTAACACTTTTTGCATTATAAGCCTTCATAATTGAATACTATAAGGAACACATACAAACTTCTATTTTTTATAGTTTCAAAAACATTCATAGTTCAAAAACATTCATACTTTCATATTTTTAGGAACATGCAAGCATTATAGGCTTGGTATTTACCAAGCCAAAGAAATATAATGTGTATATGTTATTACAATAACATGTACATGTTAACGGTGAATTCATGAAAATGTCCACAAAAATATCCCCCACCCTTTTTCACTTACCCATTTGTATATATAGACTCCTCTAAGGCATGCCTACACATAGCTCAACTCCAAAATATAGGATAAATTTGACACATTAGGCATAGGGAAGCCACAAGTTAAGGAAATAGTTCACATGGGCTGATAAAAACATAAGAAAATATATTTAAATAGTGTTTTAGACATTCTGGGAGCATATGGGGTTGTATAAAGGAAAATAAATAGTTGATTTGCAAGCTCTCAAACATTCTACATCAAATGCATAGGTTGTTATTGGTTAAAAATGAATATAGATTCAATATGTGATGAAGACCTATGTTAGGGGATGATGATACTAAGCCCAACACAAGGGTAAGATGTACCAAAAATAACCACGTATATGTACATGAACCAAGAGTGATCAAATATAGAAAGCACAATGAGGGAAAATGTTCTTATACCAAAATTAGATGTCTACACAATTTAAAGTGGGATTTTGCATATGACACGAAATATATGGAGGATAATCACTACAATATATACTTATAAGAAATGTTTGTTATGGTTCAAGAGAATATTATTGAGTATAAATGTCATGTACCCAACCAACAACGAATAATGGAATGTGGAGAAGATACATTCCCTATATTAGAATGACTAGCATAGATTTTGTTCATTTTGTTAAATTTATTATTTTAATTTTATTCTATATTTTATTTGTAATTTTTAGTTGTTTTATTAACAACCAACCGAGTATGTAATCATAGTCTCAATATACTTGATTGAACTAAGTTTTTTGATATATTATTTCCAATATTATTTTGTCGAAAGCTTAACCAACTCATTCTTTCCAACTTGCTAGGTCTAGGTTATTCTTAAATCTAAGATGTTGATGTTGTGTATGTTCATTGGTATCAAAATAAACAAAAGGCCATGTATTTCAATAGGAAACAATTTTTAAATTGATAATGAGCATTTTATTATTCATGTAACTAAAAATACTCATATATTTATATGTTAAGTTTTTTTGGTGCATATATAAAATGCTTCTAGTATTTAACCTTTTTTTAAGTATTGCATATATGAAGTGTTAGTTCTTCCCATTTTTAATTTTTAAAAAAAATATTGTTATGTTTATACTTGTGTAACTATGCAACCACTCCCACCCATTCAGGGGTCATTAGTAGATAAGAAAAATAGGAAGGACAAAAATGAAGCTTGCTGGAATCCACCAAAAGCAGGATGGTTTAAATTGAATTTTGATGGCACCTGTAGAGGCAAATCTTGGAGCTCCAGGAGTAGGTTGTGTTATCAAAGTCTGTAGTGGATCCTTAATAAGAGCTCTTTCACTTAAGCTTCTAGATGGTACCTATAATGAAGTCGAAGCACAAGTACTAGTGGCAGGTGTAAATTTGGCAATAAACTATGGAATCTCCCTTTTGGAAATTGAAGGAGATTTGAAGGTGATTCCACTAGCTTTGTCTAGTATGAAAGCTAAGTTTTAGATGATCGCTAACATTTTGGATGTTCTCTGGGCTAAATTGGAAGACTTTGAAGGTTGGGAATGCAACCACTATTTCAGAGAAAGTAATAAAGTGGCTGACTTTTTGGCTAATGTGGTAATTGATCAGTGTGAGGAAGAGAGGATGGATAATGTTAGCAAGAGTTGGGAGGATTGCAGGGTTTTTGATCAGATTGATTTTTGATTGAGCTATATCAACATTATATTGCTTTTATATAAAAGCAATTTTAATGTTGATATTATGGATTGATTTGGTTTTTATTTTTTCTTTCTATAATTTTTTTTTTAAAAAACAAATTGTGGGTGTCTATGTATTTTTTAATATAGAGCATTATGTTTGAAATTGAAATATTTTTTGAAAGATTTCTTAATCAATTACAAGTGTAAAGTTGGTAGGGCAATCATTCTTTCACTTTTACCAGGTGTGAAGGCTAATGTCAAATGGTGTTGGTGGATTGATTTTTTAGCAGTGCTATCATGCAGAGCATTCACTATTTTGTTAGGTCACTTATTTCCATAATGGAATCTCTTTTCTCACAACTTAGTTATTTATGACTTGCATTATTTTTGGAGCGACATTTTGGCAGGACAGTTAATAGGTCTATTGGTTTGGCGGTGATCAAGATTGTGGTTTTGAAGGGATGAACAGTTTCAATCTGGAATCTATCGGATGGCCTTTAGCATTTGACAAAGCCAAAAGCTGAGAGATGGGCTTTGCAGGGACAGTCTCTAAAATGCATCTGTCAAATGTTTTTTGGACTCCTTCTCCTAAAGTGGCAGATGATATTGAGTTGGTGTTGGGCATGGATTTCTTAGCTCAAAGTAGATGAATTAGAGTCAATTCTGATTTGGCCTCTCTGTTTGCTTCAAATCTTTGCTTGGTTATGATGAATAGAGAACAAGTGCTTGCAATGGTGGAATTCTTCATCTGGTTGGAGTATAGGATTAAGCTAGTAGAGGCTATGGAATCTTTTTTGATTGGGTCATTTTCGCTCTTTCCATCTTTTAAGAGAGCCTATCTGGGGTTTATCCTACCAGCTAGGTTTCAAGAACTTGAGTTACGATTCTTGGCTTTAATTGATTTTGCAAAGGATGTGGAAGTAGCCTGTAAAGTGCAATTGAAGGTTGAAGAAATTCAGGGAGTAAGTATGCCTTTTGTTGAATATATTCTTAAACCCATCCCTAGTTTGGCTACATGGAGGGTGACTAGGCATGCTAAAGTCAGGGTAAATGCAATTAAAAGATTGGGTAAAGGAGAGGTGAGAGGTTCTTTTAAGATGCCACCATAGTGGAAAGGAAAGTAGCTAGTGAACTGAGACGATTCTGGTAAAGTGAAGAAAAGACTTTTTTTTTAGCCTTTGAGCAGCCTGTAGGAGCTAAGGAAGAAAGCTAGTGGCTTTAGACTGCTCAAAGGAAAATGAGAAACAAGTGGCCCTGGATGCAGTAGCAGGTAGTTCAATCCAGGAGCCAGAAAAGAAGAAGATCTGCACCAATGAGGGGAAGATTGTTGAATTGGTAATTATTGAATAGAAGGATAGTTTTTTGGTCATTCGATGTTCATGGTAGTTTCGTAGTATGATAGTATATGTAAAATGCTTGAATCTAAATATGGTTTTTGTTGAAAAAATGTTTGGTTAGTAAGGTCATATGCCTCTGCATGGAAGGATGCTGAGCCAGACTCTATGTTTTTGTTGTCTCTTTTTTGACAAAGGACCTAGGACCCTTATAATTCTCAAGTATTGAACAAAAAAAAACAAACTATGCAACCAATTCCTATTACAAATTCAAGCTGAAAATATTGCACAATGCTAAATAAGGTGTAATAGTCAAAGCTCAATCACGTATATTCATATTGATAATATGCATTGCATTATTTATATTATAAATACTTGTATATTCATGTACCAAGTTTTTTTAGTGCATACATACATACTACTAAATTTGTGTTGTTATGTAACCAATACCTAACAAGAACTCCAATTGAAATTATTGCTCAATACTAACTCTAGTGTAATGGTTAGGAGCTCACTCACACCATTTTATTGATCTTCTCACAACATTTTTTTTATATAGTGTCCCTATTTAGCTCTTTAAGATTTTCCTTTTTTTTCATCTAAAATATTGGTTCCCCAAAAATGTCTTTTTTTAAGAGTTTAAATCTATGAGGGACTTTTTAAAATGCATGCCAACAATATTGAAGATGGAAATATGGATGGAACAACAATGATTAAAGTGATCAAAGTCCTAATAATATTTTTCATCTTCTTTTGGCTAATAATATTTACGTGGATATAATTTTATTGAAATATAATTTATTGTTCAATAAATATTAACAAATATCATTTATTTGTTTTGATTCATTATTTGTATGTGTAACATTAATTTTCTATGTGAAATAAAATTTGAATTATATCTTAATATCACTATGATTTCATAAAGGAGACATATTGCAATTAAAAGTCATCTTTTATGTTATTATCATAGGAAAAATCATGTAAGCGAATTGATATTTTTCCTTCTAAACTAAATTTGAGGAGCACCCTTGCTTGAGATGATTTTTTTTGATGATGATTATTTATTCAATATTTCCTTTCAAATATTACTATAATTCAAAGTAAGAATAAAAACTAAAAACAATAAATTTATATTTATTATAATCCTTTAAACTTTTTACAATCTACCTAAAACTTCACCTTACATCTAATACAGTCTCCTAAAAAATAAATTAAAAATTTAAGATCAAATTCAGTGTTGATTCCCTCCCATTTTACATAATAAACTTGCATTGTACTCTAATTGAGATGATTGCAACCTCTTTGTTCATATTCTATTTATTTCAAATATTATCTTCAAATATTTTATACCTTCCATTAATTAATAATACTCTCTTTCTTTTATCTTGATATATTAATTTAATAACATATATATATATATATATATATACACACACATATATATATATACACATATATACATATACATATATATATATATATATATATATATATATATATATATATATATATATATATATATATATACATATATATACACATATATACATATACATATACATACACATACACATACACATACACATACACATACACATACACATACACATACACATACACATACACATACACATATACATATATACATATATACATATATATATATATATATATATATATATATACATACATAATAAATAATTTTAAAAAATAATAATATATGTATTTGTACTGTATTTTCAACATATATATAAACTTATTAAGTAGCAAAACTTTAGATATAAAAATCAAATTCAGTCTGGAGAAATAAAATACATTTTACAATAAATTCAAATCTTACAAATTATAAACTAAATAAATTATAATGTTTATTTTCTTTCAACCAAACAAATGGTAAATGATAATAACATCTATGATATGTGAAGTTTATCTTAAGGGAATCTTTGAAGATAGTAATGCTAGAATGAGGAATCTTTTGCTAGATATGCGAGATAATGGGAATAGGGTCATTGGAGATGTGATGGAGAATCCTTTGGCTGAGGTGCAATGCGATGTTGGGACCTCAAGTGACACTTTGGACTGTCCCAAGTCTTCCAAAAAGAAGAGATCTAAGGGTATTTTCAAGCTTAAGATGTGTACTCAGAGTTCTTTGGAGAAATTTGGTTTCAAACCATCCTGATTTTTTGTTTGTTGGGTTGTTTGGGGTCCTTGACCCTTTGTCTATTTGTCTCGTTGTTGGGTTTGTCCTGCATTACTCTTTTGTTTGTTGTTCTTTTTGGTTTTACTGAGCTTCATTACTGTATTTTCTCTCTTGTACAAGGGTTTGGGCCCTTTCAAAATCCCTGCTTACCCTAATAAAAAACATCTAACTTTATTCTAGCATTTCTCAATTTGTATATAAAATCTCTTATAAATATATTTTAGAATAAATTTAAATCTGGTAAATTATAAACTAAATAATGTTTTATTTTCTTTCAACCAAACCAATAATAAAAGATAATAACAACAATAATAGCTAACTTTACTCCAACATTTCTCAATTTGTATGTGAATTGCAAAATTTAAAATATAAAATTATATATACAAAATTTCTTATAAAAATATATTTAATCTGACAAAACTAATAAAATATAATATAAATTTTAAAACACAAAAATAAAATCAATGTAAATAAGACATCAAATTCATTCAAACATTTTCTATTTATTCATCTGTATCTTCTCCATTATCAATAGAATTAAAAAAAAATTTCAAAACACATTTAAAAATAAAATTAATGAAGGTGAGTTGTAAGG
The DNA here is from genome assembly GCA_037957365.1 of Torreya grandis. Classification (NCBI taxonomy): domain Eukaryota; kingdom Viridiplantae; phylum Streptophyta; class Pinopsida; order Cupressales; family Taxaceae; genus Torreya; species Torreya grandis. The sequence goes on from JARHVA010000032.1 coordinate 7,031,371, forward strand.
TGTAGTGTTAGGTTAATGATCTAGATGCCATGTATCATTGGTTCAATTCATCTTAATTTACCTTAAATCTTTGATAGATGAAATATAAATATATTGATTAAAAATTTTGGTTATGTTCAACTTCACCCAAATCAAAAATTATAAAAAAATATTAAATATATAATATTAATTTCTTTTTACTATAAATTATATTTATGTTAAAAAATAATAATAAATAATCATTATAAATAAAATTTATGATAAAAGTCAATTTTTTTGATAGATGCAAAGTTTTTATTAGGTTCTTAAAGAACAGTTAACATGTAAATATCCGAAACCAAAACAAATCGATAAAATCCGACCACAAATGATCAACCAAAACCCTAAAAACAACATGAAGCAAAAAATCACTACTGTAAAACCAAAAAACCATACAAAAACTATAAAAAACCAACAAAAAAGACAAAAAATTTTTTTTTTTAAAAAGGTCAAATTTTTAATATAGACTTTAAACCTATTTTATCCCTTATCATTGGAAACACCCATTCAATCCTTTCTTCAATCAATCCAAAAAATAAGGCACACGAATATGGGTACAAAAGAATACTAAGCATGGTTTATGAATATGGGTGCAATGCAATACTAAGCATGCTTTGTAACTCCAGAAAGTTTCTTATTTTGACAAAATAAAACAAATAAAAAATTAAATAATTTTTAAAAATATATAGAAGTTGATAATTTTTATGCTACCTTTTAAAGAAAATAAATGTTGAAAACAAATAATTGTTGAATAAAACATAATAAATGTTGATTGTTTTATAAAGAAATTTAAATGAGATATAATTTTGTTTGGATTGTTATCGGTAGGATTTTTATATTAATTTAGATGGTGTTTGGAACAATCAAATCATTTTATCAATTCTTCTATAATAAATAAATTAATTAAATAAATTTTCTTATTTAAAATTAGTTTATAATTCTATTTAAAAATGTTGATAAATGATTTTAATTATTTTTAAAATATTAAGTGAAGTTTTTAAATAGATCATTTATTTATTTCTTACTAATAAATTATATTGATAATTTAAAAAAAATTATGGTTCATATAATTATTAACTTAAAACAATATTTATATAATTGAGATTGATTTATTTAAATTTAAATTTTATATAAATTTTAATAATTCATTATCCATACTTAAAATGAATGATGATTTATGAATCTAAAACATAAATTTTATATTAAAATCAAATCAATAATAAAATAAAAATAATCATATTTTAATAATTTATTATTAACATTTAAAATGATAATAATTTGTGAATTTAAAATATAATTTATACTTTAAAATCAAATTAATAATATAATTAATATCTATATCTTAGATAAATTTTCATAAAATATATTTATAGATATCATTCTCAAGATATATATCAATATATTTCACATAAATTTATTTTAAAAAAAAATTAAATTAAAAAATAATATATAATATTAAAATATATTTTTATACAATATATATTATTATATAATTACACCCATAAATTACATATAAATAATTACTATTTAAATATTATTAAAAATTAAATAATTATTAACATACATATATAAATATAAATTAGTTATGATGATATCATTAAATTTATAAATTTAATGATGGAATGTATATCTAGGTATGGATTTATAAACTACATACAATGATGAGTCTACTAGATTTTAGATATCGGTAGATTAGACTTTAATATCTAGCATGCATATCTATGATCTAGACTTCTAATATATTATTATCATATCTATAATATCTAGATTTAAGTATAACATAATGTCTTATATTTTAAAATAGCACTATAAATTATAATCCAATATTATAATGCTATAATATATAGATATGTTTATATATTCTAAATACTATATATAATCTGTTAAATCATGATTATAATATGCTAAAATCTATCGGTGTGTTATTATATCTATAGATTATAATCCCTATATTATATTATTTATACAAGCACCCATATCTATTGGTGTATTTGGATTATCATTTATAGTATTAATATAATACACAATAGATTAAGGGATTATAGGAGGGATTATTAATATAAATTTATAATTTATATTATTAATTGTTAGTGTTATAATCGGTATATATTATTATAGAATCTATAGATATATTTATCGATATATTAGACTGTAATCATTTAATGATAAGTTTAATTATTTTATCATAATGTAATAAATTTAGTATTTTAAATATTATATTTTTTTTTATCGGTGCTCGAAAATCAAAAGGTTTCGGGCCCTTACATCATATATAGTATATGATAAAAAATGTGGTCTAGCTTAACATTAGAGAATGTTAAGGCAAATTTGACCAAGCAAGCAAACTGTAAGTATATAAAATATTTCAGCATTAAAAACAAATTATTTCAAAAGATTAACCCAAAATTACTAATCTCAACATACTTAGTTCTTTTAAAGAGAACTAACAGTTCTAAACAAAGAGCTCTAAAAAAAGACCAACTTTTTCCTACTTCATACCATCTTCCATTCTTCATTATAACACAACTCTGAATTCAGACTTAATACGCCACTTCCTGCAAAGGGTTTGCCGCAAAATCTAAAGACAAAACATCGTCACACTGGCTAAGCCCATCAACTGAATCGAAAATGTCTCAGGTCGAAACCCTCACGACAATATCAAAAAGAACACAATATCTAAAACTAGTGATCAACGCCAATGAACCAAACAACTAAAACTATGAAACCTTCAAAAACACTTTTCTGGGCACAAAGACACCTCGCTCCCAGAAATGCCTTCAGAAACCATAAGAACAAGTGCCTTCCATTAACCAGTATGGCAGACCCTAGATGCCTTGCCCAGGAGGCCCCAGGTCCCAGAATGCAAATGGAGCCCTAAAAATCAGGGCAAGATAGTTTTCATTTAACTCTACATATCGATCTCTCTAAAAGTCATGGCTTTCTCAAACAAATCCAGATTGAGAGTTTAGGAGCCCAAACTGCGAGGGCCAAGCCAACAAACAAACATACCGCCAACTGTTTTTCACCCTCCAAAGACCACACTTCAAACATAAAAGACAACAAACCCTTGAAAATAATATGCTGTTGGAATGCGAACAATGAGGAAAAAACTTTGAGAGCAGTCGCAACAACCAGCAGAAAAAGACAAAGGCTCCACCGAGCTCCCAGGCTCACCATTTTTTGTCTCGGCCTCTGCCCCCATCACCACCGTTGGCTCTTCCATGATGGAAATAATTGGGGCTGGACAAGAAGTTGGATAGGAAAAGGAGAAAGAGGAAGGATCTCCACCTCAGATCTCTGTTCTTGAGAGGAAGAAGGTAAATCCAGAATCAACTCCCTCGCCACCCAGTCTCTATGCTAAGGAATCACCTCTGCCTAGAGACTGTCGTTCTTAAGCATTGCCAATGCCACATTCTGTCTTAGAGCCGCATACAAACTAGGACACTTCTCCTGCTCCAGATCAGAACCTTGCAAAACCCTAATATCTTCCAGCAGATCTGCCATGGCTTCCTCAATCTGCACCTCAAACTCCTCCTCATCTACCTGCTCATCAACACTCTGGTCCTCGAAAACCTCACCCTTAGGATACTCCTACTCTCGTTCCTCAATCTCTTCACCACCTTTGTGAGCTTCACATTGCTCCTCCATCGCGCCCATTTATTTTACATATTATATTTATTATCACATATTTATGTATATTATATTACCGACTTATGATCTATATATTTCAGACTTATAATCTATGTATTTCGATATGTAATGATTAAATAGATTTATAATTTATAATTCAATACAAGTCTATTTTATATAGATTTATTTAAGATATAAATGTAAATATTTATATAAATGTATATCGATTTTAACACATCATATTTATAAATAATCATAATATTGAAATAGTAGAAATAAATTATCATAAAAAATATTATCACATTATGATAAATAATATGTAGATAATCATAATTAATATATAGGTAATATATAAATTTTACCACATACATCATAATAAATAAATATAGTATTGCATTAAATATTTATATGAAATGTTTTTTATATTAAATATACAAAATCACTAGATCCGAAACAATGTATTATGAAGTAAGAGCCAATCCATGAATTAGATTAGAGTTGCATAGGAATTTTTGAAGTTAGATCTGACAAGAGTAGGTGTATGCGTAGATGGAATTCTACAGGCAATCAGGTATGCTTTAATACTGCTTATGCATTATCCATCATATCCCGCATGGATATTATATGCATTGGCAATGTGTGTGTGAAGAGTAAGGCAATGTGTTTAGGTGAACCACATGGAACTCATATATGAATGCTACTAGGGTCTTTTTTTTTTTTTTGACCCAAAGGTATCTTCGATGTCATTTGGGACACTGTGACTCCGCCTAGTGACTTTCATTAGGGCGAGTGAAGATGGGACTAGTCCTCTAGGGGCCAGGAGTGGGGTCCCCATGCACTAATCAACCATTTTAAGTCGGACCATGAGAATTGACCTTAGGACTTATATGAGAGGAACTCAAAGCTCTTAGCCAATTACGCCACCCATGCGAGCTAGCTACTAAGATCTCTTTACAATAAAAATACACAATTTTTATGAATGCTAGCAAAGGATTTCAAACAAATAAACCATCAATAATATTTGAATTACCTTAATTACTATCAAGATAATTGAACTTAATTAATAAATCTTTATCAAAAATAATAAATTGCATCGTGGAGCCATTGTTCTGGGCAACATTCAACCCTGGAAACTATTCCTTCACATACAAATTTATTCTTCTATTATAAGAAAAGATAACTACTATGATACAAAAGAACAATTATACATAAGCTCGAGAACCCTTAATATTAAGAAATTACTTATCACACAATATTTAATATGGTTGAAGTAATTTTGCCAACTCAATTGAAGATAACCTACACATTACTCACATTTTATATACATAGTAATATTTATTTAAAAATATTTCTAGCAAAATTATTTTTTTAATTTATTTTGAAAAATAACTTAAGATTTTTTTATTAAGAGACATCAAAAATGTTTTCCACTAGTGGTTACAAAAGTACAATGTTAAATTGGGCCTTATTGTGTACCCTTGCTTTTTTAGCACTTCACATCAAATAATTCAAGACCACTATATTATTATAGCTGTTAGATGAGAAAATATCTAAAATTAGCATTCAAAATATATTCTTATAAAAAAAACATAAATCCAATAATTTCAAAAATGCAAAGATGATTAGTATTGAAAACCAATTCCAAAAATAAAAATTGAAGAAAACGATTAAGATTAGTAAACATTTTAATAACCTCAAACCCATTCCTCTCTACCTGACCCGCCTTCCCCGCCCTCCTATTTTCATCCTATTATTTTAATTTTTATCCTATTATTTTTGTTTAATTTAACCCCAACAGGTAGGTTAGTTTCTAGTATCTAATTTTTAGTTCTTTTTAGCATATGTATTAATAAAATATGATAAAATTTAGGGAGGTAATATAATAGTATTTAAAAAGATAAAAAATATGGGTTAATTGTGAAAGATAAAAAAGACTAAGGTTAATTGGGTTTTTCAATGTATGTAGATTTTAAATGTAATGGTTTCCTTTTTATTTATTATTATTTTTTCATTTATTGGGAGAGACAAAAACTTAAATTCAAAATTTAATTAATTTATTTTAGGTTATCGTTACAACAATCTAAAGAATATTTTCTTTATCAATATTTTCTGGTGTTGGATGTGTTTATTTATTTAAAATGTTGAAAGTTTGTTATTCACTTGCACTTATAATTTAACTTCTTAAAAATGAATCACAAATGTTAATCCCAAACATTGATTCAAAAAATTTCACACACAATATTTCCAAAAAATATACTATTTATTATAGATTTTAAAAATAATTAATCCATTATATCATAATCTAACGACTAATTAATTAACTATAATAAAAATAAATAATAATTAATTTAACTCATCATTGAATATACTTTCTTTTTCCTTCCATTCCCTTAGAGCCCCATTCTCACCCTAATCAATATGAAAAGCTTGAGAATTTATTGCCACCACTTTGTTTCAACACTATTTACAACTCAACTTTCTATTTTTTCTCTCCCACTTCATTGAAAAATTAAACATAAAAATGCAACATAATAAAAAGAAAAGAATACTTTTTATTTAAATGAATAAAATAATAAAACAATATAATAAAATAATAATCAAGTGAAAAGACTTATTAACAAGGGCGTCATGCACCAAGTCCCTATAGTAGATTTTGCCTTTTGTTTGTTATTTCGTTAGAGAATCATTATTAAAAGATTAAATCTAATTTTGTTGTTTGCAACTCTTAATTTACTATTTGACAATAGAAATTATTGGAGTCAAACTTACTTGCAATGATTCTAATATACATGAGTTTTTCCTTACAGTCTCTATAGATTATGGTATTTTTTGGGAAAATATTCTAGAAAGTTTTTGAAGGAAGTTTTTTGTTTTAATGATTCCAATCAGTTTATGAGTTTTCTTTAGAAGATTCTTTTTCTAGACCAGTATTAGTCCATTTGGAAATCAAAATGTGTACGTGGGATTGTTCCTTACAATTTTTCAGTGGGATGTATACCTGTCGATGCATTCATGCACACTTTTTTGGCACGTTTCTATATAAGAGTGTACCAAAATAAAATATTGTTACAAAACTTTTGAGCTTACATACCCTATAAAGCTAGGTTCTTGTAAATTTGAATATACCAATGCAAATAGGACACCTCAGAGTGAGCAAAAAAAAGAACAAGACATATTTGTTTGATTATATTGTGGCTTGTCAAGAAGATGATTGTCTCCATTCACATTAGGCTTTATAGAGAAACAAAAAGGAATAAATATTAAAATATTAAAAGAACTTAAGTAAGAAAAATCTGTCTTTTCACTAGTCATGCAAGGGCGATCATAACAATCATGGTTAACTGGATGACTTTGTGTGGCCCATGACACTTCTCAATTCACACTCCCAGTGTAAAAAACCTTGTTAGAACTGTTCTATTGATTCATGTTGGAACCCAGTGTGTCCTAAAAGGTATTTATTGTCCTTTAAGACTCAAGCGAGCTACTGAAGCTCATAATAATATTTTCCCGTCATCCATAAGACGACATGGTACAAATAACAAAAATATCAAACTCTAACTAAAATAAAATAATATTTCTACAAAGCTGGGAAATCATTAGACACTTATTAGCATATAGATTGCAATTGTTTCTTCCACCAAAAGCTCTTAAAATAAGCAAGAATTATGGTCTCAAACCTACACAATTATGGAGATGTCGTTATTGAAATAGAGTATGGGAGTATATGTTTAAGGGTACGACTATTTTACATGAATATAGTCACCATAAATCCCTGGTGATGACGCTAAGAATGTTGCATGGCATGTCGTCGCCCAAATTTTCCCGACACATGAGTTTGCTAGTGCCACTCAATTTTAAGTGCTTCAGGGTGAAATCATTTTAGATCCCTCAACTGCCATTTGTATTTACATCTTACAATTAAAACAAAATGGACTACAAAAAATCCCTCTGTACATATTTCATATATACAAATACCATAACATGAAAAACAATGTGGATGTTAAAATATTTATAATTACTATATGAGAAAATTTCTCTGTGCATCTAGATGTTAACACATTTATAATTATTATATTTTCTAATATAACTATAAAATTCGACCGAATAACGTATATAAAGCTAATCAAGCATGAATAGATATGGATAAAGAAAACTGTTGTACCTGATCCCAATGACAACGTTTACCTAAGCCTTTCGTCCATCCATTTGGAGAAGAAAATGCGTAATATAACAACCTGGCCCAAAAAGAAAAAAGAAAATTACAGATCTGTGATAGAGAAATAGAAGGATTTTTCCCTTGAAAACAAAACTGACAGAGAATTGGTTTGACCACCTACAGTTTTGACTATAGCATACAAGGGGCAAAGGTCATCCTTTCAGTAAAAAGTTAAGAAGCACAAATGTTAGTATTTCTTTGCAATTGTTAGAAAAGAATATGTTTTGCATTTGTGAGAAAATAATACATTATCGTCAACGAAGGATTATTAACTTCCAGCCAAAAAAGAAAAAGAAAAAAAAGTTCGCTTCTGAACCAGTATAAAACTAGGAAGGCAAGTAAGTGGAGTTTAGTGGTTGTGCCATTTAGATCTATATTCATGTCTTGCATATAGTCACAGTACTTAATGTAATGTGCTATGTGTTGGTCATATCATGTAATGTAAATTGGATTATACCAACACATAAATGATGAAAACAACTGCTAATACTTGTGAATTTTTTTTTTTGGTGTCAATATTCAAAGTCAAGAGTAGTGAAAAAAATTAAAATTTAAAAAAAATGGAAAATCAGGCTTTAGGCCTGTGCATTCACCCCGCATCAACCCTGGTGTGCCCAAGTCCTTCAACAAAAGGACACAGGCATACCAGTCTCAGCCTGGGCACACTTGAACCGGGTACATCCCAGCCTAGTACCTGAGCTTGGGGAAGGGCAAACCTGGCTACTTGGCTTCTCAGCAATGTCTTGCTTCAGCTATGTTGTTGATGATTATAATGCAATTTAAATTTGGATTCAGCGACTTTATTTCTCTTGAATCTTGAATGAGCTAGCACACTATTGTTACCTTCCATTACTTAATACACCATATAAACCTTCCATTACTTAATACATAAAACTTATCACATTCAGTTATCAGCATAGAATTCCACTAAAATTAGACTTGAAAATGTAACTTCTCCGTCCATCAAATTCCATAAATGATAAAAATAAATTAAAATCTTACCGACGATCACTTGACTCTTCTATCTCAAATAGCATCCTAAAACGCATACCAATAGAAACACGGGTATGATAAACAGCTTTACCATACTTGGCCAGCGGTATGACAAATTCAGATGGGCTTACTCTACAGCCAAAATGTAGTGGGATCAATATTCAAGAAACAATACACAACACGATAGATGATGCAATTTATATGCCATCTCTGAGAAATAGCTACCTTGGATTATAAAAAATAGTAAATCTACTATTTGTAGCATCAGCATGAGCCGTTGCAGCAAGAAGTCCTATATGCATGCTATCACTTGAAAGCACTGATGCGGGCATAACAGTCTGGTGTCTGTTTGCCCGTCTGATTCCCAACAATAATTGTCCTTCTCATTCCTGTCATGCCATTTAACATTTGAGAAGGCAGCAATTCAAAAGCAATCTTAAGTTGCACTCATAAAGCAGCAACAAGTAGCAAACATTACAAGAAATGGCATGAAAATAAACCAATCATTCGTCTCCATTAAAGATTGAAGTCACAAGAGGGATGACAAAGAGAAGCCAAATCACTCATTGGCAAGACAATCAGTTCTGGAAGACATTATCAAAGACATCATCCCCAAAAAGGTGGATACTGAGTATAGTCAGTATATAGACCGAGAACTTTCTATGCAAGATTTAGAACATGCTGTTTTTTCAATGTCTCCACACAAAAGCCCAGGAATTGATGGGCTCCCAGTGGAATTTTATCAAACTATGTGGCAGCATATTAAAGACGATTTCTATCTGTTTTACTTGGAGGCTTTTACACATGGATCTTTGGGCCCTATTATCAATAGGGGTCTTATTAAACTCCTTCCCTTTAGGAAGAATGAAAAATTTATTTTTGGTTGGCATCTTATCACCCTGCTTAACACATCCTACAAAATTATTGCTAAAGCTATTGCGACTAGAATTAAAGCAGTGGTGAAGGAGATTGTTAGCCCAGAACAAACTAGGTTCCTTGGAGGGAGATTTATCCTTGATAATTTGATCCTTGCATGGGAAACTATGGAATGGGCTCAAAAATCAGGACAAAATATCTTATTAGTGAAGCTTGATTTTGATAAGGCATATGATAGAATGCGATGGAACTTTATTCTTAAAATGCTTCAGTTGTTGGGATTTGGTTCTAAGATTTGCAAACATGTACAAATGCTTTTCAATGATGCTACTGCTCAGCTGGTGGTAAACAAAGAGTTTTCAAGTACCTTTCCCTTGCAACTCTCAATCAGATAGAGTTGCCCATTATCTCCATTTCTTTATGTGCTTGCTGCTGATGCTCTTGGATATTTGTTACAAAAGCATAACCAAATGAAATTAATAAGGGGTATTTCTTCACCCAATGATGCAGTGGTTCTTAACTCTCATTTTGCTGATGATAGCATGCTCTTTCGTATAAATTCTGAAGAGGAGATTCAAAACATAATGGGAGCACTTGAACTTTATTGTGCTGCTTCCGGTTCTAATGAGCTCATCATAAAACTGAATTTCTCATGGTGAATTTTGAACCTATTCCTGATTGGATACCAAAGGAATGGAAGCAGATTAAACATGGACAAATTGCTCGCTATTTAGGCATTCCCTTTGGGGTAGGTGTTACTCTTTCTGATATCTGGAAGTGGTTTCTTAACAAGCTAAAAATTAAGCTTTGCTCATGGGGGAATAAATTTTTGTCCTTAGCTAGAAAAATTCAAGTTGTGAATCGTATTTTCGTATTACTCATCTTGTTGGATGCCTTCGCAGAAAAGATATGAATATTTAATCAAAATCATTAGAGATTTTTTGTAGTCTAATTGGAATGGTGATGTTGGTTTTAAATCAACTCCCTGTATGCAATGTATCCAACTTAAATCTAAAGGTGGGTTGGGCCTATTAAACCCTAGAACTCAAGGAGTGTGTTTGGTCGGTAAGTGGATTGTTAGAATGGTTTTTGGTGATGAACCATGGAAATTTTTGGTTTGTTACGGTCTTATACATACCTCTATTAAAAAGAAATGGCAGGTAGTTCGATGGTTTGATAAAATTTTGCTTGCTCCCTTTTTTCAGCTCAAAGCTTCATTTCCTTTGCAGTCTATATGGAAAGCCTAGCAACAAGTTTGTACATATTTAAATTGGAAATGTGCATCCTTGCAACATGGGTTTAGTTTTGGTGCATCATCTATTTGGTGGAATAGATTGGTTCAATACCAAGGACAAGCCCTTGCTCTTGCCTTTCCTAGACATGCTCATCACCTTTTTCATAAAGGGATTCATCAATTTGGAGATTTATGGGATTTCAATGCTTTTGACTAGGTTGCTTGGCATACCATTCAGAAAAGTGAAGATCAACAATCATCTTGATAAGATTAAGTATCAAATGCTACAGTTACATGAAAAAGACACATTATGTTCCAAACAGTTACAAATTATGTTGAAATTCAAAATGTAATGTTGTTATTTTGTATTATTCTGGTAGGTTTTGTAAGAGGCTATTATCCTCACAACAACATTCAGTTGTTTTGTATTGATGTAGCTTTATGATTGTTTATTTTTTAGCAACCTTTTGGTTGCTTTTTTATTTTTAATTTTTTACTTGCTTGATTTCAATAAAAAAAAAAGAGAAGCCAAATCAAGTATTCAAGTCTATGGGCAAATTGAACACCCACCAAATAAAGAGGACAGAATCTCCAGCAACAAGTCTTTTGCACTGACAAAAACACTCTAGTCAGTTGTTAAATTTATAAGATTTTGATTAAATCTTCCAACAATAGAATTTAAATTTGTTACTATTGTTATTGTTGATGACATCGACTTATCAGTGTTTTTTTCATTTCCAACTATTTATTGACAACTGCTCATGAGATCAACCGTTTTCCTTTGATAACATGTTAACAATTTTAACCAATCATAACACAAATAATTTAAAAAATATATATATTTTTAGTTAATAAATACACAAGTTAATTATTGGAGAACTACAAATATGTGAATGCATAATTTTTTTTATTGGTTTAGAAAATAAAATTTAATAGAAAGTTAAACTGAATCAAATCTATTAGTTTATCCCTTCGCCTTTGAAATGGTATCTTCTTCAATAACTTTTGTAAGGCATTATTTAAAGAGTTTGGATTTTGTGCTTTATTTATTTTCTAATGTTTTGGAGACATTTTTTTTGTTGGTATTTTTTAAGTTTTTTTTGTTATGAATTTGTTCTATATTTCTAATTAGCATTGTGTTTTAGATGTCTGTATCACTTTTATCATTATTTTAGTTATTTTGTTTCACTACCAATTTAACTACAAATCATTGAAATACTTTAAATGAAGCTCCTATTAAATCTATTATAAAATTTTAAAAATAAAAATTAATCATAAAATATGTAAACAAACCCAAATTTGAAATTCTTTCCAAAAAATGATAGCCTAATCATATTATTATTAGTGATATGTCACAAAGTGACCAATGATAATAAGTAATAATTAATTTTGTTTCCTCTCATGAACTCCAAATTATTATTATTATGATGTTTTAAATTGAATAGAAAGAAACGAAATTATGTTCATATAAAATGATAAATCTAATAAAAAAATATGGAAATTATCTTCCTTTAAAAACTGCCCAACACATTTGTAGAACATAGTGTCATATTATATAATTTACTCGGAGAGGATTCATAAAATTTGGATTTTTTTAAAAAATTTGTAATATATATATGTGCGCACGAAAACAATCAATTTTAATATCAATATGAATTTTCCCATTATTTATCCCAATCAACATAATTATATGAAATCGGAAAAAGGAGGTTTAAGAATTCATAAATTCAGTCTTTATCATCAGTGAATAAAAAGATAAAATGAGATTATGTTCACGCTACATGGTTAACAACTGTGAAATGACAATGAAACCAGGGCTAACATTAAATTATGTCACAGAATGGATTAGTAATGGAGATGATCTATAATGTCTTTTTGGATGTGGCAAACCATATGAGACTGAAATTGTAGATAGTTATATATTACATTATATATTATTATTTAAATATCATTTAATTTTAGGATAAATAATTTGATAATTCTAATAATTAATTAAAAATAAAAATTACATCATAGCATGTTTTTTTCTTTAGATGTTGTGAGAGAAACCTTGTATGATGTTGTGGCCTTGTTGTTGCTTGGTTTCTAATGATTTTGCAATTGTTTAACATTTCCTAACGTGTCATAGACAAAACATGCTATGTTTCCCTTGGTATCCTTGGCTTAAGCCACTTTTGATGATGTATTGATATTTAAACCTTGATTTCACAGAGGTTTGCCAGGTTGTTTCTTGAGTATTTATAATGGTTATAACATTTGTAGTTTCTTGGAAGTACGACTTTGATCATTGACACTTGATGAGAAATGCGGTCACAACATTAACCTTATAATGGTCTGATGGAATAGGTTGATGAATCTACTTTCTGAATCTTATTGATGTTAATCGATTAATTCTTGAAGATCCTCCTAATACATATTTTATTGACCTTGTGATAATCTTGTTAAATACTGAATCCTCCTATTAGAGATTCAATGTGTTAATTAAGAATTGTTAATTAAATAGTTTGAGAATGAATGATCTAGTTGTTGATTATGTTAGGAACCACAACTATGGATCTAACCTCACTTTATTATGGTCCCTCACTTAGAACTTCATAGCTTCTTAGTAATGCTAGACTATGGTTCTATTGAGATTTCTTTGTTGTAAGTGAAAAAATTGGAAGTTAGATTAGGTTTAACTTAGTGCAACAACTCCTTTCACAAATATATTTTGGTTGTCTTTTGTATCAGTTATAATAGTATCAACCTTTACTTTTTGTATGAGGAATTTTTTTATTGGATTAATGAATTATATATTATTTTAGAGCATGTGGATAATTAAAGACATGTTGGAGTATTCATTAATTATGAACTTTTTTTTGGAATTCATTTTATAATTGTGGTCTTAACCATCATTTTTAACCTAAAATTTGGGATGATTTTGGGAAAATTCATGAATCAAATGCCTCTTAGAGTAAATGGGTCATGTTGCTATGCCTTTAAGTATAACTTTGGCTATGGTTAAAAGTTTTATGACCTTATGACAAAGGTGTCATATTATTACTTATAGTTTTTGTGTATTAATTGAAGATCAGGATTGAATTTATTACATATTCTCTTCAATAAAGATGATAGTGGCACCTTGTTGCATTGTGATCCTGATGAACTTATTATTTTGATCTAAGTTTTGAAGCTACTTTGATAATACTATTTCTTGAACTTCCCTTATGTTAGCTTGTTTTCTTTAAGCTATGTGTTACTATGAAACTTGCTTCATGTTGACTCGTAGTCAAATATTTTTGTTTTATTGTAAGAAGATATGAATTTTACTATGTGAAATGCAATGAAGAAAGTTTTCACTAAGCTATGTGTTATTATAAAATTTACTTTGTGTTAACTCACGATCAAATATTTTTTCAATCATTGTAGGAAGACATAAATTTTACCCTATAAAATACAATAAAAAATTAAAATAAAATACACACATGAACAAAATTAAATATATATATATTTTTAAAATAAGATATATGTCAAAGAATAACATAAGGTCTTAATATCATGTCAATGAGAATTTGTATGATCTCATAAACATTCTCATAACACTCCTATATTTAAATGCAATAAATGACACAAGTTTTTAGTATATTTTCATATTTTATTTGGATAAAAAAATTTAAATATATAAATAATATAAGATCTTTCTATTAGTTTTAATTTTTTTAATATTTAAATTTTTTATCATATTAAATATTTATATTTAATTAAATATAATATATATTTTTATTATATTGATATTTTTAATTATATTTATATATTATTAAATTATTTTATCTAATAATTATTATTGAAATATATATATATATATATATATATATATATATATATATATATATATATATATATATAAACATATATATAAACATGCATTGTTGAATTCGTACATTAAAATTTTAAAGGCAGGTTAAATTGAAAATCTCATTGTATAATAATCTAACCCATATATACTTCCAAATTCATTCTCAAAGCACTAGTATTGAAATTGCTGCCCACTTTTACTGTATTATGAACCGGACTGCCTAGGTAATTTTGTTAAAGGCGCGAGTGGAAATGACGGTCATATTGATTTTGAGGGGTATGTAAATAAAACGTCTAAATGTTTTTCATTACTAGATATGCTTTTGTAAGCCCATTATCTCTACCCTTGTCTCTACATTTTTCATAAGGGCGCTTTCCCACCTTTTCTTGACAAGGGTTATGGTTCTTGGGTTTTTAGAAGTGTTGATAAATTCAATTTTTTTTATTTTGAAGCCAAGGGTTTTAATTAAATTGGCTTTGAAAAATATTTGAGTTTTATTTAGATAATTTATTAAAGATATTTTTAGAATTTATATAGTAATTATCAAATTTAATATTATGGAAATGAGGGATTTTTTGATTTAATAGGGTTATTGAAAAATTTTCTTTTAAATGATGTTTTTTATTCAATAATTTTTTTTAAGGTATTATTTAGATGGTTTAAGTTTAAGATTTTGATATTTTTTTTAATGTTTTGATGACAATTTTTTTTGTTCATTGTTTTTTAAAAAAAAATTAGTTATAAATTTTTTATTTTATATGTTAAAATAAGTTTTATATTTTAAATTTATTTAATTATTATTTTAGTTGTTTTATTTCACTATTAATTTGGTTATAAATTTTTGAAATACCTCAAACAAAGTTCTTGTTAATTTTATTATAAATAATAAAAAAGAAAGGGAAAATTATTATAAATTAAATTAGTAAATCTAAATGTAAAATATCACCCCAAAAATTAATTACCTAATCATATTATTATTTATGACATGCCACAAAGTGACCAATAATAAAAATCAATAATTAAATTATTTACTTTAATTATTTAATGAGAAGAGGATCTATAAAATTTGAATATATTTTCTAATGTTTGTATTATATTTGTATAAATATATAAATTAAAAAAAAAAAAAAAAAAAATTAAATTTTCTTTTTTTCAATACTATAAGAATATTTTTTAATAATAGATAATATTCAAAAGAAATATTTATTAAAATAAGTTAAAATAAATATTTTTAGATATATAAAGATATATAATGTTTTTAAAATATATATTTAAACACTTAATATGTCATTACCAAAAAAATCTCTCCTTTTTTTCTTTTAGTTTTTCTTTTTTCAATGACTAAACATTAAAAAATATATATACCAACTAATAGTGCAACATTTTTTTCATCTTTTGAAATGTAATAATTATAATTTTTTAATTATCTTGACATTGTATTAAAATATATTAAACTCTTTTTGAAGTATAATTTATCAAGATTTTATCTTTTTGAATTATTTGTATATATTTTTTTTTAAATAATATTTTCATTATAATTACTTTCTTATATTTTTTTTAACTAATCGGGGTAAAAATTTATTCAAAAACAGGCAAAACCACAACCATTACACAGCCTTATCCTGCTCCACCAGAAGACTCAACTTCTGGGAGAACTGCAAAGGTAGCAGATTATAATCAAGGATCTCCCACTGGAGTCCTTGTTCAAAGGCCCATTTGGCCAAACAGTCAGCAACCCCATTCCATTCACGGGGAATATGCTTGAAACTAACGAAATCCAACATAGAACTTAACTGAAGAACCTGTTGCACAACCTCCACCAGACGCCACTCAGCATTAACAAAATTACGAATAATTATCAAATCAATCACTCCCTGGGAGTCCGACTCACAAATAATGTTTTGCCAGCCCAGATGACAGCCCTATTTCAATGCCCGAAGGATGGCCAGCACCTCCATATAATTATTGGAATGCCAGCCTTTATAGATGGAGAAAATGAATTGAAGATTTTCGGAGCTATCACGCCCAGCACCACCGATTCCCGCATCCCCTGGGTTCCCTCTCGAGGAGCCATCAGTATTGAACTTCAAAAAACCAGGAGGAGGAGAAGTCCATCGACCAAGTCTGCTAACAGGTTTGTGCCTCCGCCTATCACTAATCCAAGAACTCTTAGAAAGAGCAGAGGGAGTAACGCCCGATGGCTTACCGGCAATGTTGTAGAGAATATTGTAATCCTCCATTCCCAGCCCTTCTGAACTGACACCTTTAGCAGCAAGAGTTTCCTGCAGTGTCATGCGAACTAACTCCCAAATGGCGTCCAAATTCCTCTGCTCATCACGAAAAATGTGCCTATTTCTTTCTATCCACACATTCCAAAGAATAAATGCAGGTCCGACAAACCAGGCAGTCTGGAGGGCCAACGCTTTGGAAGGGGGAACACTAAGGTGATCCCAGAAGTCAATTAAGGAGGAGGCATGCCAGCAGGGTCTGCGCCAAGCATGCCACCATCTATGCCAGATATTCTTGACAAAAGGACACTCAAAGAACAATTGCGCCCCTGTTTCCACCTCCTCATAGCAGAGCACACATCTGGAGGGCCCCTGAAATCCACGCTTGCACAAGTTGTCCCATGTGAGGCATCTATTATATGCAAGCGTCCACAAAAAGAAATTACATTTGGGCCAGGTAAAAGAATTCCAAATTTTCTTCCTCCAGAGGAAATTAGCTTCCCCATAAACTTGCTTAGACAAAGCCTGATATCTCGCCGAGACAGAGTAGCTACCAGTAGACCCACCTCCCCAAGCGAGCACATCCTGACCCTGAAGAGAATTAAAGTTCCTAGAAGCTAATATTTGAGAAAGCTCAGACCTGTTCTCTAAGGACCCACCCGGCGGCCATTCCAAAGAATTTTTCCATCTAAAACCTGTAGCCAGACCTAAACGATGATCCTCCTTGTAGTGAACCACATTGGTCCAGCCAGCATCATGGAACACATCACATAAGGACTATAGATGCAGGTGAGAGGATGAGAGCAGGGGCACCCCATCCCACGAGTCTTCCCAGAAGAGGGCCTGCTCACCCATCTTACAAATCCAGAACAGGCTGCGTTTAATTAGCTGAGCTCCAACTTTGAGGGTACTCCAAATCATGGAGCCTCCCCTCTCAAGAGGAATCCAAACAATGTTAGAGGGATCCACCCCCAGAAAGTACTTAAGAGCCAGGATACGGGCCCACATTTGACACTAGTTAGAACACCATCTCTAGTATAATTTAGCAGCCAACGCCTGGCTAGCCAGGATGGCTGAACGCAGTCCAAGTCCCCCATCTTTCTTTGGCCTGCAAACCATTTCCCACTTGACCAGGCTCCATTTGGTGCACCAAAGGTTACCACTCCAAAGAAATTGGCGGGACAGGGCGTCAAACTCCTTAAGAAAATAAATCGGGGCAGCCTGCACCAAGCAGCGGTACACTGGAAGAGCTTGGATCACTGATTGCAACAGAGTAACTCTCCCAGTAGTAGAGAGCCATTTGTGCGTCCAGTGATTAACTTTTTGCTGCAGCTTATCCAAAACATTTTGCCAGAAGAGGCGTGGCTGTCGGCCAACCACAATGGGAATCCCCAAATATATAACTAGGAGAACATGAATATGAAATCTCAGAATGGCCACTATTCTCCTCTGTATCAATCTTGGAGTGTTGAAAAAATAAATGGAGGACTTATGATCGTTGATTTTTTGCCCCATAGCATTAAGATACGTGTCAAGGGTTTCCCTGAAAGCTTCTGCCTCTCGAATGCGAGCTTTCCCAACCAGCATAGTATCATCAACAAACTGAAGATGGGACGTGACTAAGCCATTCCCCCACTGCCAACCCTGCACTATGTTCTGAGAAACCTAGAATTTGATTAGCCGGCCCAATCCCTCTGCCAGAATAATAAATAGATAAGGTGATAATGGGTCACCTTGCCTAAGGCCTCTCGCTGCCCCAAATAGTTCAGTAGGCTATCCATTGATGAGAACTGAGAAGGAAGGCGTAGTGACACAACTCAGCACCCACTGGATCCAAGCAAGGCTAAAACCAAAGGCCCACATGATTCTTTCCAAAAATCTCCAGCTGGCCCTATCATAAGCCTTAGCTAAGTCAAGCTTTATAAACATGGCCCGCTCCTGAGAAGTGCTCATAGAGTGGATAGCCTTAGAAGCAATAACCACCTCATCCAAAATCTGCTTGCTAGCAACAAAGCCTCCCTGCTCCTTTGAAATAATCAACGAGAGGCAACTTTTGAGTCTCCCCGCTAAGAGCTTAGTGATAATTTTGTATATCACATTGCAGAGCGCAATAGGCTTGAAATGGTCCAGCTGATCCGCCTGCTCTTTCTTTGGGATAAGGACCAGGAAGGTAGCATTCAAGGCCCTCAGCATTTCTCTACTGGTAAAGGATTCATGTATAACAACAAAGAGATCATGCTTGATGACATCCCAAAAGTCCTGATAAAACTCCACTGGAAAACCATCTGGCCCAGGAGCTTTACCTCTTTTCATACTAAAGACCACCTCCTCCACTTCAGTCATCTCTATAGGCCTCATCAGATACTCATTCAACTCTGGAGTCACCACAGAAGGGATGCAGGACAGCACTGTATTTTCTGTTATCTTAGAAGGACATAGCCCTTCAGAGAACAGACTAGAAAAAGGGAGAACCGCTGCTCTAGAAATGTCCTGAGAGGTACTCAACCAAGATCCATCTGAGCACACCAAGTGGGTTAAATAGCTTCTATTATGCCTTGCCTGAACAGACTTGTGGAAGAAGGCAGTATTCCTATCGCCTTCTTGGAGCCAATCAAGCCTCGCCTTCTACTTCCAGAAAATCTCTTCTCTGAGTTCCCACTCTGCAAGGTCTTTCACCGCTTGGGACTCAGCCTCATGAAGCTCCTCAGATAAACTGCAGTCTTTAATCTGCCTAGTAATCACATTCAACTGATCCTGGGCATTCTTCCTCATAGTATGAAGATTCTCGAAGCTGTTGAGATTCCAAAACTTCAGCCTCCCTTTAACATACTGGAGTTTTTTGGCAAAAGAGAACATGGCTGTACCATAGTTGGGTCCGCCCTGTCGCCACCACTGCCCCATGAGCTCATGCAGAGAAGGCTCTCTAAGCCACATTAGCTTAAACTTAAAGGGAGGCTTCCTTGGGCCAGATATATGGTTAGTGGACAGCTTAATCGGCCAATGATCCGATCCACCCCAATCAAGGATCTCTGAAGTAAGGGACGTGGAGCCATAATGCCAATAACAGGACACCAAAAATTTGTCAAGGCATTCTGAAATACCATCCTCACCGCTCCTGTTACTCCAGGTGAAAGTGCCATTGAGGGGTTTGATATCTGAGAGGCATAGAAGGTCAATATTTTGCCAGAGGATTTCCGATGAAGGCCCGAGTCGGGCCAATCCACCTCTCTTCTCCTCCATGTTGAGGACAACATTAAAATCCCCTATCAAGATCCATGGCAAATAGGGGTGACAGCTTCTAATATATCGAACATGATCCCACAACTTTAGCTGCCCAAGAAGGTCCATAGGGGCGTAAACATTAGTAACAAGAATGGTTTCCCCTGATTCCTTAGAGACATCAGTCATTGTAAGAGCTGAATTACTGGCCAACCAGTCAAGAGGGGTTATGCACTCTGGATTCCAACACACAGCCAGCCCACCGAAAGATCCAACTGCCCCCACACATTGACTATTACTGAAATACCAGCATTTTTGCATAGAAGAGAGCCACGAATCAACTAAGAATTTTGTCTCCTGGATACAAAGGATATCCGAAGAATTAGCATGCACCAATTTAGATATAGCTCTTTGTCGGGGAGAGCTACTCAAACCCCTCACATTCCAGGAAAGAACAATCATTGAGTAACATGTGTGAAATGTTCGTCCAAGGGCTTAACATGCCCTACCTCTACTAGAAGATCCCCTGCAATTTTTAGTTTCTCCTGGTCCTTCCTACGCCCAGCTCGTGAGGGATTAGAGCCAGAAGCCTTCTTAAATGGTCTTGGCATAATGCCCAGGCTAGAGGAAGAACCTTTTTCATTTCTAGACGCCTCCACCTCCTTTGCCAGGTCGTCCCAGCAAACTTTTGTGTCTCCTTTAGTCAGCAAGTCAGTGTTGGGCGCATCCTGCATAACCCGGTCAGTCACCTGGGTCGGTCGATTCACCAAGGCTATAATTTCCTCCCTTGAGGCAGGTGGGTCCATTGTCCCTTCTTCCTCCGTCTGCAGCGGTTCAGGAATGCCATATTATATATTCATGCTGTCCAGCACTTCAAATCTATTAAAATCAACCTCATTCTATCTATCCAAATTTGTCCTTTTCAGCGCCTAAGACTTCCCATGGCTCCTGACTACGGTAAATCCATCCTTGTCGGGACCCTGGAGCCATTTATGCCATGATCAGCAACTGTTGTGTGAAGCAAGTTTTTTCCTTTATTCAATCCACCTGATTGTTCTTGAGCTGTCCCCAGATGTTTCAGCTGTCTGGATCCTTTGTCCCCATTGGCCACCCGAGTTCCAGACACTTCTCCTTGAATATCATTCTCTTTGACCCCCTGCGGACATTGTCTGTGCAAATGGCCATACACATGGCAAATGCGGCAACGGAACAGAATGGCTTCGTAGTCGATTTGATGGATCCAGAATGAGCTTCCCAGACAAATCTCAAGAGAATTCAGAAGGGGATTATTCAGATTAATCTCAACACCAATACGGGCGTAGGAAATTACCTTTTTATCCAGAGTTTGGTGCGCTATTGCCATCGGTGCTCCAAGCAGGCTCGCTATCTGAAGGAGGATATCCTCCCGCCAAAACTCCAGGGGCAGTCTCGGCAAACGAACCCAAACAAGGACACAGGCTGGGAGATCATCTGCCGAGTTGAAACCAGCATGCCAGGGTTTAAGGAAGAGGCCATTTCTATCGTAGAAGTAAGGCCCACCCTCGAAAATCTTATTCCGGTCTGCTACAGAGGAAAAATTCACCATGAAGTAACTATTTCCCGCCAGCATAATGTCGAAATCCCCATCAATCTGCCAAGTCCTCCTAATCCAGGCTTCCAATGCTGCTAACGAAATGTGGATGCCCAAGAATTTGCATATTAGGGCGTGAGCAGTCAAGTATTCAACCTCATCTTTTACTGCATCTTGAGAAATTACCAGGACCGGTCTCTCTTGAGTTATGGGCAAGCAGCCATTGATTTTCCTAAGCTTGGAGCTCAGCCACATAAGTCCTCTCCACCTCCTGCTCTATTCCCCCAGGCAGGGGCCGCTCTTTCCTGGGGATGCCATTCTGGCCGCCCAGCTTCAATCCGTCGCTCCCCACCATCGCGCCCAAATTTTCTTCATATAAATTTTTAAGATTTCAAGTACTTTCTTATATTTATAACAAATTTTAAAAATATATAATTTTTAAATTTTAATATATATAAATAGAGATTGCATATGATCATTTATATATAATTTGACAAACTATGATCACACTAAAATACACCTTTTGTTCTTTACTTAGAAACACATGAAAAAATAATATATAGTTATCAACTATTTCATAAACTATAAAATGTAGAGGTTGTAACAAATTTTATACTTTTATTACGATTCATGGTCAGCGTTTCATGGGTTTGAATTTATAGATGATGTATTCTCACTTGTTAATAAGATTTCTCTACCCATATAGTGCTTTATATACTTTTGATGAATTCAAAAAGTTAATTACAAAAATTTACTTGTACATATTTGAGTTCGAGTTAATAAAAAATGCAAACTCTAATTCAAGGCGGGTTTCATACGCGCCAAAAATAATAATTGAACGACTCTCCATTCTTTATAATTATATACTCTCCATTCTCTATAATTATATAGAAACTTGAACGATAGATCGATCATGACTTAAGAGTTCATGACTTCGGTGTTTAAACTCCGTGAAGAAACGGAGAAAACTAAATTAAGTTCACTCTACAGGTGTCAAATGACAATGAAACCAAGTTTTATAACATTAAATTCTGTCACAGAATGGATTACTAGCGAGGAGGTTGGATGTTGGAGACGACTTACAGTGTTTTTATGATTTGATAAATATCGTCTCTGTCTTAATATGATCGAATCGTAACAGTGAGCTTAAATGTGAAAAGCACTCCATCAAATGCTACAGTGTTAACGACGGCACGTCCACTTGCATGTCTGAATAGTCCAGTTTCTCCAACCACAGACAGCTGCCTTTGAACCAGAAGACTTCTAATTAGTCCACTAATCTCCACTGTGCTTCCATTCTCAAAGATAACATAGGCAACCAGATGAAAATTAGTGCCCCGGCTATGATCGGAATTGGCCTCCAGACCTTGAATTCTTCCCAATAACTTGGAGGGGTATAGAGGTCCTTGCGTGATAGGGCTGTCTATGAACAATATTGTTCCAAAGGATGACCTATTTGAAGAGCTTACATTCACTCCTTCAATTGCACTTACAGTGGCATTGGGTCCTCTTGTGGTTTCCTGCAAATAGAACACCATGTTCATTGTTGTGGCAGGCAAAGCAGATAGACAAGAACATATTACAATAAAGAAGGAAGCCAGGAATAATAAGCCCAGTGAAGATTTTGCAGCCATTGTACAGAGGTTAAACAGTCAGGACGAAAGTGCCGGTAAAATAAGCTAATAATAAGAAAGAGCATAGAGCATAGAGGAGGATATGAGATGATTGAGCTTGAAGAATATAAATAGCAATCAGAGGGCAAACGACTTCATTTGTAACAGCTATAAATCGATTTACTACGCGGAAGAGGCTATAAATCGATTTACTACGCGGAAGAGGACAGCTGTCCAAAATTCAACGTGTGCTTTTTGTCAGGGTTGTTAGGGGTTTACTTATCAAATCAGCGCAAGCTTCAACATTAACTGCTCCCTAAGTGACATGTCGCTGAGTTTTCTGTTTATTTAGTGAGAAGCTATTGACTTCGTAGGGAGGCCGATGTGATTACCGGTAACGAAAGTCGTTGAGGTCTTGTTTGCTAAGGATACTTAGCACAACAATGCGTATATCCGAGGATAACTATTATTGATTATTATGTCGATAGTTGTTTTATGTCCTTGGTATATGAGGAAGAAAGTTGGAGGCAGGGGTTAAATTTGACGGTCACTTTTGTTCATTAAGAAATTTTTTTGTGACGGTTTTTAAATTAATATCACATTGCACGTAACGTTCATTTATCATTTTTTACTTTCATAATTTTATATAGAAATTAATTAAACTTATTGTTCATGTGATGGGGAACCCTGAACAACTCTCCAGATGGATATTTCTCAAGCATTGAACCGAAGCGTTGAACCAAAGCATTGAACCGGTTCAATGGTCAACGGTTCAAAGATGCTAACTTTCCTTGTGAATTTCTTCAGACAAGAGTCCGAAGAAGCTTTGTAAAACCTTGCACTCTTTGTAAAGCTCTATTATCATACCTTACCCGTATTAAGGCATCCTCTCAAAACATGGGCATATATTGTTCCCTTCTTATCAAGTACCATCAAGAAATATCCTAAGGATATCAATAGCTTTACATGATAGACATCTATTCTATATAAGCACACAAATGCATATCATATGTCTCTCATGTTTATAGTGCGGCATATTATATCACCTTATTCTTTCATGAGTTCTTTCTCCATGAGTCATATATTACCATGGAGCTTTACATGATCCTTAAGCATGTACTTGTTTGTAGAAATGTATTTTAAAATATTTTAATACCCTGACTATTTTCTATTTAAAATATTTTAACAGCCTTGATTCACTTTTTTTGGTTTTCACATTGTGTGGGCCTTCTGTTTTTTGGTTTGGTTTTCCTGGTTCGGTTTTCCCTTTGTGTGGGCATGCATATAACACTGGAGCATTTTTTTTTGAAAAGGTTAGCCATTATATTTTATTATAGACAGTCAAATACAAGTTAAACGGATTCTCCCGTCTTCTATGGCATATTTTGTACAAACACACATCAAATTGTAGTTAGTTTCAATCCAAAACGGTGATCCAAAACCAAATCTACATCTCCTATCCCAACACCCATATGCAATTCTTTACATAAATCATTCTACACTCTCACATTCGGTGCATTTTTGCACTTACCCATGTATTTGCATGCAACTGCCTCTACTGCAGAGTCCATTCCATCTTTTCATATGCTACCTTCAAATGCAACCAACACCTGCTCAGACCCCAATTTATTCCACTTTCCACTTGATCGGTTATACTTGGAGATACGCTATTAGTGGTTGTTGAATTCTATACAGCTGGTCCAATGATTATTGGCGTGCAATGCATTCCTCGTGAGTACGTATAGCTGACACAATCAATATTGTGCCCTGCTGCATCTGACACGCGCTTAGGTGAGTTGTGTTGCATTGGATTGAAAGCATTCCCATCCCTGTGGAGTCCGTAGAAAACCTGCAGAGTCCATAGAAAACTTCACTGCTAGTACCGATTCCGTAGAAATCCAAACTCTGCAGAGTCCATAGAAATGGACCTGTAGAGTCTATAGAAAACTTCACTGCTAAGTCGTGCAAAATCAGAAAAGTTGCTTAGACTTGAACCCGATTTTGTATTTTATTAAAATTGCCTGTTAGCTCTGCTACTCTTTTCACAGCATCCCTCTCGAACTAATGGTGGCCAATGGAGAAGATATCAACAAGAAGTATGTTAAAAACACAATCAGAGCCTTTTCCTTCAATGTTTATTGGCAAATTGCATTTATTGACATGTGATAAGTGTTTGCAGATGGTGGATGAGCGAGACGGTGGCTGTTGTCATAGGAGCAAACAAAGGCATAGGTTTTGAAATCATTTGTCAATTAGCTGAAAATGGTATGAGAGTTGTGCTCACTACAAGAGACGCTAATAGAGGATTGACGACCACAAAAAGCCTTAATGATGAGGGCCTTCATAATGTGGTGTTCCGTGAGCTAGATATACAGAACCCCGACAGCATTTCAGAATTTTCCATTTGGTTGAAGGATACACTCTAGGCTCAAGATAGGTACTGGTGAAATTTGATTATATCGGGGTTTGTAGTAGGCTTTGTTGTTGCCTACTCTCAGGGAAGGTTCATGTATATTTTTTTAATTTTCTAACATTTTTTTTGATAGATTTGGAGATACCTTACAGATTATTGTTAGTTTTTAATTTTTTATAAATAAATTAATGTTAAGTGGCAAATACAATATAAAGATTAATTTTAAAAAGTTTTGACTAAACATAAAATTTGAAAAGAAAAAAATACTAGTTCTCTGTACGAATTGAAAACTACAGTGCATGCTCCCCTGTTAATTTAGATTCTAGAACACCATGTGTATGGCACTTGACTGATATCCTGCACACATAATAATAATAGTACGCTTTGGAATATCATTCATTGATGACCAAAAAACTTGCATACACAAGGGTCGGGGCTAGGGGTTAAATTTGTAGTCACATTGCTTATTTCCCATTCCACTGCAGAGTAAGAATCATGTTTTTGTTTTTACTTTCACCGCTGAGACTGTATTTACAGTGCCATTGATCTATTTTTGATAAAAAAAAGAATTAATTACTTTTAATTGTTTTTTTCATCTATTATAACATAGTCATAAGATGTATCCATTTAGCTAATAAGCAACAAGCACAAATAGGTCCTTTGAACACAAGTAATGGTCTCTAAAAAACTTAAGAACAAATTATAGTTAAGAGTATGAAATTCATAGCCATAGTCATAATTTTGCAAATATATTCAATGCCATAGTCACAATTTTGAAAATATATTTAACACTTGACTATTTAAACTCAATCTTTCATATCGCAGACCTATGAATGCACTAAAAATCCTGCGGCATGCTCTTTGAGACCATCAACAGAAAATCAAGATATTCTAAATGTTATTTGAGAGAAGATTCTTGGTGAAGTAGACTCAAAATACATGTTGGAAATATGATACGAGGATAACCTTAGCTGTAGAATACAACTCTAGAATGGATTTGCCTTTTGCACTAGTTCCATCTTTACAAAAAAAATTAATATATATCTTCAAAAAATTCAAATGTATATCTTCAAAAAAATCAAACGTATATCCACCAATTTTGGCTTGAAAAAACACTATTAAAAAAGTAGTGTAAGCAAAAACTTGAGTGTTCATTGATTCATATGAAATACAATACCATTATAAATATGTTCACATAGAACATTCTAAGATATTTTAAATCCTTCTTTGTTTGAAATCTTTCCAAATTTCATAAACCCTGTCCCAGTCCACCATTGATATATCAAGACCTATTAATGAAACTCGCATCAAGGCATCCAATGTATCCAATGAGAGTTTTGTTCTTTGTATATCTTTTATTATATTTTGCCTTGAAAATCTTCTCTCACATGCTGATGTACTTGCCGGGATGGTAAGTATTGCTTGCCATAGTTTTTTCATATTTGGAAAGCTTGTATGTGAATTTGTAGCAAAAAAAACCCTCCATGCTTCCTTCATGTAGAATCCTTCACAACTAAAGCGAAGAGTATCAACAAAATTATACAACTCTTTTAAACAACCTTCAAAATCAAAGAAAGCTTTTTCTCCCCCACATAAAGTATGTTGCAAGTGTTCAAAAATTTTAAGAAGCCACTGCTTTGAATTTTCTTCTCTAGTATGTGCATCCTCTAAATAATGACAAGGGCTGAACAACTTTATAGAATTGAAAAATGAAAGATCTAGGAATCTTTCATTTAAACAATCTATAAGTTTTTGAACATATTCTTTAGCAAGTTTCTTGTATCTCTCTAATGAACCATCAATGCAAGGCTTCATTCTCTGTTTTGGTGGATCAACATAATCATCATGCACATTTGAAATTGCCACAAATTGTAATTCATGCCTATTAATGTGTCCATCCTGATCAATAATCTCTAAATAACCATATTTAGAGCTCTCTAAAAATTTAGACAAGTAACTTGTACCATTTGCAAAAGTGTTGGACCTTAGAAACCACCTACTTAAAGTTTGTATAGTAGTATCTATGGCTGCCCCTAAAGATGTGACATCCACATTCTCTTCTTGAAATTTTTTATTCAACTTGTTTAGTTCACACAATATATTTGCAAGCATATGCAAGAAAAATTGTAATGAGAAGATCCTAGCCTTATCATACCATGAGTCTCTCTTCTCACTTTTCCATAAAGTCAACAATGGAGGCATCAACACAATAAGTCTTTCAATAACTTGTCCTCTTGAGAGCTATCTAACTCAATGAATTTGAAGAGCTTGAAGTGTTTCAAGTTGTATAAGTTCTTGAATAGCAATAAGTTCATTATGTCTTTTAGTAGAATTTTGGACCCAAGAATATACCTTATTTGCCAAATTTTCAATAAACATCAACTCAAGAAAAAATTTAGCAGCATATGATGCAGCTAAAGCCTCACGATGAGCAATGCAATGAATACCCATAAGATTGTGTACATCTTTTTTAAAAGAGTAACAAATCCATTTTCACTCCCCACCATTGATGAAGCACCATCTGTAGAAACTGCTATCAATCTTTTATTTGAAAGACCCCTTTCTTTCATCAAAACACATATTGCCTCATAGATTGTTTTCCCTTTTCCATGACACACATTTATGAGCTTTAGAAATTGTGAAATAGGTGGCCCCAACCCTTTTGAGTCTAGAAAAGTAGCATAAATCACAAGGTGTTTCTCTAAGTTTCAATCTGTACTTTCATCCAACATCAAAGAGAACAATGGACTATCTAGCATATTTTCACTTTGTTCCTCTTCAAGATACTTAGATATGGAAAAAAAAAATCATTTGCAGCCATATGATTTGTATATGATTTACAGTCCTTACTTTTCGGCATGTTTGGTGTTTCTAAAAACATTTCAAGAGAGCAAAGGGACTCATATTTTGAGAGAGGCAAGTCTTCTTGCACAACTCAATAAACTAATTTCATAGCTATGATGATTTTTTCCTTATTAGTATCATCAATGTTTGCAATGTGTTCTAAAATTGATTTTGCTTTCCCTTCATTTCCACATATCCATTTTGCTTGTGAAATTTTATGGATATTTGAATCTACATGAATAACTATTGCATCATGTTGCAAAGTAGTACAACCAGTTCCAGTGCCCCATGGTCCCACAGATTTGTGTGTTTCACAATATATGCATTTCATAACTATTTTCCCTTCATGCATTGCACATCTTAACCACTTAAAGTTAACTTTCCATTCATCTCTAAACACTCTTTTTACTTTAGCCCTTTTTTTGTTTTTTTGTTGAAGCTTCCCCCTCTTCAAATTCTTCACCATACTCATCATTACACCCTAATATATTTAAGTCTTCATTTAAATCAAAATTGTGATCCTCTTGCAATGAAGCTCTTGATGTTCCAGACCATGGGAAAAACTTTCTAATTGAAGACTGATTTTTTTTATTTTTATTTTTTGAGACATTTTAAATTATATACCACCTGAACAAACTAAATAACAAAATTAATAAGATATAAATATTAAATGTAATTATATAAAATTAAATGTAAATTTTATTTAATACAATAAAGCCCTAATGATTATAGTTAAAATTATTTATTTCAAAATATAAATAATTTCAGATGTCATTTTTTAATATTGTATAGATGATGATTATTTGTTTTGAATTCATTTATACATATTAATAAAATATTGTTAATTTCATTAATATTAATTAAATTTTATATTACAATTTTAGTTTTTTTATTTTATTAATATTAATTAAATATTTGGGTTATAATTTTAGTTTAAATTCATTTATACATATTAATGAAATATTGTTGATTTCATTAATATTAATTAAATATTTGTATTATAACTTCAATTTATGATTTTGTTAATATTAATTGAATATTTTTTATTTTATACATATTAATGAAATATCGTTAATTATTCTCAATTATTAATAATTATCAATTTATATTTATTAATTAATTATTATTATGGTTTTTAATTAAATTAAAAATTACTATAATTTCATTATATATTTTCATTATCATGATTTTTGGATTGAAAGTTACCATTTTATTAAGTATAAAAATAAATACATTTAAAAGCTATTAAAAATAAATACACTTAGAACTTAGAAGCTATTATATTAAAATATCAAACAAAGCAAATGCAAATGCATACCTCCAGGCTCCAAAGCTCCAAGGTCCCCCCCAATTTACACCAGCGGCAACTCCTAAAATCTGCCATCAAATTTCTCAATGACTAGAGTCACAATCTCGTCGCCTAGGTCCTTGTGGTTGTTGATGATGAAAAATTGACAGCAAAAGCCAATGCAAAAACTCAAATGGGTACTGGGATACTTTTACGATGCTACCTTATTCTGTCTGAGTGCCGCGGCCCATATATTCTCAGTGAGCTACTCAATATTTAACCCTGGGGTCAAATTCTCACACGTAGGCTGCAGGCTCAATATTTCGTTAATAACATTACTAGGGGACCGGGGTCATATTCTCACATAGTCACGCATGACGCAGGTTGCAGGCTGCAAGTATGCAACAATACCAGTTACACCACATTGGGGATTCAGGAATCGAGGGAAATTGAATTTGAAAATTGGAAATTTGGAATGACCAATACTAGTTACCACGGTCCACAGTTACCAAGTATACCAACCCTCTTCAACCACCACAGTCCACGGAAAATGCAATTCATCAATGCTGAGCAGCTAAGCCCTATTGAGTGTTAATGAATTAAAATTTTTAATTATTTTAATTTTTTAGACTACTAGTCTATAGTACTACTATAGTCTACTATCTAGTGTCTACGGTGCATGAGCAGATGGTCTTTAATAGCGGTGGAAGTGGAACAAATGAAAAGGCGGTGGAAACACTACCCATTTCTACGTATTAGTAAACGTCCATGGGAATTGATGTCACGCAAGCAATAATAATGTTATGGGCATTAGGGGTTTGCAGCCTAGAGCTGCAAGTGTGGAGCATATAGGCTTAAGCCTTTTATAAAACTAGAATGGGTGTTTTTTAAATGTGAACGTCAAAATGACAGTCTTTTAAAAAAATCCCCATCCTTCATTACGGTTAAAAAAATTGGAAGTATTTAACAGTTAAAATGGTAAAAAATGTTTAAACGGGGGTCAAATTTAACCCCTGGTTGGAGGTAAGCGTGGTCGAGGTGAGCACGGTCAAGTATAGGTGAGTGTGTATTTGAATTTTGTCTACGTACATGTAGTTTAAATTTTATGTATAGTTTAATACATGTGACACCAGTGTATTTGTAGAGAGTCAAAAAATAGTGCAAAACAGTCAAAAAATGGGCAAAAATAGCATAGACTTCGTAGCTAGCAGTATGGACTGTTGCAAGGCACGTTCATAAGTTGCGTCCTCGAACACACTTAGGCCCTTTTTCCCTGCATGTGCACAAGGAATTAGAATGGTAGCCATGGGCTCATGGTGGGATGTAATGTTTGTGTACGCCCATTTCATCATTATAAGATAAATTTTATCAAAATTGCCATTTTAAATATAAAGTGAAGTTTTCAACTATTTTCAAATTTTTTTTAGTCTAATATAATGATTAAATAAAATTCAAATATCTATCTCTAATGAACAAAAAATATATAGGAAAAATAACAAAATTAAATTGATATCTATCAAATTCTATAAATAAATTTATTTAAAATATTTGTATTAGTATATATCACTCTTTCATATAGAATTCAAAAGTGCACTAATATGAACTTATAACAATTAATGTTTAAAAAGTGATGGGGACGAGGCTATATTGGATTGTAGGCTAGTGCTAGGGGCAAAGCAAATTTCTCGTAAATTTTTAATGACAACACACTAAAAAAGTGCCATAGAAGAACTAGACTAGGTTGAAAACGTGTTTTGATTACAATCAGCTACTAAAAAGAATAAAATGAAGGATTATAACAATCAATTTTTTGATCATGTATTTCATCTATTGAAAAAGGAAAACCAATATGAATTGTAATTATTAGTATTTAGTCTAAGAATGACTGATAAGCATTGAAAGTAAAATCAAAATAGTGCAAAAATGAATAAGATTACCTCAATGGAGAGCAAACTACAAATGAGATGAGATTTGATAAGTGAAAAAAATTGTAGAATAGTGTAAAAACCCCATAATCGAGTATTAAGACGTTTACAAGAATGAACTCAACGTACAATAGCATGCAGAAGTTTATGAGAAGAATGGCCTTAGGCCAAGAGGACATCAACAATGCAAGAGCAATACTTAGAACAATAAGAATGAGTTGTGTGTTAAGAGTATAGATGAATGAGAGAGGTGAACTCTTAATATAGAATTAGGAGAGACGAGGGATTACATGTATAAACTTAAGTATTTATGACATGTGGCCATAATCCTCCTACAAGCGAGGATGATGTGTGTGTCATGTGAGGGGAGAGGAGTTATATGCAAGTAATTTCAAAACCAACAATTGTATTAAAGAAGTGAATGCCACTTCAAAATATTAAAGTGTATTTATAAATATAATAGATACACACATAACTAAGACTTAGGAGAAGCGTAAAACTATAAGAACCCAAATTAAGGTTAATTTTTCAACACTTCCCTTTAAACTTAAATTGAGATTACCAAATTGAAGAAAACCTCTACAAAGAATAATGCAATTGAAATTACATGACCTTCCCTTTAATAGAAAGAAGAGAAATTACCACCAAAATATGCAAGAAAGAAAGTGGGATCACCAAGAAGATTCAAGACTTCTCTTCGAACAATGTGGTCAATTCGTAATAGAACAAAGACCATCAAAGAGTAATGATCCACAAACCTGCAAAACAAGCAAGCTAACACTAATCTTTTAAGTTAAGTAACCATTATGCCAAAAATATAATCTACATACAAAATGTACTTAAATTAGATGTACAATTAAGTAATGCTGCAAAGGAGATAGATTATAACCGTCACATGGAACATTTGTTGGCTTGTCATCCTATTTCATATTTGGATAAATTGTTGTCAACCACTGTATTCTAAGAAATGTTCAATTTTCATTATTCAACAAACTCATATTATATGTTCTTTTTTTTTCGCAATTAGAATAGTTCAACACCGGGAACCCTAAACTGATAACTCCAGAATCAAAATAGGTTGAACCTTGTCCCTGCTTAGTGCGAGTGCACAAGTATTTTATTAATAATTCAAAAAATCAAGTACATAAGGGTGCCTTTACTCCGTTAACCCCTTTACAATGCAAACATGGATTTATATAGTTTTTACCAATGACTGATAAAAACAACTAATCCTATAACCAACTAACTACGAGAAAACAACCCGTAAAGTAATTCTAATTAATAAACATAAAACATTAAAACTACCTAATAATTAAACTAAGTAAGTTTATTTTATGGGGGTGTCTTTATAAAAGATGCATGCCCCATGTACAATAATTATTTATTTCCTACCAAAAATCTAACCCAACGTTAAGACTTTGGAACAAGTCCTAACAAACCCCCCTATGATCCAAAGTCAGGTCTTTGGACACATACCAAGCATTTTTTTGAATTTTTCAAATTTGATTCTGTCAAAGGGTTTTGTGAAGATATCAGCTGTCTGATCGGCAGTTGGGCAATATATTGGATCAAGAGTTTTCTTTGCCACCAGTATTCGCAGATAATGGTATTTGACATCCATATGTTTTGTTTTGGCATGAAACACTGGATTCTTGGACATCTTGATTGCACTCTGATTATCAATGTATAACTATGTAGGAGTAAACTAAGAAACCTGAAGATCTTCAAGAATACGACGAAGGTAAACAATTTCTCTAGAAGCATCCCATGCTGCAATATACTCTGATTCTACTGATGAATTTGCCACTGTATCTTGCTTCTTACAACACCAAGCAATGGCAGTTGAACCCATATGCATAGTGTATCCTGTGGTTGACACTCTGTAATCCACACATCTGCCAAAATCTGCATCACAATATCCAACAAGTTTGAAGTTCTTGTTGCGGCGGTATTCAAGGCCATATGTTTTCATTCCCTGAAGGTAACGAAGTACTCACTTTGTTGCATGCCAATGAATTTCTCTAGGCTCATGCAAAAACCTAGATAAAATTCCAACTAAAAATGAAATATCGGGCCTGGTAGTCATCAAGTATATCAAACCTCCCACCAATTGTCTATATGTGGTGCCATCAAAAAAGGCACTGCTATCATCCTTAGACAATTTCAAGTTACTTTCCATGGGAGTGAGGGCAGGTTTGCAATCACTCATGCCAAACCTCTCTAATAACTCAGAAATATACTTAGTTTGTGAAATGAAAATACTATGCTCTTTTTGAGTTACCTCTATGCCTAGATAGTAGTGAAGAAATCCAAGATCTGTCATCTCAAACCCATCTTTTAATTCCTTTTTCACAAACTTGTTATGGTTTTCATCATTCCCTGTAATAAACAAGTCATCAACATAGAGAACTAGTATCACAATTTTCTTACTCTGCACTCAAAAATAGAGAGTATCATTTGATTCATTGTGATGAAAACCAATGGATTTCAAGTATGAATCCATTTTCTCATACCAAGCCCTAGGTGCCTGTTTGAACCCATACAAAGCTTTTGTCAATTTACACACTTTCTGTTCAGCACCCACCTATTCAAAACCCTGAGGTTGTTTCATATAGACTTCTTCCTGTAAATCACCATTTAAAAAGACACTTTTAACATCCAACTAATGTACTTTCCAATCATTTTGTGCTGCTAAGGCAAGTACCATACAAATAGTGTGCCATTTGGCAATTGGTGCAAATGTTTCCTTAGTCAATACCTTCTTGTTGCACATATCCTTTTGCAACAAGTCGTGCCTTATGTTTATCAATGGAGCCATCTAATTTATACTTAGTCCTATAAACCCATTTACATCCGATGGGTTTAACATGTGGAGGAGGATCAACTAAAACCCATGTATTATTGTTAAGTATGGAATCATATTCACATTTCATTGCCTGTTGCCAAACATGTTCAGTAGATACCTCCTCAAAAGTGGATGGCTCAGTGGAAGAAGTAGTAACAACCATAGCATAGTTCACCTATTTTCGAGAATTCTTGGGCCCTGTTAAACCAACTTCATCTACTGTCAAGTCAGAAAAAGTACTTTGAGCCCATTTTGGATACTTAGACAAATTATTCAAATCAAGGACTCTAGAATTCTCATTAGGTGCATTATTCAATGGGGGACTTAGAGAATTTTCAACAATTTCTAAGTCATCAACCTGTGAACTTGTAGATGAAGGAGAGGAAAGTGAAGGAATTTGAGTCTCATACCATAACTTCAAAGAGTTATCCCCATTATTCAAACTCTTATCTCTTTTTGCATTTTTCCTCCCTAATCTATCAAGTTGAGAATCAATCTCTGCAGTGTTCATAGTCCCAAAACCATCAAATATTACATCTCGACTCACTATGAATTTGCCTGAATCCTATGCAAGCAAACGAAACCCCTTTTTATCTTCAGAATAACCAAGAAAGATGCATTTTCGACTTCGTGGTTCCAACTTAGTTCTATGTTTAATAAGAACCAAAGCAAAACAAACACATCCAAACACTTTCAAGTGTTTAACTTTGGGTTTAAACCCATACCATGCCTCATATGGAGTTTGTCCCAAAAGTGCAACTGTGGGGGACCTGTTTCTCAAATACACTGCAGTACCAATGGCTTTGGCCCAAAATTTATCATCAAGTTGTTTATAGTGCAACATGGCACATGTTATGCCCTCTAAAGTTCTATTCATTCATTCAGATACTCCATTTTGTTGTGGAGTATAAGCATTACTATATTGTCGATGAATTCCATGTTCTCGACAATAGTCTAAAAATTCATTAGAGGTATACTCACCTCCATTATCTGAATGAAGAGTGGCCAAATGTGAACCTGTTTCTTTTTCGACTAAGTGTAACCAATCAACAAACTTAGTGAAAACTTCAGATTTATTTTTCATAAAGAATACCCAAGTCATCCTAGAAAAGTCATCACTAAACAAGACAAAGTATCTACACCCACCAATGGATGACTTTTTCATGTCACATACATCACTATGAACTAACTGTAAACATCTGTTAGCTCTCCAAGATGACTGTTTAGGAATTTTTTTCCGATTCTGTTGCCCAAAACAAATGACTCACAAAGAATACTATCTTTGCGAAAAGTGGGCAACCCATTCACCATACCATATCTCTGCAAATCCACTAAATAGTGGATATTCAAATGTCCATAGCGGAGATGCCATAACCACCGTGTAGACATAGTACCTGTACCTGAGTCAACAACTGCTGCAAGTTCTATATTGGGAGGAAGCACCTTACAATGCAATCTAACCAAGTTTCCATCTTCATATCCTGTATACATTGTTTTATAATTATCTTTCATTGAATTGATGTAAATGAGCCCATTTTCAAGCACAATTTGATAACCTTTCTTTTGAATAGTTACCAAAGAAAGTAAGTGTTTCTTCAATGTGGGAACATACCAAACATCCTCCAAGTATTTTATAGACCCATTAGGAAGAAGAATTCGAATAGAACCAAGTCCTAGTGGTGTATGCATAGACTTATCTGCTAAGGCAATTGGAGAGAGAGAAGCTTCCTTATAAGACCAAAAGAAATCTCTCCTAAATGTCATGTGTTTGGTTGCTCCTGTGTCTAAAACCCATACATCTGTGAGCTCATCTCTAGCCTCATATTCAATATAATCAATGTGCCCCAAAGTAGTGAATGCAAATTCATGGGCAACATTATTAGATTCATCATAGTCATGATCAGCATACTAAGCAAAGTTAGTCTTAGTCACTTTTTGTGGCCTCTGAATTTTATCAAAAAGAATCCTACATTGTGAGGCAATGTGACCAAATTTTCCACATCTATGACACTGAATGTCAGATCTACGTCGACCTCTGCCCCTATATGAATTGTGACCATGTCCTCGATCACTTGTTTCATGTGAATGTGATTGATTAGATTGTTGATTATTTGAATGACCCCTACCTCTATTTTTATATATGCCTCCTCTATAACCTCAACCCCTTCTATAATTGTTTCCTCTATTGTTTTGCTGCCCAAATGAAGATGAACTAGGCTTTGACTCTAAAACATGGGCTTCTTCGGTTTTTTTGGATTTCTTGGGTAGAGAGAGGTCATGTTGGATGAGCAACTCAACGAACTTATCAAAGGTGATCCCTGTGATCTTGTCAGAGACATGCAACATTTCAACAAAATTCTTATAAGACCCTGGTAGTCCTTTCAAAGCAGCAGTAACTATGAGGTCATCATCTAGTTTTCCAAAACCAGCTTTAGTGTACTCAGTAGTGATATTTTTCAACTTAGACATATATTCTCCCATATCCCCATCTTCATCTAATGACAAAGTAAACAACTGCATATGAATATCTATCTTCTTATGCTTAGGTTTCTTATCATACAAATCTGACAATGTTTTCCATGCAATATAACTATGAGGATAATTTTCAATATGAACATATGTATCACGAGTACAACAACATTTAATGAGAGTGAAGGCCTTAGAATCATGCAAATTGAAAATATATAATTTAGCCGGCTCTGTTGGCAATGTGGGATTTTCATTCTTAACAATATCCCATAACTCATTAAACACTAGTGAAGTCTCCATCAATCGTTTCCAATCTGAATAATTAGAAATTATTAATCTATCACCATCTAAAATCAAATTCTGAATTTTTGACATTTTGAAATGAAAGCAAGTGCAATAGAGAAACGTGTGAAAAAATGCAAAAAAAATGAAACAAATATTACACTCACTACACAAGACACTGCTTCTATGAGGTTTTGCACTTAACCTCCGCGTAGAGCGTAAAAGAAAAAACAAGTATTTTGATGGGTTTTGCACTTAACCACACCAAAAATCAATGATTACACCCTTATTTCACTAAATTACAACTTTATTTCACCAATTA
The DNA here is from genome assembly GCA_037957365.1 of Torreya grandis. Taxonomy (NCBI): domain Eukaryota; kingdom Viridiplantae; phylum Streptophyta; class Pinopsida; order Cupressales; family Taxaceae; genus Torreya; species Torreya grandis. The sequence continues at coordinate 7,069,191 of JARHVA010000032.1, forward strand.
CACCCTTATCTCACCACAACAACTCAAAAAGAAATATGATTGAATTCCGCCCCTTTTTCAAAAAATTAAATAACACAGTACAATAAGTATGTGTTTTACAATATTTTGAATTTAAAAAAGAGAATATTCCCTTTTCAAAAAAACATATTCCAAATCAAAAACAACTTTCTTCAAAAAGAAGGGATTTGAACCCTTGACCTCCTCCTTTGCAAGCTTCTAACAAAATAAGCTTAACCAATTGCTCTAAGAGCATTTGCAGAACACTACAATCAGAAATTTCTATTTATACCAGATTTAGTGTATGAGGGAAAGTTTTAAAAAATTACATATGAATAAATGTATTTAAAATTTTCCATTTTTTTTACAGCCTCTCTTTCAAGCTTCTCCCGGGTGGGCCCTCCATAGCAAATATTTGAAACAAAACTATAGAAACATCAAAGAAATATTTTTTTGAAATTTATTCCAGCGCCATTCTTCACTGTGACACCATGGCTGCTCTAGAAATTATTTCCTGCACCTGCTCTCTTTGCTACAGGCCGTACAAATCGGTACAGGCATGATAAAACATATTTTGATTGAGTTTTGGCAAATTTTTAAAGTATTTTTTGTAGGGAATGGATTCCAAATGAACTTGGATGTTGGAAGGCCGTACAACAGGTCATAAAAGTGCAAAAAAAATTCAGATTTTCAATATGAATGCAAACACAGAGGTTTTACTGCCACTTGCAGATGATTTGGATTTTAAAAAAGCTGAAATGAATGCAAATCATAATGGCAGCCATGAATGAAAACTTTCAGATATTTTTCTCAAAGAAAAAGGCCGTACAAATCTGGGTTTTGTTGAAAAAATAATGAATTTAATAACATTAAATGTTAAAAATTTATTTTTTATGCCAAATAAGGAGGTTTAACAGAGGAAAATGGAGTATGAATGATAAAAAAAGATCAGACTGTGGTATATGGAAATATACAGGTTTAAATATAAATAATATTTGAAAAATTAAAATAATTTAATAATTTTTCAAAATATTTAAACCAAGACTATATGGCATACCTTATTTTTCATGCCAAAAGATATCACGTGAATTGATTTTTCACCTTGCTCTTTCAAATTCACCGTGCTCCCAAAATAAGCATGCTCTGATACCACTGATAACTCCAGAATCAAAATAGGTTGAACCTTGTCCCCGCTTAGTGCGAGTGCACAAGTATTTTATTAATAATTCAAAAAATCAAGCACATAACGGTGTCTTTACTTCGTTAACCCTTTTACAATGCAAACATGGATTTATATAGTTTTTACCAATGACTGGTAAAAACAACTAATCTTATAACCAACTAAATACGGGAAAACAACCCGTAAAGTAATTCTAATTAATAAACATAAAACATTAAAACTACCTAATAATTAAACTAAGTTTATTTTATGGAGATGTCTTTATAAAAGATGCATGCCCCATTTACTATAATTATTTATTTCCTACCAAAAATCTAACCTAACGTTAAGACTTTGGAACAAGTCCTAACATAAACTACTCTTAGTGATAGAGAAGATTAAAGATAGGCTCATAATGCTGCAAAGGAGATAGATTATAATTGTTTGTGTTTTGTTGTTGGTTTAAATTTTCACTGTTATCATCTCATTCATGTTTCAACATATTCTCTTATGGGTGTTAGCTTGTAACTATTTACTTCTCTCTCTAGTGAAATTCTAATATTTTATACTTATTGAACTCTCTACTTTTGTATTCTTTCTTTGATTAATAAATTACAACATTTTCAATTTAAAATTATAATAAAATAATAAAACTTAAATTTTTAACTGTATAATACATCTTTTATTTAAACATAAATAAATGAAAATAATTTGTATTTTATATTTAAAAATAAATAAAATTATAACATTTTAAATTATATTACGGTTTTATGATATCATCAATTATTTATTTCCACAAATCAATATTAAAAAATAGATTAACTTGTATAATACAATCCCTTCCAAAATAAATTACCTCTATTCTTAATAAAGAAAGCCACAAATTTACATTTTTCTAAATCTATTTTAAGGGGAGAAAAAAATACAACTACAAAAATTAAATTTTATGATAAACTTTATCATTTTAATCTTAACATAATTTATAACATAACCGATGATTTTTTCTGAATCTATTTTAAGGAGAGGAAAAAGTACTACTCCCTTTATGGTAAACTTTGTGTCATTTTAGACTTAAAATAATTTATAACAGAACCGAAAAAACATTATCGATAGTCTATATATTTATAATAATAGTATATCCTGAAAAGTTCACCTTACATCGACTACGGTTAACCTTTAAAAAAAAACGCATATACAGTTATGCAGCCATCATATTTACAATATTTTCATCCGCTTTGCACATTCAATGGTGTCACTAAGTATCTCTTCCATTCCATACTTGTACGAGAATCCCAAATCAGTTAATTTCTTAGACGAAATTGGCAAAACTTTCTTCACCTCAGTTTCCTCCGAATCGCTTCAATTAATCACACAACATTCATATTAGTAAGTCATCAAACAATCACTTACCCGAGTCACTGCAAAAGAAATGGAAATCGAAATCAAATTTCTTACCCAAAGACGAGGGGTATTTCTGGATAGCGTTTGCGAAAGAAAGCTATGATGTCACCATTGGTCACCCCCTCCGAACAGCACACATATCGACCCGATGCAGATGGATGCTCCATCAACAAAACATGGGCATCGGATACATCTTCGACGTGGACCAGTGCAACGGAACCCACCAAATATGGCGCTGAAACCAAGGTTTCATAAAATGGTTTGTCGCCTGCGAAATTTTCAGGTTCCAATTTTGAGATCATAAGGAAAAGAAAAGAAATCTAAATTTCAGAGCGATAGAGATGTGCCTACCCGTGAGTGGTGACAACATAATTGAAGCGGTTTCGGCAAATGTGGGGGTGAGCCAAGATCCGCCCACCATTGCCACCAACACCGTCACCACTTCAATCCCCTCTTCCGCCCCGTATTTCAGAGCGGCCTGTTCCGCTAAGGTCTTCGACACGCAATATATCTGAACAGAACGTATAATATAAGGCGTGCCATTAATTCTTATTAAATTTTGAATAAAACTTCAAAACTTACCCCACTATTAGGGTTTTGTCTTGTGATATAATCAACAGGAGTCCAGCAGGATTCGTCAAGGAGCTCCTTATATTCTCCATTTTCTTTCATGGGGACAGCTGCGCCTAAGGAGGAAGTATGGACCACCCGCCTCACGCTTTTTGCTTTCTTGCAAGCTCTTAGAATGTCGAGGGTTCCCTCAATAGCAGGCTGGACTAAATCCCTCTGACAACCAACAAACAAATCCCTAATATATGCGGCTGTTCTTTTCACTTGTAACCCTAAGCTTCATCCGGTTATAGTAAAGTCTAAAACATGAGTGTATCCAGATATAGTAATGAATTACCTGGGGATCCAGAGCTGTCGCCAAATTGATTACGAAATCACAGCCTTCAATAGCAGAATCAAAGCTGCCGTGTTCAAACACATCTGCTTTGAAAAGATGGAGCCTCTCTTTGGCTCCCGGAAGGGATAGCAGATGGTTACATTTAGCTGGGTTTCCTGCGAGAAGATACAAATAGTTAGCTAATAGAAGAAAAGCATCGCAATTGAAGATAATTTAGAGAAAGGGAGAAAAATGAAGTAAAACTAACCAGGATCTCTTAATGTAGCGTGAACTATATAACCTCTCTGCAACAGATTTCTGACAATGGACGATCCGATGTATCCTGAGGCTGCAGTGACACACACTCTAAGTTCCCTTTTCTCCGCTTGCTGAGAGTGAGCCATCTTGATTGTTTGTGTGCGGAGGACAGCATGCAGGGACTTCCTATTTATGGTTTTGTGGCCGGAAGACGTTCGATCCTGAAAGAAACAGCCCGACAAAAAAATGGTAAATGGTTCAATCCTCAACCTATTTTTCTTCCATGCGATTTAGTATTCTCATAACATCCGTACAATAATAGAAAACAATGCCAGAGCTTTCGCATTGTTATGTACGTGGCTCGATCGGCTAGGGACTACATTAAATGGCTGATTTGACTGACTTTCAATATCATCGTCATACGGGCATTTGTTTAATTGCACCACTATCATATTTCAACCTGCCACACCGTGACTTTTGGTACCTCCCAACTAAATAGTTTCTTATCGTCAATCAGTTTGACAAAGATATACTACTTTAGTTGGTAAAGTTTGACACTTATAAATATTCGATTTCGCTGTAAATATTTGTCTTATTTCTATTGTTTTTTAATAATAAATATCTACTTTTATTTTTTTAATAATTTGAATCTTTTATTTGGTCGTTTTTTCCTTAAATATAGTCTATGAAATCCATGATTGTATATCTTTGATTAATACTATTTTGTGTAAGTTTATTAAAAAATTTCACTTTCTAAATAATTTAATATAATATAATTTTATATCTGTGAAAAGATTTGTCAAGTTTTAATAACATAATTTTTTTATTTGTTTTGGAATTAGTAGAGAGGTTGATGGTCAATGATATGTCTTCGTTTTAGATGTAAAAAATATGCATGAAAGTTTAGGGGGTGAGGTGTGAAGTCGTTAACGAGATGAATAAAAAAATATTATTTGTTGCGTTGTAATTAGAAGAAATATTTAAGATATTATTGGTGCCCTCTCTTTGTTCGATGCATGTATTGAATGCAACTAGCAAAGCGAGGGAGTGCGAGCTATCCAGTTTTGCAGGTGAGTTAAATGCAAACTACTAAATATGGTTATTAACATGATGATTAAACATGTTTTCTCGTCTCACCAAAGTTAAAATGGGAATTGGAAAATTGATAAAGTACTTGGCATTGAATGTTCACTCGAGGTGAGTCCGGGCAGCACACACAATTAAGATGAAGGCAATTTGTTGCAATCATTTTGATTTTGTTGTTTCTGGGCATATGGAAAAGGGACCTTTAAGGCTTTATAGTTCATCGATTGTTTTGTTGTCTTCTGTTTGAGTTGTGGATGAAGCATTAACAAAGGTTGCAGGGTTTTTGGAAATAATTAGGTTTGTATGTGTAATTTGATCTTCTTTTTATTCAGCTTATGTGTGAAATTTGGTTAATATTACTAGGTTTTATTGGCTAGGAGTGGAGACATTAGATGGTAGTGCTCGTAGACTAGGATTAGTCCTATACTTGGTAAGAATTTAACCTACTTCTTTGTTTTTTACATGGAGGTATGGGTGATGCGATAAGGATGGAGTTGAATACTAGTTTTTTAAGTAAGAAAATTGATTACAAAGGATTCTAGGGCTTTTGTTCATTGTCATGCATTTTAATTTCTTTCCCTTTAAATTCAACTTATATGTAACATTTGGTTAATATTATTGGGTATTGTTTGTTGCGAGTAGGGAAATCAGGGTATAATCCTTGTGGATTGAGTTTGGACTCATACTCCATAAGATTTTAAGGCAAACAAGGGCTTTTTGCATTATTGTTCAGCGAGGAGTTTGACATTTTTGGTGGAGTCAACTATAGTGTTGAGGGTTTAAAGCAATTTTATGATTGATATTATTTTAATTGTTTCTAGGCACACAAAGGGTAGACTATTGGATCTTTATAGTGTGATGATTCTTTTACTATTTTATAGTTGTTTTGTGGATGAAGGATTGGCAAAGAATGTAGGGTATTTGGTTGTAACCAGTTTTTTTTGTAGAGATTTTAGTAATACAAAAAGGATAGAGTTGAATATTGTTTTTTTTTTGACAAAGTAAAATAAGAACAAGGCTTTAAGGTTCTTGTTCAGTGAGTGGTTCATTTTTTTTGTGCTAGAGTGGAGTAGGTTTAGGGTTTAGTTTTTTTTCTTCATTTGGAATACATTATATTTAATTTTTATTGTGAAAGATGTGTTTCTTTTTGGGCTTTGATAATTGCTTTACATTTTTTAGTGGTCCACAACAAAAAAATGTTGTGTATTTTTGACAAAAAAAAACTAGTTATGGCATCTTATGAAGTGTCACTAAGAAAGACCATGATGATTTTAAAATATGCTTTAATACACACATGCGCGCGTGCACATGCACGCGCACGCACGCACACACACACACACACACACACACACACACACACACACACACACACACACACACACACACACACACACACACACACACACACACACACACACACACACATGCATACATATATGTATATGTATATGTACATACGTACATACATACATAAATTATAAAGATAACTCTAGTCATCGATTGCTTTAACTTAGAATTAGTGAACAGGTTACTGGCCAAAGACATGTCCACATTTTGGATAGAGGACTACGAGCTGCCAAATTTTACATATAAGTTAAATGTCGTCTGCTAAATGTGGTTGTCATCATAAGTTGGTTGAATATTATTTTTCATCTCACCAAAGTTAGAAGGGGATTTGGAAACCTACTAAATTACTTGACATTGAATGTTTATTTTGGGCAAGTTTGAGTTGTACACATGATTAAGATGGAGTCAATCTATTGAAATCATTTTTATTTTGTTATTTCTAGGTGTGTCAAGAAGGGACCATTAGGGATTTACAGTTTGTTTATTATTTCACTATTTTTTATTTATGTTGTGGACAAAGCACTGGTAAAGGTCGCATGGCTTTTGGCAGTAATCAAGTTCATGTGTATGGCCTGGTCTTTTTTTATTCATGTTATGTGTAACATTTGGTTACTATTATTGGTTTTATTAGCTACGAGCTGAGAAATCATCTAGAAAAGCTTGTAGAGTAGGACTGGTCTTGTACTCAATAAAAGCTTTACAATTTCTCAATTATTTTGTTTCTTTCTTCTTGTTGAGAAAAGGGTTTAATTTCTATGCTACAATCAAGTAGGATGTTTAGGATTTTAATCAATTCGAGTTAGTAACTTTAAAGGGAATATTATTGGAGTTGTGTAGTGTATCGATTCTTTTACTATTTTTTATTTGCATTGTGTACAAAGCATTTTTAAAGATCATAGGGCTTTTGGTAGTATTAAAATTTATATCCACCACATCCTTTCATTTAAACTCATCCTATGTGTGACATATTATTTAATATTGATGCATTTTATTTGCTATAAGTAGAGAATAAGTGTAAATTTTATATCCTAGTTTAAAATCTTGGACAAACCATGACTTTAAATAGTAATTAAAAATCACATTATTCAATCAATATAAAAATATATGTTACTATGATCTCAATCTGCTCTTAAATATATTGGATATGCCCTACCAAATAATCCATGACATTGTTGTCAGATGTGTTGTGAAAAATAATACATTGACAAATTATCAGGTTATAAGATCAAAACATGGAAATAAAATAAGAACTGGTGAAATATAAATGGACACTCACCAGTTCATTTCCAACAACACTACATGCACTTCTGCACTAGGATTAGTCACCTTAACAACTTATGGAGAAACATCAACATTCTCATGATGGATCAAAAATTAAGATGAAAAATAATTAACACATGGTATAGTGGGGTCAAAGCATAATAGTTTGTCCCACTTTTTGGAATAAAGAGGCCACATACACTTTCATCTTTTCCTCAAAATATCTTGAGTTTGGGTTATTTAAATTAATCAAAAAATATTTTCTAGACTATATATACAAATATGTAGTTGCATATATATTTTTTATAAAAATCATTAAATATTTTTTAAGAACTTTTTTGTTTTAATTTTTTTTGTTGGCTAGTGGGACACAATATTATACTTTAACCTAGTTTGATGTACTTTCTAAGATAAAAATCCACCATGCACTAAAACAAACATTTATTTTTATTGTGCATATGTCTTTAGTGTAATTCAAAACTAGTGATTCAATTGGTTAAAAGACTCATTGGTCTACTTTCATAGATCAACAAATGGCCTCAAAGAAACAACTTTGATTATGATAATAAGTAGATTGGATGTGGAAGAATACATCCAAATGTGTAACATTAATTTTAAAAAGGGTCAATAATGTTTGTAATCAAGTTTGCAAATCAAAGTCTAAGTTAAGTCTCATCAGCCTCTTTAAAATGTTTATCATTTCCTCAATGCAAAATTTATTGTAATATTGTTATAGGTTTTTAATCCTCTACTGTAATGCATGGCTTCAGTGAAACCTTTTTTTAACAAGATGTAAGATCCTTGTCCCTCTTTTCCAACCACCATAACCTCTATAGCTAGTATGCCAACCAAATCAAAGAAGCACCAATCCAGACCATAATTATGATTGAGAAATGCAACATGTACATATAGCTAGACATAAGAGTCCTATATTCATCCTCTAAGATACATCTGAATGTTATTTCCTACATCTCAATTTTAATATAAATATAGATCTTTAACAAAATGCCATGGGAAATCAAAAAATCAAATCCTCAACACAGGAAACATACCTGCACATGAAAAGATACCCTAAAAATTTACCATAAAATTAAATGCAATACAAGGTGTGTAAATCACAACAATCAATGTTAATGTATATTTCCACACCTTTACTGATGTTTTATATTTCAACATATCCATAATACCCCTTTTAGTTTTTTGAAAAGCAATTACATCTAGGTTTATTGAACCAATACATAGACACATTATTGGGTTGCCAACTTGAGGAGCAATTTTTTTGTAGGCTTGGCCATGTATATGCCAAAATACAATTTTGGAAATCATGTCATCAATAATAGTAATCTCAATCATAAATACTACTCATGCTTCAAATGAAACATCAAATTTTTAAAGCGTGGTTGCATTCTAGTGCTTGTATTATGTAGGAAAAACCCCATTCAATAGCTCTATTTTCTTATGTAAGCAATTCTTATTTTTACTAAACATTATTGGATTTGGTTATATCAATTTCAAAATGAAAATAATGCTTCATTTATTCTATATATATATATAATACGTGAAGCAATTGAAGTAAGTGGTTAATTCCCTTTTGGAATACAAAAGATAGCCTAGTCATTTGTTATTTAAAATAGGTCATTGGATATATTAGTTTTATTATTTTGAATTAGATAATATTTATTTTAAAATAAATTAAAAGGGGATGTTTTGGAAAGATTATAGATACAAAAATATATTAAAATCAAAATTAGTGTTATTAATCCTTGAGGGAACTATACCATTTGATTTGATTTAACATGGAATTAGCAGGCACGTTGCTAGCCAATAAGATGTCTTGTTTTGGATGCAAAAAAAAATGCATGGAAGTTTCAAGGTTCAAGGTGTGAGGTTTTTAATAGGTTAAATAAAAAAATATTTGTTGTGCCATGACTAGAGGAAGTATTTGGGATGTTATTGGTTCCCTCTACTTTTTTAAGACAAGCATTAAATGCATCTTATAGAATAAGGGATTGTGAGCTATCCATTTTTACAGGTGATTTAAATACAAGGATGTTATGTTGTCTAGATTTGAGGGCAAGTTAAATGTAGTCTGTTAAACTTGGTTGGCAGTAGTATGGGAAAATATGGTTTATGATCTCTTTGAAGTTAGTAGGAGAATTGGAAACTTACTAAAGTAATTGGAATTAAATGTTGGCTTGATACGAGGCAGGATTGAGATGGAGGTAATTAGTGACATTCATTTTAATTTCATTATTTTTGGGCATTCAGATGAGAGACTTTTAGATATTTTCACTTTGTTGATTCTTTAACTATTTTCATTTATGTTGTGGGCAAAGCATCAACAAAGAAGTTAAGGGGTTTCATAGTAATTGGGTCCATATCTGTGACCTAATTTTTCTTTCTATTTGGCTTATGTGTAACATCTAGGTAATACTATTAAGATTTATATGCTCATAAAATAGGTGTGTTATTTTACTGGGTAAGAATTACTATGGGGATTTGTTTTTCTACATAGAGGTATTGGTAATACAAAAAGGGTGGAGTTGACTACTGGTTTAGTAAGTAAGGCAAATAACAATGAAGGATTTAGGGTTCTTATATAGTGAAGGGTGTAATTTTTTGGCTAGAGTGAAGTAGGTTATTTAGGGTTTGAGGAAATTAGTGTCATTGATTTTAATTTCTTTGTTTCGAGGTATGTAGAGAGAAGACTATTGGGACTTGATTATGTTACTATATCAAGTTCATATCTATGACTTAATTTTATTTCTATATGGCTTATGTTTAACATCTAGGTAATATTATTGAGTTTTATATGTTCATAGATTAAGTTTGTTGTTTTATTTGGTAAGAATTTTAATGTGTAACTTTGTTTTTTTGCACAAAGATATTGGTAGTGTAAAAAGAGTAGAGTATACTAGTGGTTTTGTAAGGAAAATAGTAACAAGGATTTTTAGGTTTCTTGTTTAGTGAAGGGTTTAATTTATTATCTAGAGTGAAGTAGACCATTTAGGATTTGATAAAATTAGTGTCATTGATTTAATTTCATCATTTATGGGTATACATAGAAGAGACTACTAGGTCCCAATTCTTACTTACTAGATGCTTGTGGCATTGGAACAATGTTAGAACAATCTACATAGATGTCTCACATACAATATAACAATAACACTACTAAATATGTTCATGTTAAAATAAATAACTATAAAAATAACCACAAAGCATTGCATATATCTGCACCAGATATTGTAATGATACAAATCTTCTAAGTACTATAAAGAATGAAAATTTTAACCAAACTAGTTGGTAACAAGCATTTATCTTTATCCATGTCTAATCGTTACCATGAAAATGTTGTTAGTAAATTGACTAACCTTGATTTTTCATAAGGTTTATGCTATATAGTGACCATTTATGGTTGCAATTTTTCTTGTTGATGTGATTGAGATTATTGTTATTGATATTGTTGTTATTATACTTATTTGGATAGTATTGACAAAATTATATGAGTGAGTTGCATTATACACTAGAACTATGTAACCTTTGAATCACTTATCAACATGATGAATGAAACCTGTGTTACTTTAGTCTTGTTATTATGATGACTATGAAGATAATGTTGTTAGTTATATTGTATGATATTGTTCGGTTAACCGAGTTTAGGATCATAGTGACCATTTATGCTTTCTTTTTACTTTTGATCATTAAGTAATAAAAGTGTTAGTTGGATTATCAAATGAGCATAATAATGTGTATGTGTTCTAACACCCTTAACTATTAGTACACCCTCACGTGATAAAACTAATGGGAATTAGTCTCTCATTATGTGCTTTAGGTGTATGCACAAGAACTTGTTCTTATGTGAAATACCAACATGATAGCATGTTGGACTTTCAATCACTTCAGTGCATGCCTAAGGGAAGTTATTCTTAAGGAAAATAAAACCCAACATTTTGGTTCCATTACTGGGAATTATATCATTTGCTTAAAAAATGGTGGAATATGCTCAAATGATTATCACTTGGAAATATTAAGAGATGGATTACTAGAGTTGAGGATAATTTTACAATATCATTTTTCAAATTAGCAATCTCTGTATGCACATGGGTTGAATAAAATATATACAACTCATTGTTTGAAACATTCTTTGTAGAGGTACCTATTCACTTCCATGCTTAGAGTGTGGCTTATGCTCAAGACTAGTCTAGAAACCCTGAATAAAAGATAAATTAGACACTAGAGTGTTACTCTATAGCATAGTTGGGATCACCTTGGATGCATGTTATTGATGTTTGGTGGCATAATATTTTGAATAATTACATCTCATAATAGGTAGTTTTAATCTATTCTTGTCCAAAGGAAGCTCAGTTCCACTTCTTCTAAGAACAATGTGGTATATATATCAGACACTTTCTGCTAGAGGTTAAGAAGCTCTTTATAGATTTTAGACTTAAGACTTTTTCCATGGAAGGCTAAAATTTTTATTACATGAGAAGCATATTTGGTAAGGGAATGTAGGGGTACTTTTAAAGTAGAATTATTAGTTTAGTATGGTATCCAGTGAGTGATAATATTAGAAGTGTAAATATGATGAAGCACAATAAAGGATTATGAGTGGAAGCAATCTAGGAAGGGGATGGGAGGACTCAATGAGTACTATAAGGGTTTTTAGGGAAGTGGAAGAGAATAAGGAGGACTCCCCAACCATAGGTTTATAACTAATGTCAGCACAAGTATATGCGATATAAGTAAGTTAGGAAGTGGTGACTAAATAATCCTAGTTGGATAGGCCCAATTCCCCAACCATAATACGAGCTCATACTATTGAGTTAGATGATATTTTTATATGTAACTAGGACATGGATAGTGTAGAGTAAGAAACTAAAAATGTGAGAGAGATATTTGTAGAATAAGTTTTATATATTAGTTTATTATCTATTTCTTTTCCTTTACATAATACTTCTATGTCCCAACTTGGAATGCCTGTTAGACCAAGCATAACTAGTGGGAAGAGTACCGGCTTAATTTTAGTTATCCAACCTACCTCAACACCTAATGTGTCAAGTGATTTTGTTGATACAAGAGTGTTGGTAGAATAATTTAGATTGAAAATCTACACAAGATATTTTTCTAATATTCATGTGTTATGTACTCATTTTGTCATATATAAGTCTATTTTGTCCTATCTTAATGACTTGCAATAGGCTGAGTATAAATAGACTCCAATTTTGGTGCCAAGTATGAGAAGAAGATGAACATTCATATAATCGAAACATCTATATATAATTTTGATTCTAAAAATAATAGAGTTCCACTTTTGAAGAGATTAATAGAGATTCATCTAGTTATGGCTACCTATGTGATTTCTTACTATGTTCCTTTTGTGCATTCTCATGTATAATTTTTGGTTACTTTCTATCTAATTTAATCCAAATAATTTATTTTTGTTTATTAAACATTGGTTGTTTTTAATTCTTAAATAACATAGGATAAATAATACTTTATATGTTTCTGTTATCAAAACTTATGTATGAACTCAATACATTATTCTACAGACATAAAGTATATCATAGTTATCCTCATCCTTAGCATGTTCTTATGATTTATGAACCTATGATAACAATAATTTGGTGAGTATGGAAGACTTCTTCTGGAGGAAATTATGCTAAGATGGTTACCAAAATAGAGAGATATTGAGACATGGTTAGACCAAAGGATATGTAATTTTGTAGAAGAAGAAAAAAATGGATTGGTCTTACCGTACAGGAAATCATTCGAGAGCATATTCATGGAGAGATTTATGATTTTTTTTTGGTGTAAGTTAATTTAATTACTAGCTAATTGATTATCATAGTTATAATATTTTTTTTTAACCCAAGAATGGAAGAAACTATATTATAAACTGAATAAATGATAGACCGATTGCAAAAATTGGAAACTGACTAGATAAAAACAATAGATCATTGGGTTACTACTATAGTAGATAGATATATAACTAAGTTTTTAGTACAAGGATAAATAAATTTTGAATCTATGAAGGACTTATTTTTCATAGAAATTTGAGGGAAATTTTTGTAGCGACTACTTATCTTTGTGAAGATGTTGGTTGTGGACAAGGCCATGGTACCCACTCCAGCCAATATGAAGTAGTCACTTCGAGCATATGGGGGTGTGTATGATATGATGTTGAATGATGATTATATGAACAAATAAGGCTTGAACTTGAATCTATAATGGATACATGAGGGAAGAAGAATCATGAGAAAAGTCTCAATTCAAAACATGAGTTGTGATAATAAAATAGATGGATTAAATAGAAGAATGCCCATGTAGGTGTGAGTAGAGTTAATAGTAGAAATAAAATAGATGATGAAAAAATAGGAAAATGTAATGAGCAATATGAAAGAGATGAAGAATGAAGGACAAATAAAGATGGTATGAAAGACGAAGATGAATGCCAATAAAAAAGAGAAGCGATAAAGAATGAGAGGAAGAAGAGGTGTTTGAAGAAGAAGGCAAGAATAATGTAGAAGTAAAACAGTTATATGATAGATGTTGTGAAAATATACAAGAACGAGTATTATCAAAAGAAGGACATGAAGTATTAATTGAAGAATCATAAATTTTTTATAAAGTAATCTTAGGTTCAAGCATATAAGAAGAAGTTACAGGAAAGAATCATTCACCAGAAGAGCACACATCCCTGTAACCCAATTTATTATATTTTATTATTATATTTTATTAGAAGTTTTAAACTAGGTGGATAGGAAGACAATAGTTGGGAAGGTCCATTTTTAGACTAAGTGCATCGTTGGGGTACTAAAATTGAAATAGTATCAATTTGAAAGGCTTTGAAGGCCATAGGGTTTGTTGAAACTAAGGAGAGAATAGAAGGAAACATAAAAAAATAGTGTACACAATTTGACTCTCATAATGAGAAAATAAATCTTCTTAGTAGACAAGCAGTATTGCATAAAATACAACCTCATCTTGTAATAACTTTGAAATATATATACTTGATACTAGTTTACACAATGGGTGTTATAGGAGGATTTATAAATTTGGTGACATATGATGGGTCGATAGACCTTGAAAAATACTTACTAGCATGTGAGATGAGATGGTAAGTTAAGGGTATTACTGATGATGCTATCAAGAAGTGTGATTTAATAGGGGCACTGAATGGAAGAGCACTTGAGTTTATGTACTGAGATAAATTAAATTGGTAAGTCTATAATAGGTTAAGGAATGGCTTATCATAGAGTATAAGATAAATAAATGTATAAGTCAGACTATTCAAAACTTGAAGGAGATTAGGTAGAATTTAAGAGAATCAATCTATAACTATGATCACAGGTTCTTCAACATTATAAATAAGGTGGAATTTTCCATAATAGATAAAGATAAAGTTACATGGTTTTTCGAAGGACTGCATTTTAGAATCAAATTTGCTATAGTGTAGACCTAATATGCTACTAAGGCAGATGCTAGAGCTGCTACCTTGCAAGTGGAGCAAATTAAAGACTATGGGGAAGCTCCCATCATGGGTTCTAAGATTGAAAATCCATTACAAGATTTTATGAAGAGGATGGAATAATATCATGAGGAATGTAAACCTAATCTAAATCTATGGTGCATAGAGTGTGGAAAAGAAGGACATCATAGGAATAATTGTCCTAAGATCAAGATAGAGTTTTGTGAAATCTATAGAGTAGTAGGGCATGCAACAACACAATTTCATCTCCTGTAATAGTATGTTAAAATCCCATAGATTTTATATTGTAATTTTTATAAGTTGCACAATAAAAATGAAAATAATTGTAGGGATTTGCAAGATTTCAAAGAAGACATTATAAAGAATATATTCATCATCGCTGCACAACAAGTGTCCTCAATGAAGCAAATGATTCTAGGCCCATAGGTTGATAAAGTTTGTACAACCCAAGCAGGTCCATAATGGATTCCTAGTTTACCTTAGTACCAACCTCAAGATCTAGCTATTTGGACCCCTCATTCATTGAGATGGACACCACCATCACCATAATACTAGTACGCATCACCCTAGGATCTAGAAATGACATAGTAGTAACAAACTAGTTGGAACCCTCCATTTGTTAATAACAATTTAGAATTGGAGATGATACCCAACATCATCAACATTGGAATACAATGCAGCAATAGGGATGGTATAGAGGAGGTTATTAGTTAAATAGAGGAGGATCTAGGGGCATATACAAATGAGGTTACCAAGATGGTAGAGGAAATAATTATCAATGCCCTCCTTATTAATGTTGTTTGTGTGGAGATTATAATCATGTGTAACTCAATAGCCCTTTCAATCCCCAAAAATAGTCTTATTATGCATATTATAGAGTATATGACAACATGAGATAGAAGACTATCCTATCTTAGAAAAGCAAAGAAAGGAAAAGGCCATCAAGAATGTTAACATGATTAATGCACAACCTAAAGAGGATGCATTTCTAAATGCCATTACAAGACACCAGTACATAGAGAGAGGATTGCATCCTCTTGAAATAACTCCAGACCAAGGAATTTGAAAATCAAAATAGGATAAATAACTGGACCCAGCTATAGAAAATGGGCTCATGTATGAAGATGTGTAGATGTTAAAAATATTCAACATCAAGACACTACTAAAGGAGATGTTGAATCAATAGATGGCTAAATGTATGGCCAAATTTATGCATTATGCATCAAGATTGATTTATTACCATGCTGATAAATTTACTAAAGCTTTTAAGTACACTGCATAATGAAGACATATCTCAAAAAATTACAAACTTGCTACATAATTTACTAGAGTATGTGCAGTGAGGGCAATAGAAGATTGAAAAGATTGTTTGGTATGTCAAAACTAAGAAACCATGGGATGTAGATGTAGGGATCAACATTGAAGTTCCAAGATATGAAATTCCAAATGTTGTCTTTGATTTTAAAAGCATGATTGACATGATTACTAGGTCTACATGGGAGGGTATTAGACAGTTGATTCTAAGTTACTCTAAGCTTAGCAGATTATGGAAGAGTTGAGCTCATTGGTAGATTATAAGACATTGAAATCAAAGTCACAGAACTAAGTTTTCTAGGTGACTTTGAAGTCATTGATATGAATACAATAGAAAAGCATTACCCTATGTTAATTGGAAATAAATTTTCATATGATGGTTAGATGACTGTCAATATTGTGTAAAATCAACTAGAGGTACATCAAAGAGATAAGATTGTCATCATTCCTTTGAATAAGGCATACAAACCCTACATCATTATAGATAAACCAAAATCCTCTTGTGTTGCACAAGAAACTAGTTGGATGAAGGTTAACTCTAAAGAGAACCCAAAATATCTATATGTAGCTAAGTTCTACTTCTTATATGAGCATACTAAACCTTAGGTACAGTCTTTACTTACTCAATAATTGAATACATCTAAACAATATAAGCCTAAATTGTTAGTTACTCAATCATTGGTAACCTAGTTTGTCATAGAGGATTATGCATCCATATCTACTAAATCCCTTACTTGCTCAGAAGTTGATTTTCTTTATCAAGAAGATGATCATATGCAATATTATATAGAACCAACTAGAAGGCACTTTGCCTTGGGAAATAGCTTCATTTGTCAGTGGAGACTTAGACACATGTGGTGATCATGAACTCTGACCTATGAGAATGGTCTTCACCCATGAAAGATAAATTCTTTCATAATGTACAACCAAGGATATAATTGAATTCATTCTATGCCTACAAGTTCATGTACCTACCATTAGTTAGCAGGTCAGTTCCTTGAATTATGATTTAAAGTGAATTACAGTGACATGGTGGGCAATTCATTGAAATAGTCAACTCAATTAAGATGATGCATGCAAAGATATGATTAGGATATTTTAACTACCACAAGTCACCAAAATTAATTGGCCTTTATTCTACGAAGGTGATTACCCTAAAATCCATATTCATAAATGTGTTGAAGTTTAGACTGAAGAACATGTGGCACCAAAGTACTGGGTTCACATATTTCATTACAGACTTGCCCCTTGACCATCAACATGGTATATACATCAAGAGTGTTGAAGGGAGATAAAGCATTGGGTGAAAGTTTAGAGTGACTTCATATAGATGTTTGTTTTTGAAGATGAGAAACCTCTAGTTCACAACACATTGTTTAAAATCAAACATTTCCTATGCCATGGGTGCATAGAAGACTTAATCACCATGATGAAATCCACTATGAAAAATAACACAACCTATGACCTAAATACAACATTAACAAGATATAAATATATCAAGATGGAACACCAATCTCTTATGCATCCATGCCATTGAATATAGGATCAATAGGGAGATATTGAAAATTTAGATACTGATGGTCATATCAATCTGACTTATTAGTTTGAACTTGAACAACTAGTATAACTAGTAAAGGACCCCATTGTAGAACCTATTGAATAAGATAAACTAGACAACATACAAATTCTAGAACAAGAAGGGTAAAAAATGCTACAAGAATCTATTTTTGAGGAAAAGCATAAGATTTATTAGCACCCTATTAAAAAGCATGTGAAAAACATTGGAAGTGAGGAGATTCCCAACTTGTACATATAGGTTACTATTAGACTAAATCTAAAGTTTCAAAATCCATGCAACTTCTATGGGATTACCAAGATGTGTTTCTGAATAAACTTTAAGAGGTTAGAGGATTCGATCCATCCATGGGAAAAATGCATATAAAACTCAAAGAGTATGCACTCCCTATAAATAAAAGTCCCTATAAGTGGAATCCAAACATAAAGTTGAAAGTGAACATTGAACTCGATATAATGCAAGACATAGGTATAATCTATCCCATAGAAAATGTAGATTGGGTTAGTCACATGGTAGTGCAACCTAAGAAAATAAGGGAGATCAAATTTTGTGATGAATATCAAATTTTTAATGATGCATGTGTAAATGATCTATTTATGATTCCCTTCATAAATGAAGTTTTGGAATCTATCGTAGGTCACGAAGTCTATTCTTTCATGAATGGCTTCAGTGGCTATAATCAAATACCCATCATAGAAGAAGATAGAGATAAAATAAAATTTTCCATGGAATGGGGATCATTTACGTACAAGGTAATGCCTTTTGGCCTCAAGAATGCACTTGTGGTTTTTTATTGAGAATTGGTGAATGCATTCAAAGATTTCATTCATGACTTACTAGAAGTCTATCTTGATGATTTTGTAGTCTTTTCCTTATTTACATAACATTTGTCCAAGTTGTGCCTCATTTTATAATGATGTTGAGCTTTCACATTGCCTTAAATTTAAAAAATTATTTATTTATTACACCTTTTGGTGTCTTGCTAGGTCACGTAGTGTGCAATAAAGGCATTTTAATGGACCATGCTAAAATTTTAGTCATTATGAGTATGCCTCCAGCAGTAAATTCCATATAAGTGAGATTTTTTCTTTGCTATATAGGGTACTATCAAAATTTTATCAAGTGGTAGGCAACTATTTCATCCCTATTAAAGTATTTATTATGCAAAAGTGTGAATTTTGTATGGACTACTAAGTTTTAAGCAACCTTCATAGAATTGAAGTAGATATTAGTCATTGCACATATTCTCATCTTTCCAAATTGGAGCAAGCCCTTTCATGTTCACATTGATGCTTCAGTTAGTGTTGTGCTTGTGTAGTTAGGAGATGGTGGACTAGACCACCCCATTCATTTTGTAATTTAAAATTTGTTTGACATATAAAATAACTACATGATAATTGAAAGGGAAGTACAGGTTATTGTGTTCGCACTACATAAATTTTACCACTATCTTCTTACAACACCATTTGAAGTTTTCATGGATCATCAATCTCTGTGCTACCTTTTCAATAAGCCAATGCTAGGAGGATGAATTTCTCAATGCTTGATGTTATTTCAATAATTATAATTTCATATTAACATCAATCCAAGAAGATAAAATGTTGGGTCAGATCATCTCAATCGCATTACAAATGGGGAAGAACCAGAAGAAATATAGGAAGATTCCCCTGATGCCCATCTATTTCATGTTTTTATGATCACCAAATTTTTTGAATCAATTGCTAACTTCCTCAAAAAAATAATATTTCCTTTACATTATACCAAGAAAGAGATAAGAATCAATTTGTCAATAGAGCCTTACCATATACCATTATAAATGGGATTTTGTATCATTTAGGGAAGGATGAAGTACTACCCAAGGTAGTTCTGAAGCATGAATGATCATAACACTTACATGAGGCACACCAAGGAATAGAAGGAGGACATTTTACTAGAGAAGCTACTTCGAGGAAATTGTTATAGAGTGTTTTATGGTGGATGAACCTTTTTCAAGATGCACATAGAGTAGATCAACATTACAACATATGTTAACACATGGGTAAGCCACTACAAAAGGATGAAATGCCCTTGAAGCCTTTGTTAGCTAAAAAACCTTTTGAATAACATGGAATTGACTTTATCAAAAATATCAATCCACCAAGTAAACACAACAAAATAAGGTATATTATTTCTATGACAAATTACTTTACCAAATAGGTCAATGTTGTTATAACACCTAACTATGGTGTGAAGGACTTAGCAAAGTTTCTCTATAAGAATATTAATACAAGATTTGGATGCCCCATCAATCTCATTAGCAATCAATGGACACACTTTATGAATAATACCATCAAATCCCTTACTAAATAATTCATGATTTTTCATCATAAAAGTACTACGTACCATCCATAATCTAATGACCAAGCTAAGGCTTCTAACAAAGTATTGGGTAGAATGTTGACAAATATTTATGATGTCAAGAGAGATGATTGAGAAGATTGAATTCCTATGATTCTTTGGGAATATTGCATGCACTATAATAGGGATACGGGTTTTACTCCATTCTATTTAGTTCATGAGCTTGAAGTAGTTATGCTAATAGAATATTTGGTACCCAATATGTGCATTACAATGGTCGTAATACTAGGGGATCATGAATATCTCTCTAAAAATATTATTAAACTAAATAGGATGGATGAGTATTGACACAAATCATCTTGGATGTAGTAATTTCATAAGCAGAGCCATAAATCATAGCATGAAAGGAATTTGTACCATAAAGAATTTCATAAAGATCAACCAATTTTATTATATGATAGTCATTTTAAAGGCATTTTTGTGCAAATTATATATTAGATAGAAATGGCCTTACATTATACATTAAATATCATAGCATGGAACCATTATTTTGAGATATCTATAGGGAATCATATTTCCAAGGTGGATGAATGGTTGTAGGCTTAAGCCCTACTACCAATAGTCTTAATTGATCTCTTTCTGATAAGTGAGTGGGTGCTAAGTAACATCAAGTAGATTAGGATTTCCTATTTATATATGTTTTCTTATGAATTTATTTTTATGTGTGTGCATGTGTGTGTTTGTAGATTGGGAACCAGAATACCAAGTATAACATGCACCAATCATGCATATAATAATTTAGGTATGTCACCATGGATGTTAGTAGGAGCCAAAGAAAGTAATTAAGTCTAGGAAATGTATGGTCAAGTCACATCAACCAAGATCTTTGCCATATAATGGTTATCTATAAATAATTAATACCAGATCCAAGGTTTAATTGACCTAATCTTCAATAAATTGATGTCTAGTCAACACCATCTATTTTTACTACAGTACAAACCACAATGATCATAATGGTGTATATCCACACATACACTAATGACTAACTACCTTAATTTCTAGATCAGATAATATTTGCCATATCAATATTAATGTTGAATGGATAACTCAACGTGACATTTACACAAAAACCAATAGGCACAAAATCTATAAAGGCATAAGGTTGTGAACCAAGTTTACATTTCATCTTTGAAAATATTTTCATGAGCTAAAATTTCAAAGAGCTAAGATAATTTTATTGCATTGAGAGCCAAAATATTTTCAATTTCATCATTCAATAATCATGGATCATTCAAAACTCATTATGGGTTTGATAGATGCTCAAAAATAATTAATGGGCATCAATCTGGAACTTTAGCAGACAAAATTCACTGACCCAAAACCATTTGATTTACTTTGAGTGATATAATAGAAACTATTTCAACTAGATCCCATTAATGTTGTATAACTACTAGCTCTTGTAGTTCACCACTGATTCTATAACATAGATTCCAAGTTCTTACTTTGCATGCCCACTTTTAGTGACTTGGGGGAGATTATGGAAGTCTTACTTGACTGTTACAATGATGGAAACATATACCTTAGACTTGACACCATGATAGTTATAAATATAAAAGTAATGGCCTAATCTTTGGGCATGCCTACATGAGGATATTTTCTTACCCCATACAAGATGAGAATGCCTCCTATCCTTCAAGAGGTTGGAGAATTATATGTTTAGGGATCTAGAGGGATCCCAATTGAATAAATTCATAAGGAACTAGTGCACATCTTGGTATAATGTATCACATAGAGGTTATGGCATACCAGCAAGTCTACAAAGCAAATTCTAAAAGGGGTCATGGACATTACACACTACAATAAATAGTTTAATTAGCATAAATATTTAGTTTAGGAGTTACTGACAAACATCAACAAGTGATGAACATCTTCAAAGTAGACATTCTAGTACCAATTTCTCATTTTTTTGCTATGCTTCACCCAATGGAAGTCCCTTGAGGGAGAGGTGCACCCTGACATCAACTACTCACCAACACAATAATTCCACAACCTAATATGGATACATAATCATGACACCGTAACTCATGAGGGTAAATTTAAGACATGGTTGGAAGAGTGCTTGGAGATGATCACCACACATCCTTAGGTGCTTTTGAATGTCATGCAATACTTAGGGCAACATGATTCTATCACATTATTACCAAAAGGCATGTTCATCCATATTCATAAACTGTCAAGGTCACTATTTAGACCTCTACCATTCTTTGTTACCATGGCCATGACTTAAGATAAATTTACCAAATAGAAAACCTATATATTCAAGTGTGAAATATTACTTCAAGATAAACCACCTAGTTTAATAGTCCTTATTATACTATAACAAGAAGAAGCCATCACTTTGTATCCATAAAAAGGAAAGTGAAAGATCTCCATTGAGAAATAATTATCATATCCCCCATTGAAGTGCAAGATAAGGATCACTGCAACCTAGTTAGATGATCCTAAGGTATCCTAGATCATAAGCTCATGTGACTTAATGTAGATGGGTATGAAAGGACAAGAGGTCTACAAAGTAATGGTTATCGATATGGTTAGATATTTCTATGATAAGGAGGATGAGAAGGAATTCTCTTTCTCAAAGGTAATGTGCATGGTCCAAGTATGAAAGAAGGTTCTTCTGAGTCTATGGGTGGAATTCCACCATGCCCTACATCCATCATGGTTGACAATGTGCAAGAAGAAGCTGAGTAGATATAGTGAATAGTTGAATTCTTACAACATCAACCTTTTACCACCTTTTCAACTATATATGTCTTTGTGCCACTCCTAAAAAACCCAAAAGAGTCCCTAGTGTGCAAACTATAAACTAGGCATGAAGCTAGGGTCTTTCCTACCCTTAAAGAATGCATATTTGGTTGAATAGTCGTAGCACTTGAAGTGTAACCTTCTTAATATTAAACTTCACCACCATCCAAATGTAGGTTGGTTACCCTAGGATGTAAAAAATCACATGTTTTTGGATCCATGATCCAACCAAGTGATTTTATTCACAGTAATCCTAAGAGCTCAAAGAGCTCACACTAGAGCAACCTAAAGTAGAAGAACAATAGGCTTCATAGGAGGAAGTAGCCCACATAACATAATGACAAGTCATTAAAGAGGAGAAGAAATGCCACAAGGAGTAGGCTCAATAATATCAAGCTCAAAAATCAATTTAAAAAGTTGAATAAGCCACATAAAATTCCCAAGATATGGAGGTTGACCAATAGAAGGATCTCAAGGTGGTTAAGAAGGCATAAGAAGTTGTTGATGCAGCCAAACAAGCATAAAAGGCTCATCATAAGAAGATGGATGAAGATTAGAAGAACAAAGAAGTTGTGCTCATTACCAAGGTCAAGGTTGAAGAATAAAATAAAAAATAAGACATAATATCATAGGCAAAGTAGGCCATAGAGGATGCCACTTGTGCCTAGTAGCAAGTTGAGGAAGTTTTAAATAAGAAGAAGATGAAGCCTTGCACAAATAGTAGGCCCAGGCATAAACATAATAATCAAGTGTAGTCAAGGTAAAAACATAGGTTATGGTTAAACAAGCCAAGGCTACTATGTTGGAGGAATAAAATAAAGTAGAATAACATTCACATAAGTTGCAAGAGGAATAAAAAGTGGAAAATAAAGCTATAGAGGATGAGCTTAATAAGAAAGCAAAGGAGGATGCCAAATAAAACACATTGAAGATGTTTCACAAAAACTCAATATTATAGTAGAGGTTATGCCACAATAACAACAAGTGCCTGAGAAATAAAAAGATGGATCTAAGCAACCAAAACAAGAAGAAGAACCATCTAGCACCCCAACAGATCTATAGTAACCAACATTGCCTTTGAGAGGAGTCTAGTTATGTGATGTCCCTATTTTGGGTGATCAATTCACCACCTTCTCTCTTCCACTTGTTATCATGACATGACTTGATCCTTCAATGAATATAGACACATTGGCATCATTCCCCCTCTAGTAGGAAGTATCATTGGATGTATCTAAACTACCATTGAAGAAACAACTAGAGCATATGACAGTATTCTAGGAATCTATTGCATAAAAGTCTACCTCTTTGGAATAAGAAATGGATCAATCCAGCATTGAGAATGTCAAGTTGAAGGATCACCTACATGAATATACCAAGTTAATCCAAGATTCTTGTCCTAAGTTAGTCACTCAAGAAATTGGGAACCAAGTCATGTCCAATCAACATAGACTCAAGACATTTGTCTCTAAGTTAACTAAGGATTGGTGTGCAATAGAGAAACTCTCATAGTCATCACATTGGGATAGGATGTTAATATTGAGGGTGTGAATCTCATCACTCTATTAGAGTAATATCAAGGAATGATTGATTCTAATTCACTTCAAAAACAACAAGTCATAGGTAGCTATTGGATTAGAAGTAACAACTGGACAATTCTTTAGCCAATTCTAGTGAAAACTTTACAAAGGCTTCCACCACTAAAGAAACCATGGTCTTCGATACTACCACTATAGATGAGAAGGATGGAACACTCTACGAGTAGCCCAATACTATGGATAATGTGTGTGATAACTTCCTCAACTGGTAGAGTCAATTTTTACATAGTTATTTTACTAGCCTCCAATCTCACTGACACATAGATAAGATGGAGTAGTTGAGTGGTGAGATTTAGAATAGGGCCACCAATACCAATAAATCATTAATAATAATTGATGATGTTGATCTCAAGTAAATCATTAGCTACAATACTCCATTGTGCACCCTGTTACAATTGATCTAAGAAGTGATGTTGGATTAACATGCTTACAAGACTGATCTGACTCCCTTTTATGATAAATTTGCCCAAATTGTCAACACACTTTCATAAAAACCACCTTCATAACTCTATCAAATCATCAATCAGTGCAAGGACACATAATTTAAGTCTAAGGACTCTTCTGGTCAGTCATCGTCTACATCTATACCACCACCATCAAGTTAACTATTGCATAGAGTATAAATTTTGAAAAGTATTGTATAACATTTTATATTGGGAATAATTTAGTAAGACAAGTAGGACCAAGTTGGTTAAAAACCTATAAAGGGTGGCCACTTGATCATTCTAGACTATTAAAAACTTGTAAAGGGTGGTAGGTTGGTATTCTACTTAGTTGAAAACCTAAAAGGGTAGCTAAGTAGTGCATAAGAGGTGAAAATTGGAAATGACACCTTGAGAAATTACTACGAATCTTATTTGTCTAACCATTTCTTTAACCTCTACTCACTTGTGCAATTCTAGATATCCTAAGATGTTGTCTTATGATGAGACAACATTTTAAGTTTGGGAAAGTGTTGGTAGAATAATTTGGATTGTAACGCTACATAGGATATTTGTCTGATATTCATGTGTTATGTACTCATTTTGTCATGTATAAGACTATTTTTTCCTATATTCATGACTGAAAATAAGCTAGAATATGAATAGACTCCATTTTTGGTGCCAAGTATGATAAGAAGATGAACAGTCATAGACTGGAAATGTCTATATATAATTTTATTGTAAGAAGAATAGAGTTCCACTTTTGAAGAGATCAATAGATGTTCATCTGGTTATGTTTACTTGTGTGATTTATTACTAAGTTCCTTTCATTCATTCTCTTGTATAATTTTTGGTTACTTTCTATCTAATTTAAATTGAATGTTTTATTTTTTTTAGAGTGAATGTTTTGTTTTTTTAATAAACATTTGTTCTTAATTCTTAAATAACACAGTATAATCAATACTTCCTATGTTCTTATTATCAAAACTTCTATATGAACTTAATACACTATTATGCACACATAAAGTATAACATAATTATCATCTTCCTTAGCATGTTCTTATGCTTTAGGAACCTCTACTAACAGAGAGGTGTGGGAGGTGGAAATGGTGGTGGTTTAGCTAGAGGAATTAGAGGAGGGATAAAAGGTAGTGGTGGACCTCCCCCAAGGTATAGGATGGACTAGAAGTAATTCTCAGTAGCCACCATTACAAGCACATATGTTGCCTACTATATACTATGAGATGACACTCCACTTGAAAGAGTATTAAGGTGTGGATAATGTAATGAAGCATGTTCACAAGTGTGAACTTATCTGATGAGTGTGCAACATCACCTCTTTTGAAGGGAAGGCAACCCATTTTACAACCACCCTATTGGATCATGCACATAATTGGTACTATAATTATGATCATCATTAAGTTATAGTGTATTATGATTATCTCAAAGTAACATTCTTATAGGAATTTGATATCTTGGAGTTTGACAAACATAGTATAGATGATCTAAAGGATATCAAGTAAGAACTCACTAAGAGTGTGCATGAGTATGATACACATTTCAAGACACTTCTCTCTAAACTCTCTTTTTAGATAAATGCTACTCAACACTCCCAATGTTTCATGGGAGGTATATTATTCCCCTTCAAATATACCTTATTATAAAAAACTTTCACCAACCTACACAAGGCCTTGGAAGTTGCCCTTCATGTCAAAGCTATTGGTAGTATTAACATAGGGATTAACCCCTTCATTAAGGCTCAAATTTTTGTGATGGTATGACAACTAAAAAATATCACTACACACAACACTGAGAACACTTGTAGTGGCTTATGGTGTGTCAATTGTGAGCCCAAAGGCCATAACTAAAATACTTATTTTCATAAGAACATTCAAGTTGTGTTAAAGCAATCTTGTGAGATTTGCTATGAAGAGAATGAAATTTGTGATTGTCTTCTATGAAAATATGCCACTTAGTCAAAGGTATCAACCTATTGTAAGATATGTGATGCATATACTCAAGTTACCAATGATTTCTATCTCATTAGTGAAATTCATGAGGTTCATGCACATGGTACATGTTATACATATGTTGCTAATAACTAAAATAATAGATGTGGTTATCATGGTTGAGGTCAAGGTTGACAATGTGGAGGTGGATGATTTACACCACAAACTTATTATAATTATTTTTCCACTGAAAACTACTAGCATGATTGCATGATATATCCTACATGTGACTTTTGTAAAAATGAACACTATCTAGAGGAGTGCCCTAACTTGTACAGTGATATTATGAAGGAAAGAAATGAGAAGGGTATCCACATGATACATATTAAAAATACATAATAGATACTACACCTTATAACTCTGATGGGTGTTACATTTAATATTACAACATGAAGTGGTGGTTAGTCTTAGCCTATGTCCAATCCACCTATTGATAAAGTTTAACAAGAGGAGCCTCGTGATATTCAATATCCCAATGCTCAATAATAAAAGGAGGTGCTTCATTTCACTATGAATCTAGTAAGAGAATTATAGGGAGAGATCTAGTTCCCTAAGCATCATGATGTTGCTAAACATTTCAATATGCAGAAAGCTATAGACCTCCAAGACATGATGTGGGATGAATTTTAAGAACTATGAAACTAACTATTAGATGAGGACATTGTACCCTTATTAGGAAATTAGATAACGCATCATACACCTAGGATTAATAAAGATCTCTAGTTAAATCATGCATGATGGTAGGAAACTCCCATCCAACCTAGCCTGGAAGGGGACAAAGAGATATTGCTTAATGTTGCCATAGATGGATGGGTTATCTAGGATATATTAATTGACACTAGCACTAAAGTCAATATTCTCACAAAGGATTCCTGATAGAAGATGGATAACCTAGATTTTCAACCTTTTCCCCATGTCTTATTTATGGCTAACAAGTCTCACGCTTTCCCTATTGATGTACTTAAATATGACACTATCGATATCCTTGGTGTCACTTTCAAAGATAATTTTGAAGTCATAGAATTGGTTGAGGTTGATGACTTCCTAGTTTTGTTGGGTCTCCCATGGTGTTATCCCAATAATGTTGATTTTATCTTTAATAAGTAGTACATCAGCTTTGAGAATGATGAGTAGCATGTTGTCATTCCTTTACACCATGTTAATGGGCCTCCCTATGTTAAATTGGTCAATGCTAACAAGGATATCAATCACATTTATAATGTTAAGGCTCAAGGTAATGATTGCCATTACCCCACCTCAGATGGAATCTTGCATTGTATAGATGTGTAATAGTTTTTTGACACAACTAATAATGCATGTGACTAATGGGCTCAAGATGACTATGATCTTACTAGGACAATATGTGGTGATATAGGTAGTCACAATGATACTCAATGAAAGTATCATAAATTCCATAAATTTATTTGTCTCCTTCATGGACAAATCATGGATGCACTACTAGCAATACTAGATGAAGCTCCAAGGTTCCATCGTCAAATGGAAGTCTATAAGTTTGTGTAATAGTTGGAATCCTTTTATGAGTATAACATTGATTGGGTACAATCAATTATTCATATTTTTGATGACATAGCTTCTTAGTGGTGGAGAAATCATTAGGAGCATTTTCTTACTTGGGATGAAGTTCATTCTACTTTGCATGATCAATTTCACTATGATAATTATATACACATCACCATCAATTATAGTGGCATTAGAGATCTAAAACCTCACCTTGAAGCTTTAAAGACTATGTGGATAGAATATGAAACCTTATTTCCTAAGTATTTATGGGTTCATGTATTTTATGGTACTCTACTCACTTGGGATTAAACACGGTATGTCCACGAAGAGTACCATCTAGACATGAGTTCTTAGAATTAGGTAAAGAGTAAAATGATTATGACACTATCATATTATTATCCATAGATGGATTTATTCCTTACACTACAATCCATCCATCAAGTTTTTGTAGGTGACTCAGCTTCAAATAAAGATCAGATCAGATGAATTCATAGCACATGGGAGGAAAGTTTGACTATTTTTCATGAACCTAATGAGTAAGCATCCTCTCTATAGCCTAAACCTGTACTAAACCATGCACTGAGAGAATAAATTTATAAGGGTAAGCAAAAAGTCATGTACCATGTTGACAAAGGTTTCAGATCTGATCCACCTAATTTGTCAACTAATCATTTGGTTTTGCACATAGAGTATGACACTCACAATGTTTGTGACACCATTCAGGATGGATAAAACCCATACTTGGAGATACTCCCAACTATTCAATGCAATATTGGAAAAAAATAAGTGCCCAAGATGGCTATAGTGGGGGCTAATAGGTCTAATAGTGAGATCACTAAGGTATTTGAGCTATTGAAAGAGTATCAATTTTTTTTTTACCATGGAACTATATTGAAATGAGGGTTGCATTTTTCTTTGGGAAAAATGCACATAAATTTGGTAGAATGTGCTTGACCTATCAGAAAGAGGCCTTATTAAATAAATCATATTTGTATTCTCAAGTCAAAGAAGAGATAGATAGCATGTTGTGCACAAGAGTCATTACTCCTATCAATGAGTATAAATGGGTGAGTCCTATGGTCATAAATATCAAGAAAGATGAATGCATATAGATTTGTGTGGATTACAAGGTCCTTAATATTGCTTTCATTATTGATCCCTTCCTAATACCTTTTACTGAATAGATATTTGAAAGAGTTCCTAGGTGTGAAATATATACATTTACAGATGGCTTCTCTGAGTATCATCAAGTTTAGATTATAGAAGAGGATAAGACTAAGATGACATTCATAGCTAAGTGAGGATCCTTTGTATACAATGTAATGTCATTTGGGTTGAATAATGCTCTTGTTTTGTTCTCTTGGATTATAGTTGAAGATTTCAAAGGATTTATCCATAATTTCCTTGAGGTCTACCTTGATGACTAGATGGTTTATGGATTAGTGCAGGGCAATTGTTCTAATCTTCAACTAATGTTTGAGCACTACCAGAACCTTCATATTTCTCTAAATCTAAAGAAATGTTTATTTTCTACACTCTTTGGCATTTTTCTTGGTCATGTCATATGCCATTATGGAATTTTAGTGGACCCAACTACGATCATTATTATAATTTGAATTCCATCACTGATCACTTAATGAGAGGTATATGCCTTCCTAAGGCATATTAGATATTATAGAAAGTTCACCCATGAGTATGCAAGGATTGTTGTGCTTTTAGAAGAGTTATGAAAATAAAATGGTCAATTTTTCTAAACCAGTGCTCACCAACAAGATTTTATCACACTCAAGGATAAGCTTATCAATACACCCATTCTCTAGTTTCTAGACTAGACAAAGCCTTTTCACATCCATGTCGATGCTTCTAACATGATGGTTGATGTTATCCTTACTCAACTTGGTGAGGTCAAATTACACCCTCTTTATTTTTCAACTCAAAATATTACACTGACTGAATGGAACTACACAACTATAAAATTCAAAGCCTTATCTATGGTTTATGTTCTCTAAACATTTTGTCAGTATACACTAGTAATTCCATTTATCTTCTTCACAGACCATGAGGCATTAAATTACTTATTAAACAAATATATATTGTATGGGCACATTTTTTGATGGATTTTTCTATTTTAATGGTTCCAATTTTCCATAATGGTCAATCTAGGTAAGGCCAATTGTGATCTAGATCATCTTTTACGCATTGAATTTAGTGAACTAGTGCATGATATAGAAAACAACTTATCTAATATGTAGTTGTTTCACATCTCATGCATGCCTAAGTATTTATAATATATCACCACCTTTTTAAATACATGCTCATCACTAGCTCACCTCAACACTCCATAAAAGAAGCAGCTAGTTATTTGAGCCACTATATTTTATCTTATAAGGGGAGACCTTTATAAGTTTGGTCACGATGAAGTGATATGACACTATGTTATGAAACTTGAATGCACTTAGGTAATTTGAGAAGTTCATGAAGGTGTTTTAGGATGACACATTTTGATGAATGTACAATGCATAAGGTCCTATTAGTTGGCTTATGGTTGCCTACCTTATTTTAAGATGATAAGACATACATGTGCTAGTATGACATTTTCATCACATGGGAAAACCAAATAAGAGGAATGTAATTCCCCTTCATCTTATATTATCACAAAAACCCTTAAAAAATGGGCCATTGACTTTGTTAGCCCCATCAACCTAGTAAGGAGGTGCACTGATGCATGTTATGTTTGTTGGGTGAATATTTTGTCATCAACTAACTGAAGACAAAATTGTTATATCAGTCACAGCATAATGAGATAAATCTCTCCTCTCAGTAAGGGGAGGATCCCTATAAACTATTTAAACTAAACCTATACTAAATACTAACTGGGGGGTAGAATCACACTATCCATTTCTCTTTTTTCAGAAATGATGTTCACAAAATAAAGGAAAACTCCTGTGTAATAATTGAATCCATTTCTCTTTTTTTATAGATGATGTTCATAAAACAACAGGGAAACTTTCTAGGTGATAACTAGATCCACATGAAACCCATAAAAGCACAAAGTCTTTTATTGCTTCTCTTACTGATTAAGTACATAGGACACCGTAGAATGAAGTGTAGCCCAAAGTCTCCACCGTAAACTACAATAGAGTATACAGTCACAAAGGATAAAAGTAGTTTAAAGCCTTTCCAATATCCTTTGTGTTGAAACTCAAAACACACAAGCTAAAGACAATTATGGTAGCACAAAGTCTCTACAATCATCTTCAGGACATCTTCCAAATTATTTTCACTTGCTCTACTTTTTTGATCAAATAGATAAGACTGTATTTAGAAAAAAGACATAAGAAAAATTTCCTACATAACAAAAGTTATTTCAACACAAAGTTTGAAAGGTCACTTGCTTTCTCATTCACCTGATGAAGTATGATTAAGAATCTGAGCTCAAAGTCTCAAAAATACCTTTTAATTTGGGTAGAGTTTTGCTTCTAATAACTGAGAGATCTCCCTCATTCTAAATGAGAGATTACAATATATAGCATCCAAAGAAAGACTTAAGTGCTTGTTTTCAAAAAATGGCCCATGCTGCATTGAATGCATTGGAAAGAGGAAGTTTTGTGCGAGGGCCATGCTGGAGCAGGTTACCAGTCATGACTTTGGAATTTAACTCATATCAAATGTCTTCTCCAAAGCATGGGTTGCCTAATCCTCTAAAAGTTAAGGCCGCTCCTCTTTATGATACTTACATGACTGTCCACTCATCTTTAGTCAAATGAAAAAAAATAGGCCATGCCATTGAATGCTTGCACTCTTTGATATCCACCTGGTGCATTATTCCACCCACTAGAATAACTCTTCCATTGACGCTTATGGATTCTCTATTTGATTCCCTTTTTCCTTGCTATATTTTGTCTCTTCCTACTGATCTAAGCTCTTGGGGCTATCTTCTGGCCTTCTACTAGCTTCTTCAGCTCCTTTCTTAATGGATCACTAAGTTTGTCCTCGGGTCTACATTATTTGAAAATCAATGGTTATTCCATTATCCTAAATTTGACATCCACAGGGATGTCACCAATCACTTGAACCATTTTGAACCTTGAACTATCTTTTTAGAGTTCACTGGTTCAATAGTTTAGTGGCTCAATATTTTATGTTTTGCAAAGAATCACATTCTCTTAGTATTCTTATGAATTTAAATCAATGTATTGTTGAATCAATTATTTGAACCTTTCACTGGAACCTTCCACTCGAACCTTTTTGAACCTTTGAACTATTTTGAACCTTTGAACCATTTTGAACCTTTAAACCATTTTGAAGTAGAGTTCAATGGTTCAATGGTTTGGTAGTGTTCATTTTAAATCATTGAACCCCACCGTTGAACCATATATCATTAAACCTCAACGTCGAACCATCCTTATCAATTTTAGGAAATGGCTTCAAGTGTTTTGAATTGTTCTTTGTTCATTTTCCTGACTGAAAAACCCTTTGAAAATGAGAGATTTCCTTTTGCTGAAAAGACTTGTGTAATTGGATAACTTGACTACTCAGAATATTTTTGAGAAGGAAACCATTTTTTGGCCTATAGGACCAAAATGGTTAACATGTTGACTAAAAAAATGAGTGGTCAATTTTGGGGACAATAGCAGGCTCCAGTTGGGGAACTTCCATCGGCTATACTCTAAAACAATTGAAGGGAGTAGAATCTAGACTCTAAGTGCCTTCATCCATGCCATTGGGCAACAGAGTCAAGCCACCCAAAAAGAAAAAGATGCCAAAAAAATAAATGAAAAACATAAAATAAATAAAGACTATACAAATGTACAAATAGACTTATTTGATACTTCAAGGATTGAAGTGCTTTAGATGTTGCCCACAATGAGGCAGTGAAAATGGCATTCTTTCTTGATATATCAGCAAGGAACTATTTTCACCCCAGAATCGATGATTGGCGAATGGACCTCTCCACCAGGAATCAATTTTTTTGTGCATTCCTCTGGTTCTCTCCTCTTGCCCCACAAACCTCTCCACCAGGAATCAATTTTTTTGTGCATTCCTCTGGTTCTCTCCTCTTGCCCCACAACAAGACTTGATCTCCAATCTGAAAACCACAAATCTTTGCTCTCTTGTCAAAGAGTTTCTTTACCTAATTTCAACATGCAGCAACATGGTCCACTACCATGGTTCATTACTCTTATAGTCCAGTCAAGCACATGATTTGATGGTCCCCATTAAACACCTACCAATGGTTGGCATTATTAGGTACACTTGGTTGAAAGACCAGCTCAATAGTGTACTTGTTCCTTTTGAAATCTTTGTGAGGAACCATGAGAGTTGAAAATACAACCAATGAATTTGCATGATCATTAAACTCTCTAGGCATTGTAGAAATACTAAAAGCATCAAAAATTTCAATACAATTCCATATAATATTGTGATAATGTCACAATCTTTCATTTTTGGTTTGATATAGATTTCTTACCTGATAAACCACCAATTCAGCATCTCTTCAAGCATGAAGAATCTTAACACCTTTAACATGAGCAGCTTTCAATCTAAACAATAAAGATTCATACTTGACGATGTTTTTGGTATTATTGAACTAAAACTTAAATGGAAAAGGGAAAATATCTTCTTATGGAGATATCAAAACAATTCTAGCCCCAGAACTGGTAGAAGAGTAGCTACCATCAAATTCTAGAATCCAGACATCATTAGAATCTGAGCTTCTTAAAGATTTCTCTTCACTAGGGAGGGAAGATCCTTTTTCACTTGAACTTTGCTCAACCAATTCTTCTAATTTTCTATCTAAATTCTTTGAATTGTCACCCAATGAACTTTCATCTGATGAAATAAAAACATCTTCAATGGATAGAAAGTAATTACCCATTCCCGAGGATTCAAACAAAATTTTAGCTTCAGGGTCTGACATTTGGGTGAAAATATATTTTGACTCCTCAAGAAGCAACTTCTGTATGATGCCCTTAATAGGTATAATTTCTTCAGAAAGGTCCATATTCAACTCTCCACCTACATCCTTACAAAAATTACATCCGAGAAGAATGCCATAAGAAGCTGGAACATTGGCCACTAAGACTGTCATCTTAGTCCTCTTATCTAGAAAAGATACAAATGCAAATTGGGCATCTTTGATTTGACCCAAAAGTGGCACTTTCTTGTTTTCCATGGAGAAACATATCCCAAAAGTTTTAGTTAAGGTAAGACCTAGAGAGTCTGCTACCTTGGAGGGCATAACATTGTCAGAGGCTCTAGAGTATATTATATAGTTGCTCAACTTATGACCATTAATCAAAATGGAAACATAGAAAGGTTATATTTTCCCAAGGGCAATAGGAAGACGAATGACAAGATTATTTCAGATGGCTTTGTTCTTTGGAGAATCATGAGTCAATTTTGAAAAATCTTGTCCTATAGAGACGGTTTTAATTTTGATGCATTTAGTCAACCTATCCAATTTCTCAGAGTTGGCTTGTAAGTATTCAAACTCAAACATTTAGATCTTGGTCTTCCTAGTATGATCAATTATGTCAAATAACTGAAATGAACTAGAAATATAGGAAGGAATTCCATCATTCTAGGTTTTATTGGATGTGGAACTGGTATGATAAATGGAAGCAGAGGGTATAGGGTTGTTTGAGGTACTTACTTTCTTATTGATCACCGAGTCCTTTGATTGGAAAGGCAGTGAAGTCCTCTATTTAGTAGTTGAAATTACTGGCTGAGGTTCTTCTCCTACTTTTCCCTTATCAACTTGTTGAGTTGACTGGTTTTGGGACCTAGTAAAAATAGTGTATGATCCATCAAACACTTCTCCCTTTCTTCTAACTTCATCTTGGTAATTTAGAAAACCAATGTTGGTGTCACCAGCTAATTCTTCTTCTCTTTCTATGAAGATATTAGCATCATCTTCTTGGTCCAACTTAGGTTGAAAATATAAACATGTTCAGCTTCATGATAACCAACTGTTGAGTTAGCTGGTGTTGCTTCAATGAAAAGCTTCACCTATGTGTGAGGAAGGCGATTGGGTTGCCCTTGATTCTTGGTAGCATTACTTTGATATGAATGGTTAGGGAATGTCTTCCTTGGTATATCCTAATAAGAAGGAGGAGTAGACATTCCTTGGGCCATTTGGATTTTTAGAGATAACAACTCATTTGCTAACTTTTACACCATAGGACCAGTGGTTTTTGTAGAAGAATTTTCAACAGGGGAAGAAAATTTATTTTTGTTAGGATCTATTATTATCTTACCTATAAGAATAAGATCATCTTCAACCTTAGTAGCCAAATTTGATCTATAGAAAGATCTATATGGCTAGCCCACCTCAATAGAAAACTCACTTTGGAAAGTTGAGAATTGATGAAGAAGCACTTAAGATTTTTTGGTGTTGGCTGAGCAATTATAGGAATCTTGTTCCTTAGCTTATTGAATTTAGAAATGAAGTCTCTCATAGGCTCATGAGGCTCCTTCTTCATTTGCATAAGCTGAGCCAATAAGGCATGTGCATCTTTGGTAGGTTTGAACCTAGCCTCAAACTTGGCCTTGAGAGTGTTCCAGTCAGTTATAGTCTGAGCTTAAAGATTATAAAACCAATATGTAGTAGCACCTTGCAATGTTTCTACAAATAGTCTTACTTCTATATCTTCATATTCAATGCCTATCATAGCATAGGCTATGTAGAAAGCTACAATATGCTCATCAGGATGAAATTTCCCATCACCATAGAACTTGGGAAAATTCTTTTTTGAACTATGAGGTAGTTCATGTAAAGGTGGGTTTAGATTTAGGGGGCCAAAGGTGTTACCCCAAGGGCCTTGGGCTACCATGATATGATGATTTAAAGGAGGGATAACAAACCTTTGTGGAGTATGTATAGACAAAGCTCTACTAGTAGAGGAAAGAGAAGCTTTTCCTGGTATTGGAGACCTAACATTGGTAGGAGAAAAAATACTGGTTTGTTGGAGGTGAGCTCATGGAGGAGAAATATCAAAATGATTTTACTACATAAACTTGAATACAGGTTCAAAAATACCTTGAGCTCTTTGGCTTCGCATATACCGTGGATCTGCCAGAGTGTAGAATGGAAAAGAACTAGAACTGCTTCAAGTTGAAGCGTGAGGATTCAACTTGCATGTTCTTCCCTAGTGGAGTCACCAAAAATTTATTGGGTGAATATTTTGTCATCAACTAACTAAAGATAAAATTGTTATATCAGTCATAGCATAATGAGATAAATCTCTCTTCTCAGCAAGGGGAAGCTCCCTATAAACTATTATAAACTAAACCTATACTAAATACTAACTGGGTGGTAGAATCACACCATCCATTTCTCTTTTTTTAGAAATGATATTCAAAAAATAGAGGAAAAATCCTATGTAATAACTGAATCCATTTCTCTTTTTTTAGAAATGTTCATAAAACAACAGGAAAACTTCCTGGGTGATAATAGGATCCACAAGAAACCCACAAAAGCACAAAGTCTTTTGTTACTTCTCTTATTGATTAAGTACGTAGGACATCGTAGAATGAAGTGTAGCCCAAAGTCTCCATCGTAAACTACAATAGAGTATACAATCACAAAGGATAAAAGTAGTTCAAAGCCTTTCCAATATCCTTTGTGTTGAAACCCAAAACACACAAGCTAAAGACAATTGTGGTAGCACAAAGTCTCTACAATCAGCTTCACGACATCTTCCAGATTATTTTCACTTGCTCTACTTGTTTGATCAAATAGATAAGACTATATTTAGGAAAAATACATAAGAAAAATTTCCTACATAACAAAATTTATTTCAACACAAAGTTTGAAAGGTCACTTGCTTTCTCATTCACCTGATGAAATATGATTAAGAATCTGAGCTCAAAGTCTCAAAAATGCCTTTCAATTTGGGCAAAGTTTTGCTTCTAATAACTAAGAGATCTCCCTCATTCAAAATTAGCGATTATAATATATAGCATCCAAAGAAAGACTTTGGTGCTTGTTTTCACAAAATGGCCCATGCTGCATTGAATGCATTAGAAAGTAGAAGTTCTATGCAGGGGCCATGCTGGAGTAGGTTACTAGTCTTGACTTTGGCATTTAACTCATATCAAATGTCTTCTCCAAATCATGGGTTTCTTGATCCTCTAAAAGGCAAGGCTGCTCCTCATTATGATACTTACATGATGTCCACTCATCTTTACTCAAACAAATAAAAATAGGTTGTGCCATTAAATGCTTGTGCTCTCTGATATCCACTTGGTGGACTGTTCCACCCACTAGAATAACTCTTCCACTGATGTTTCTAGATTCTCTATTTGATTCCCTCTTTCCTTGCTATATTTTGTCTCTTCCTACTGATCCAAGCTCTTGAGGCTATCTTCTCACCTTTTGTTAGCTTATTCGGCTCCTTTCTTAGCAGATTGCTGAGTTTGTCCTTAGGTCTACATTATTTGAAAATTAACAATTATTCCATTATCCTAAATTTGATGTCCATGGGGATGTCACTAGTCGCTTGAACCATTTTGGACCTTAAACCATCTTTTTAGAGTTCACTAGTTCAATGGTTCAATGGTTTGGTGGCTCGATATTTTATGTTTTGTAAAGATTCATGTTCGCTCAGTCTTTTTATGAATTCAATTCAATGTATCATTGAACCAACTATTTGAACCTTTCACTGGAACCTTCTACTCGAACCTTTTTGAACCTTTGAACCATTTTGAAGTGGATTTCAATGGTTCAATAGTTTAATGGTTCGGTGACGTTCATTTCAAATCATTTAACCCCACTGTTGAACCATATATCATTAAACCTTAGCGTCGAACCATCCTTATCAATTTTACGAAATGCCTTCAAGTGTTTTGAATTGTTTCTTGTTCATTTTCCCGACTAAAAAACCCTTTGAAAATGAGAGATTTCATTTTGCCAAAAAGACTTGGGTAATTGGATAACTTGACTGCTTAGAACATTTTTGAGAAGGAAGGAAACCATTTTTTGGCTTGTAAGACCAAAATGGTTAACATGTTGACTACAAAAATGAGTGGCCAATTTTGGGGACAACAATGTTATCACTACTACTGATTATCTTACTTACTTGGTTAAAGCTATGATGATAAGGGATTGTACCACTATAACTACTATAATATTCATTTAAGAAAACATCAATATATAGTTCAGATGTCCATTGAGTTTTAAAAGTGACTGAAGTACCCATTTTCTTAATGAGACTATTTGTATCCTCTTGGTAGATTTCATGATCGTGTAATATAAGATAACACCATATCATCCCCATGCCAACAGAACCATTCAGGCATTTAATAAGATCTTAGGTAATACATTGACCACAATATGTAATATTCGATGCACTCCCTAGGATGATTATGTGTCTATGATATTATCGGCCTATTAGATCACTTACAAGTGCTTAAATAAGAGCATGCCATTCAATAGTATGTTCAGTACTAAAGTAGTTATTATATTGGATTTCCTTATTCCTTATCTTTGCATTACACACGTTGGTCGATTAGATGATGAAGTATCCTTGAAATCATTTCTTGATGTTTTGTTTTAACTTGATGATACTAGATTTATCATACCTTAGAATCATGGAGTGGATAAATACAAATAGAAAGCATGACATGATCACCATCTAAATAACAAGACTTTTTCTCTTGGCATGTGAGTCTTAGTATACAACTACAAGTTCACACACCACTTTGGAAAGCTTTATGTACACTAAGATGTCACCTTCATCATTTATATTATCCATCTCACTTGTACATATAGGTTAAAGTGACTCAATGGTCAATTCCTTCCTAGCCATTTCAATGGTAGTCAGTTGAGGCTATACCTTTCGAAATAGTCTTTCCTTTTTATAATAATAAGGTTTATGCCATTAGATTAGTCTAGGATTTACATTGTTTTTAATAAAGTGTGGTACTATTTATGTGCCCTTGAGTAATTTAGGGTCAACACTTTGGTTTTATAATTCTTTGTATTATCATGGAGGACCACAAATAACTTTTAGTGTGGGGTAGGAGTAGAATATCTATGGAGCACTAGGATATGGTCAATGGGAAGACACATGGGAGCAAAGGAACATAAATAGAATTAAATAAGGACAAAAGGGTACATAGGATGTGGTGAGTAACCACAAGCTCGATAAGGTAAAGAAAGGTTCCCAGCTTTGGAATGGACAATATTCAAATTATTTATAATTGTTATGTACTTCAAAAAAGTGTGGGATGTAATTAATACAAGGAGAGTAATGGTAATGGCAAGTGTGACAAAAATACATTGTATCAATACCATTATTCACATTTAATACGTGAATTGATGTTAGAGATAGAGGTAGTAAATGCAAGTTACCCCTTTAAGCCTATAAATAGTTAAATAGGGGCCATTTCACTTTTTACAATGATTGTAAACTCACAAAGATGAAGGATCATATTGGAGATATTGTATAACAATTTCCAAGCTTCCATATGAATTCAAATTAATGTATTCAAGTTATTTTCATGTCTTGTAGAGTGTATTATCTAAGGGGAATAGACAAAGTGTTAGGAAAATTGTTAGGATGTGTGAATTTTTTAAAGTTTCAGGTTGCATAGGTCAATATCTATCATTGAAGGGTGTTAAAGCAAGAGAGCCAAAGAAATATAAATAAGAAACCACTTATTCCTTTTGGAATAGTGTATGTTCACAACTAAACATTAAGTCTCCATGAAGGGTGATGCATCCAAAGAAAAATGCCCAATTAAGTGAACCATTACCTGTGATTCTAGAGGAAGAAGAGTTGAGTGTGGGTGGTGAGACTATACTAATCAAAGAAGAGGTACCTAAAGAACTTGGAGCATGAATTATATATATATATAAATGGATGAAAATGGTGCACTAGGAAAATAATAAATTTGTTGTGCCCCCTCTACCCCCATTTATGATTGAATAGATTAGTACCTAGAGGTAGTACCACATACAAAAAATTGGGTGTCTAATTTGCTAACTTACAATGTCTTTGATTATAACCACCACTAGCTTGGAAATGAAGTAGAGTTAAGGTATGACTATAGGGTAGATCACTAGAACAAAAGGAGTGAGTTGGTGTAGGAATTAAGGATTTTCAATGCTTTAAATGATGTTGGCCGCTTCCAACTATTCAATCTTCTTTACTTTGAAAAGCCAATTAAAGCAGTGAATTTTTTGATCTCATGGGTGCATGAGGATTATATCTATTTTTCTAGGCATTAGATGAGAATTATAGTAGAATCAATAACCAAAGTCATAGGGTTAAAATGCTCAATTAAGGACCTTGCCTATGATTAGATGACTAGGATGGGATAAAAAATACTACCATGGTGTTTGATTACCAAAAACAAGGCCATGTCATGCACATCATGACTCTCTAAGATCCTACCATTAGAATGGCTATGTATATCATAATGATTAAGGTTAGAGGTAGAGATAGGTGGAAAGAGGTGGATATAACCCACAATTATGTTTCTTAATAGGTCAACAAGGGACTCAAGTATAATTGTGTGTAGTAATTCATTGCTAAAATAATAGAGGATGCAAAAAAATCTAACTATCTACCTAACCAAAGGTTTGTATAGGATGAATTCCTATTGTTGATGGTGTTTGACGAGATTGGTGTACCCTAATACACCTTTGGAGAGTTGAAATGGGCATACCCACTTGAGAATAAGTCCCCTATAGAATGGCACAAGTCATTCTCCAATCCTAAACCAATCACCCCATCCCACAGAGTTAAAATAAAGGGACGGTATGATTGGATGACATAAACATTTGGGAATGAGTAGCACATTATAAATGAATTACCTGCTTAGATTTAGAGACTAGGCTAAGTTTGATATTAAGAAACATTTTTCCCTTGTGTGCATCTAAATGGCTCCTTATGAAGAGTTGTGTGCATAGCTTAAGATACCATATGCTTTAATGACATGATACTTCATGAACACCATCAATTGAATATACAAGCCATATCCATTGAATATTTTTAAGAAAAATATTGATGTAGATACTCACACCCTCTACCAACTATAGTTTATCCTAGGAAGAAAGCATATATGGAAAAGGTGGAGTCTAATAGAACCAATAATAAAGTTTGAAAAACTTTGGTATGTAATTCAATTCATTATTTATTTTACATGTTGAAACCCAAGAGGAAATCTTTAGGGAGTACAGAGTGCAAAATAGAAAGA
The DNA here is from genome assembly GCA_037957365.1 of Torreya grandis. Taxonomy (NCBI): domain Eukaryota; kingdom Viridiplantae; phylum Streptophyta; class Pinopsida; order Cupressales; family Taxaceae; genus Torreya; species Torreya grandis. The sequence goes on from JARHVA010000032.1 coordinate 7,110,862, forward strand.
CTCTTTTCAGAACCGATGCAAGAAAAGTATCAAAATAACCTAGGGCACATGCTATAATAAGCACTTAGCTAGAACCTTGAAAAACATAAAGGACTACCTAGGTACCACCAAATAATAATCCACTAGTTAGTCAACCTGAGGGCCAAAAACTAGCAACACAAATTTTTCCCTTGGAATAGGAGATAATAGCATGGAAGGGTAAGTATTAATTTTAGAAAGGGAAATAGAAATAACTATTACAAAATAATAACAAGTCAGTCCCAACTATAAGAATACACCTTTGCTAGCATGGCATGAAGAAACCACCCTTGAAGAGGCATAAATGGAAGTTAAAAATATACTTGGTGAAGAGAGGGATGGTTCTGAAATGGTTTTGGGAATGAGAGGGATTCACATAGAGGCTACTCACCAAGATGAAGACATGAATGTTGAGATACTTGAGCAAGATCCCTTAAAGGGGAAGGAACTAGTTAATAAATTCATTCTAAGGACTACACAGACCGATGCAACCATGACCCTTCACATCCAATACCATAAGGGACTGCTTGACAAGATTTTATATATGTATTCTCATTTTACATGGGAGGATGCATCTGATGAAACTCAAATGGCTATGTCATTCTTCCTTGATATGTATAATTAATAATGTCAATTTGATATCCCCTCTGATAGCTTTGTATGGGATCTACAAATGGTGTCACTTTTTTATACCCTATAGGTAGATCCACAATAGCTTACCCCTATACAGGCTCATGCAACACTTTTAAAATTAGCACTTGATGTCACAAGGTAGAATGCCTTCATATATTCTAATACATATTGGGCCCAAAAGAAACATGTGGAGATGGTGGTGATATATGAGAACAAGGTCTCAACCTTAATGAAGGTAGAGGAAGAGTTGGCTGAGATTAAATGCCAGTTGGAGGTGGAAACAACTACCAAAGTAAAAACATTGAACATCTATAAATCAATTTTGAGCTAAGAATCAATGCTCATAGATGGAGTACCCCTATCTAGTGAGGCTATAGATAATATGAAAACCTTAGTGTAACTCATATTAAAATCATGTAAAGAATAGCCTAAACCCTAAGATGAACAAACTTGGGAAATATAGTAGTTTGCAAAAGTTATGGAGGTGTACAAAAGAGTTTTTCATAGTTGGTGACACTATTCCCATTTTAGATGGGATTTTTGAAAATATGGTGTGACCCAAAAATATTTTGGAAGCTTAGATTCAGGTAGAAGAGATTTAGTGATAGTATTTGGTTGATAATGCCTTATTAATAAAAGATAGCTCAGAGTGTGCCAAAGCATTTAAATATGTGGAGGCCATAGAGGAAACAATAAGTACTCACTGACAAGAAATAAATTAAAACTTTATGGCACTCTAAGGATAGTTTGTTATCAAGGTTACTTCACTTGAAGGTGTTCATAAGGATGCTTCCACATCCCTTGAACATTTGGTAAATAAAAGTACGTGTCTCAAAAAACCCTAGGAGATAAATAATCTCAAATTTGAAATTAAATAAATAATGATCAAGTTGTTGAACAACTTATCCCATTGGGTAGGTATTAAGAAGTAGATCGAGTAGATTGGCCTAGAGTTTTTGGTGGAGCCTGGGAACATTGCTTAGTCTAGGATGGAATAATGGCATAGTGTGGGGTGATGTTGGACCCTAAATTTTGGCTAAGTCCTTTGTGTAATAATTGGCACAAAGAGGCATGATGTATAATACCACAACATAAAATACCATGGCATGGGATTCCATGACATAGGAAGACCAAGTCAGAATGAATGTGCATAATAAATGGATACTTCAAGAATGAAGGACTTAAAACTTAGCAGAAGACTTGGGGAGTGTATGAGAAGTGGGAGATGGTTAGGAAGTGATTCTAAGGGATGAAATAGAATATGTCAAACATGAATCCCACACTATCCTACAAGAAGATAGGTGCTTAATGATGATGATGATGATCCAACATTGAAGAGATAATATAGGTGCACAAAGGCCTAGGTCTTTAGGAAATCTATGTAATTGGTCTCCACGAATCAAGTGTGTTGATGATTATTGATGAGACACTATTAGTGTAATTATGATTGTAACTACTTGGTTAGGGAAAACCAAGTATAACTACCCTTGAATAGAAATTTGTAAGGTTATTGTTGCTATTGTTAATGTGATTGAAGATATTATTATTATTATTATTATTATTATTATTATTATTATTATTATTATTATTATTATTATTATTATTATACTCAATTGGATAGTATTGATAGAATTATAAGAGTGAGTTACATTATACACCATAACTATGTAATATTTGAATCACTTATCAATATGATGAATGGAACTTGTGTTATTTTAGTATTTTTATTTTGATGACTATGAAGATAATGTTGTTATTTATCTTTTATGTTGTTGTTTAGTTAACTGAGTTTAGAATCATAGTGATCATTTATGTTTTCTTTTTCTTTATGATCATTGAGTAATATAAGTGTTATTTGGATTATATAATGAGAATAGTAATGTATGTGATCATAGGAATCCAATAAGCGAGGTTAGTATAGTCTTAGTCCAATAAAATAAAAACTCAAATAACCACACTAACACTTACACTCCGAGCCTAGATACTAGGGAGAGCTTAGTAACAAAGACTAAATGAAAGCACAACTAAAACATAAAAGAAAATGACTTATTTTACCTTCCTTGAGAGCTCCAAATGATTTGTTTAGTGGATTGCTCCGCTTGTGCATCAAGAAGCTATTGGCAAATGAATCTTGTTATCTCTTTTTCTCTTTGGCACCATTGGATTTTATGTGTCTTATGATTTTTTGGCTTAAGAATTTGGAATTAAAACACTATTTCAAATCTTGTCTCTCTCCAAATTAGCATTATTGCTTTGGATTATGAGAGCTTAGAGATGAAGAAGAATGGTCTTTTACTTATAGCTTTAGGAACTAAATCTCACCCAAGGTGAGTTAGGGTTTAGTAAAGGCTTGTAATGGGTCCAAACCTAACCTAGGTGAGTCAAACCTAACTCCATTAGAGTTAATATTTGTCAAGTAATTATGATTTAAAATTAATAATCATGGCTCTCAAAATCAAAGATTTTATGATATTTTTAAAGAGCTTGACAACCCATAAAGGAAATGATGAAGGCTAGGATGTTTTGAATTTCCTTTTTTAGATATTCATTAATTTACAATGGATAATTCACCTAGGAATTTAATTTGATTTATCTTGTTAATTGATTTAAATTAGCATTTTATCTCTTTCTTAATAGTTCCATAGACCAAATTTATTGGTGTGATAATACAAGGTGATTAGGGATGAATCCATGAGAGGTTATTGTTGCATATGATAAGATACCCTAATTAGGCATGTCTCAATATGATTATGAGCTTTGATGAATTTTACATAAGAAAATTTGGGAAATTTAGATATTCCTAAGACTAATTTCCAATGGTTGGTAGGAATTAGTCTAAAGTCCGATTGGAAGCCAATTGTGGCCAATTTTAGGTGTCTATAGTTTGCTCTTGTTTGGGAAAATGTTTCAAGATATAGGCAAAGTAACATACTATCAAATAATGAAATAGGTTCAAAATAAAATAATGATTGAAGAAAAAGATCCAAATAATGTTTTTGAATCCTATAATGTTTCCCCCTCGAGGGAGTGGTCAACACATATGATTAGATGGTCCATAAAAAAAAGTAAGAAGAATAATGAAATTACCCTGTGGGTGAGATTAATCCAATCGAGATAATGCTTGCATGCATTGATTTAAAAATAAGTATTTATTTGAAAAAAGGTAATTATAATAAATAATAAAGGTTGAGACACTGATTTTCTCAAAGGTATTTATAATCAGTGGCATAGGCATATGCCCCAATTAGGGATGATGAGTTAAAATAATGATTTACCCATAGGCATTTATAATCATTAAGACGACCTAGATTAAAAAATGATATTTGATTGTGCCCCAGTAGGGTAGATTATAAAACATAACATATAGATATAACCTATCATATCAATTAAATATGAGTAGGATTAAATGTGGATGTGATGGTCTAATGACTAATGAAGCCATAAACAACCAGGCACACAAGGTTGTACATGAGGATGAAAGATATGAATAGAAGAATAAAAATTAATCAATGTGAATGATTTGGTTTTACCTGATAATATAAAGATGTTTTTCCTTATTATAATTGATATAAATATAATGGTGAAGGGGTTGATTTGATCAATGGAGGGTGGGAAGGGTCGCCAAGGTTACTATTGACCAAATTTGACCTTATAGGTCAAATTGGGACCCCTATAGGAAAAAAATTGATTTTTAAGTGTTTTATGGATATAATATTATGTCATAGGGTGTATTATATATATTTTTATGTCATTTAATGTTATATTAGACTTGGTCATTAGTCATTTTAGTCCTTATGTGCTTTTGAGTCATTTTGAGGGTCAAAATGAGCATTAAATGACTTGTACAACCTCCTTGGGAGATGTGAAGGTGTAAAAATGGTGATGTAATATCCCATGTGTCCTAATAAGTCATTATTAACTATTATTAATTGAAAATTGGTAGGTTCTTCTTAAGAAAGAGCAGTTTCCTTTGAAAAGGAAGAGTTTGGCACTTGTACGGTCCATAAGGGAGTGTGACACATGAGATAAGGTCATGAGATGACTCTTAAAATTCATTAGATCCATTTAAATTATTTAAGTACTTTTAAAGTTTCAAAATTGAGCTTAACCATTTTTCTCCTTCTTCACCCTTCCATACACACAAAACTAGTCAGTAGGTTTGTCCTTAGTACAACTAATAGGGGAGGTTTTAGTAAAAATGATATTTTGGGTGTCTTATAAAATTATTTATATTCAATATTATGTTTTTTTGTAGATTAATGGTGACTTTTTCTTTATGAACCATTCCTAATAATTTAACCTATCCAATTTGCTTGTTAATCTGTGCACCCAATAGGTTTTGCCTTGGTTTGGACAAGTCTATATAATTCACTTATTGATGTTTTTTTAGATTATTTTGACTCCATCCTCAAATGATTCCATGATTGTTTTTGTGTTTCAAGGTGTTTAGATATGAAAATCATCTCATGTTGCAAGAGAAGGTACCATTCTATGTTATTGGTAGTTTCCACTATATGTAAGACCTTCATGCTTTGGTAATGGTTTTATAAGGTGGGGATATGTTCACTATCATGTTTTAAATGTCATATTAATATCCTCACATTTCAATATTATCCTCCAAAGAAACATTCCATGAATTGTAGTCATATACCACACATACACATAGTTTGCCATGAAGGTGTACCTATACGTGCTTGAAAGGGAAAATCATGTTGAAATGAGGCTATTTTGATTTGATCTAAATCTTCACAAGCTAAAGGGATTTTATTTAAAAATTTGAAAGAGGTACATGATTATTGAAAGTGAGACTCATCTTCACTACCTAAGCATGCATTCTACCTATTACAACTCAATCTTCATCTACAGGAGTCTCCTTGGTGACATCATACTAAGATGGAGAATTTGATAGTTTTGTCAATCTATTAGAGTGAAAATAAGTGCATTTAAATAATTTTTTAGGGCATATAAGGTGTTTTTAAGCATATGTACCTTGCATACTACCCCAATTTGCTTTACTACCTATATGTGAAAATACTCACCTATAGGCGACATCATAGAACTATGAAGGTCCTTGTATGGGAGGTTGGAACATGAAAAAACTTTTCCTTAGAATCTTGGTAGGTGTAATTGACCATGATAGACCTATTTTTAGGGTTAGGCTGGAAAATAGAAGTGTAAACTAGGATTTGAGGTGGAATGACTATGCTTAGTGATCAAATCCCCAAAATGTGAAAACAGAGGTCTAGGGCCCTTTTATAGATATCCTATAATAAGGTTGAAAAGCTTTATAGAGAATATAGATAGTTAAAATTTATATCCTCTAGAAAGGAGAAGATCTAGGCAAAAGATGAAGGGCATATGACTTATATAGGATGGTTATTGAGAAGCCCAAAGTTACACCTTTATGTACTAAATTTAGGTAGTAGTATCTATAGGTTTTGAAGATACAAAGTGACCTTAAAACTTCGAGGTAATAATAAGGCTTACATCCATGTTTTTAATGGCCTTATTTAGTGAAAGACATACCAATGAACATAAATATCATAAATATATGGTTGATATGTAGTTTTTTAGGTTCATACACACCTACAGGAGTCCTCTCATTTGAAATAAGTCACCTACAACCAACCAAAGGTACAAGTTTAAAAAGATGTTTATTTATTGTGAACCTAGAGATTAATAACCTTAGAACATGATGTGGAACTTGTTAGGAATAAATAAGATTAGGAGAGGTCATAATACTATATTTTGAATCTCATATGCACTTATAAGGCCCCACATTGTTAGTTCTAGCTGACTGTGAGGGGTAGAGAGCTAAGGGTTTGAGTTTTGATGTGGTCTAGCCTAGGCAAGATGAGAAAAATGAATTTAAACAAGGATAATATGATCCTAATGGACTATATATAAGTTTTTAGACACTTTCCTTAACCCCAAAAAATCATGGTCACCTATAGGTGCCCTTTTAAGACAAAAAAAAACATAGTCACCTATAATTGTGGTAAGACAATGAACAAAAGTTAGTATTCTTGAAGTTGGAACTATAAGTATATGATGTGAATATAAAAAAAATGATTATATTTATTTTAATACCCAATTAAGGTATTTTAATTATATATTTAAATTCAAGTCATATAGGACATCTATAGGTACAGTGCCTTGAAGAGACACAGTCAAGAAATACACATTGTTTTGAGAGCTCAAGTTGTGTGCAGGGGTATATAGAAGGTTAGAATGATGAGTGTATTTAGAATATATAAAAAATTATTAGATAGGTTTAAATATACCAATATCATATGAAAATAATTCATAGAGGAAGGTCTCAAATGATGCATAAAATAATTCACACTTTAACCCTACATACAATACTCTTTATACAGTCTATTTTGGGTTTTAAGGGAGTTAGAAGGTTTGATGACCTGACCAGGGGCCAAAATTTGGCATAGATGATATCCATAACTTGGATAATTCTCTAAAATATTCATTTTTTATGATGGAGTAAGGGGATTACACTCCCTTTATTCCATCATAGAGGGCTCTCCCTTTATGAACAAAACATGTAGTCTTGAGGAATGGAAAGAAATGGACGAACTAGGAGTTTGGTGACCATTGATAGAAGGTGTGTAGAGTTTTAGGACACTTTGAAAAACATGGAAACTAAGTATAAAATTATGAAACCCAACATAATGGTCTAGATTACCAATTACGTAGATAGGACTGTTTGAGGTGTAGAGCCCAATTGGGGGTCTAATTACAATTCTAGCCCTTAGTGAGCTTTATAACATATTAAATAATGTTTATAGGATGGATTTGTATATGTATGATCTATTAATATGTATGATAATCAATGGAAAATTAATTTTTGGACTTTAGGACACATTAGGTCTGTGTAAATAGAGAGAAGATATTGCTAGGGCATCTTTGAGTGCTTGTATCTACTTGAATTCTTTGCATGGGGACTTAAGACATTTGGATATGTTAAAAAGGGTATTGAGAATTGATATTATGTAATTTTTTTTGAATTTTAATTTCAAGTTTTTATGAACAAATCCTAAGAGGGTAAAATAGGTCTAAAGCCTCCAAAACCCTTACTAGTGACCAGTTTGAGAAAATGGAGTAGTTAGTGCACCCAAATGGCATAGTTTTCCCTAATGATGATTGGTTTTTTTATAATACTAATTCAATATCTTTACCATCAAGATTAGTTATATGTAATCTATATGGATAGGGTATAAAATTTATCTTTTTAACTATTTTATGCATTTTTTAGGTTCTAAGATGTTTCAAGAGATGAAATCAAGTTTGGGATCAAGATATAAACTTATTATAACTCTTTATGGCCATTTAATGTTCCATAAAAAATCCTAAATGTTTTTACAAATAGCTTCATCTTAGCCAGTCAAAACTGGCATAGTGAAAATGGTGGTGAGAAGGGTTAAAACTTCAAGTGGGAGTCATTTTAAGGTTTGTTTGATGCCTATAAGACCATCGAGGGTCTTTCCAAGTGTTATACACTCTATTTTATGAATTTTCATGGAAAAGTAATGACTTTTTGGAAGCCAAGTGTGCAAGGTGTGGGAAAGAGGAGTTTCTTTAACTATAGGTAATGATGGCTGACAAATTTATAGAAGATTTTAGATGACTAAGAATTATAACCAATGCATGGAGAAACATATCTAAAATCCTTCCCTCTCAATCCAATATTCAAACCTATCCCTAATAAATTTTGGAATGTTTTAATAGAGGTGAATGATCAAGATAGTTTCCTTGTGCAGAATGACAACTCTTATGCCACTTTTCATGAGTTTCATGACTTGGGAAGCCACTTGTCTCTTTTGACCTCCATGGTCCATTTCACATCCTCTTCTCATACACATGTAACTCAGTTTTTTAGCTTGAAAAGTGTGTTTGTGACATTTTTACTTCTCTCTTCTCTCTCTCTCTCTCTCTCTCTCTCTCTCTCTCTCTCTCTCTCTCTCTCTCTCTCTCTCTCTCTCTCTCTCTCTCTCTCTCTCTCTCTCTCTCTCTCTCTCAATTTCTATAAGAACTAGCCATTTTGGCCTTTGTATATTATGCTCCACCTGAGTATGGACAAGCCCTGCTCATTTGCATACCATGGATTAATAAATACTATTTATTTTTACCTCTTCTATGACTATCCATAGTGTTTTAACTTGGATTATTTATTTTTCTTAGTGATGACTTGTTATTTCCTTGCATTTTTATTTCATTCTCTCACATTTTTGCAATTGGAAGGCTACTTATTGTAAGTCATGTGAAGTGTTCTATTAATGTGTCAAGGTTGAGTTAGTTAGTATATTCAAATAATGCCATATTGATCCTCTTTTTTAGTCTTACTATCATAAACATTCATCACAACCTCATATTGAAATATTGATGTGAGAATATGTAGATTAGAGAAGTGTATGTTTGGTTAGTCCCTTGTTTTCATGTGTAACATGCAGTTAGTTGTTAGTCATCAACTAATTTGGTGTATCTCCTCCTTTAGGATAGTTTACTTTCAATTTTGTCTCCCTTTTCCCTCATAAGTAGAGTTGTAGTAGTGATCCAAAGTGGTACATCAAGGGAGCTATCCCTTTATAGAGATTCACCTCATTCTTAGGTTCACCCACAACCTAGAGGTGTTTCAATTGTGCCACTTCGATGAGGAGAGATGACACTCTCCTCAAAGGGTGCAAATCTAATTACCATTATTTACTATTGTGGTATGGAATTTCACCTTTATGGGAGAGTTATTCAGGTACTCCTATTCCCAACCATAATATTGGAGTAACCTCAGGTTGTGGGTAACTTTTAGTGAGGTCGAACCTCCGAAGAAGGTCAACTTCCTCTTGGTAGATCACCTAGACTAATACTTATGCTTGGAAAATGGATAGAGAGGGGGTATAGGGAGCTAAAAATGTGATGAAAAAAATTAATTGAGAACTCACATAATCAATAAATAAACATTGATTTAGCATACAACAATCCTTGCTCACACAACCTCAAAAACTAGCTAATTTGCATAAGTGTTTCATAAACTAGACTCATGAAGCAATGAATGATGCAAACAATAATTATAATACTGACACCAAAAGTCTATTAATTTTATAAAAAGAACAAGTTCAGACCTACAAATGTTTTGAAAACACCGAAAAAGAGGCAAAAAGAAGGACAATGGACATGGAAGAATACTTATTCACAATGCCATCATGTACAAGCTTGCTAAACACAATTTAGAGGAAAGAGATAGGTAAAAATTATCTTTATTGATTCAAGAGGTCTTTCATACAAATTTTCATAGTGTTTTTTCCTTGTCAAATTCGAGTCTCTTTTTCCTTCAAAATGAGAAGTGTTTTTTTTAATGGGGAAGAAAATGGGAGATATAGGAGAAAAGGGGAGAAGAGAGAGAGAGAGGAAACACGTAATAAAAAATCAATAAATGAGATACAACCACCCTACATAAATTTTCACCTAAATTTTGATCAATTAGCACTATTATTTTCTCAAAACATTAACCATTCATCATCTCTAAATAGCTTTCAAGCCCTTTCATTGGCTTAGAAACACGCTACAAGATAAGAACTCATTGATGATGATGTGTCATGATATATTAAAGGGGAAAAGTCTCCAAAGAATTAAAATTCATTAAATTCTCCACTTGCCTTTCTCAACCTCCATAATCTCCATGTTCTTAATTAGCTTATAGCACCATGCTTCATCTTGATATGTTCTTTACATTATCTGGTGTCCATTCTGATACTTCTTTCATAATCATAACTCTACCCCTACTCCAAACTTTGAACATAGGTCCATAGTAGATGAAAACCAATCCCCTCATTGGTTTTCATATTGTCAAAACCTTAATGAATATCCATAGGCTACTTAGTCTCTTGATCATGATTGAGACAAATTCAAAACCCCCAAGATAGACATCATAACTTGACTAAGTAGACCTTTGTATAGGACTAAGCTTTAATAGAGACATACAAATATGCAGTGTTTGATTTCATAACATATATTGTATTTTGATCTCATATCCATACACTCAATCTCAAGTGGTGAAATATTTTGATCTAATGTGTTCGCTTATGTGGAATTTCCTTGCCACATTATCTATTTCATTTTGAAACCTAAATATTTTCACCTCAGACATGTGTCTTTATCCTATTCCCCCTGGAACTTGATCATTTTTTCTCTATCAATCTCCTAAAGAGTCTTTTGGTCTTGAATTTAATCATTACCATTGATCTTTTATTTTCATCTAAGATTGTGACACTTGATAGGCTCACATGTCTTCTATGGACCCTATTATCAGTCTCTATCTAGTTAATTATTTTATGCCACATGGTGGCCTTGCATGAAATTTGGGATTATTTAACTCTTGAATTTATTCACACCATCGATATTATCTGCACAATTGAATGTGTATCATCTATATTTGATATGCATGATCAAACACATACCATTGATCTATTAATTCACCATTATTGCTTCACATGGCACCATTGCATTCCTACTCAAGATCCTCTAACCTATTAACCTCATGCTCACCATTAGATCTCCATTTTCATGATTGAATGCATGTCATTGATATATCTTGACTTATTGACTCGATTTATCACCTATGTGCCATTGGTCTTCATCTGATCAAGAAATATTTAGACACTTGATAGTCCTGCATTCAATTTGAAACTTGTTGAATATTTTTTGAATCCAAAAAACTATTTTTTGTGGATTTAATTTGATATCCCTTGGCATGTCCCACACTACTATATCATTTTTTAAGGCTTTTATCTTGAGATAGGAAACACACTAAGACACCAACATTGCCAAGAATATTCTTGGCATAAAATACATCATTTTCATATAATCCTTTAAATTTTGTTGATTTCCCAAGTATGATTATTAAATACACAAGCAAACTAACATGTTCATTCTTGCATAATGTGTTGAGACAGTCTGATTCCTCTAGGCTTGTTCTAATCATCTTTATTTCTTCAAAAGGACACTAGGAAGCATTGGAAGTTTACCAAGACACCTTTGAGTTTCAAAACTATGGTTGCATATAGAGATTTATCAAGCCATACTAGTCCTCATTTGACCCATCAAGGCTCTGATGAACAACTGAGACTTTGTCAAACCTCTTTCATGCCCCCTTAATGCTCAAACACCACATCCATGAAAAAGTTTCATATGTAGGTCAATTTTGGCCAACAATTTTGGTGATCTCTTGGGATTGCATGATTTTTATGTAACATATTAGTTGCCTTGTCTGATCCATTTGGCGTATAGGGTCACAAGTCTTTTTCCATAAATAATATGAATTGATACAAGCCTATCCATTTTTGAAAACCACTCTTGAAGCAATGAGGACAAAAGAAACAAAAAAAATACTATGCCCAAGGCACTTAGGGAAGGGAAACATACAATTAAAAACATGTGCACAAAGTACTTAGAGGAAAACATGAACAACTTCTTTATTATGTACAATATATACAATAGATGCAAAAGTTTTTAATAGAAAGGCTTTAAATGAATTCCATTAACTAGTATGGATAATACCTCTCCATATAACTAGGAAAGTTGAAAATAATTATGCTATTTATATCCATGCATCAAGTAAGGGCCACTCCACAATATATCAAACTTAGTATGGTTGTCTAGCTTGGCCTTGTTTGAATCCCACTTGAGGACTAAATCCCTTTCTTTGAAGTCCCTCACTATGGCTCTATTTTCAAAGGTTTTATTAACTTGATCTTGATGTGACTCTAGTGTCTTCATTGTAAGGTCCCTTATTTATTCAAGCTCCATGAGCTCTTCCATCCTCACGCTCATAGGTTCACTCTCCATTAACTCAAGATGATGGGATAAATCCAAGGTAGGTAAGTTAAGAGAGATGATAAATTTTTCCTCCCTTCCATATACAAGGACAAATGGTGAGTTTCAAATCAAAACTTTGGGAGTCACTCTATCAACCCATAAGGTTGTCATTAACTTTGTATGCCATACTCTCTGATTCTCTTCCATAGTTCTCTTGATGATCTTTATCAAATTTGTATTTGTTGACTTGACCAATCCATTTTTTTGGGGGTATTAATTTTAGGATGTACTAAAGTAGATGTCTAGATGAAGTTCCCATTCACTTGTTCTCATGCCAATAAATGCTAAGGCATTATCCAACATTATTATTATTGGTACACAAAACCTAGTTACTATGTTATCATAGAAGTCCAACACTACTATTACATTAGTTTATTTAAGGGAAATTTACTCTACCCACCTAGTGAAGTAGTCATTAAAAGTGATTACCCATTTGTGTCCTCCACTAGAAGGTGGATTTATCATTCTTATGAATTCTAAACCCCACTACATGAAGGGTTGTTCCACTTGGATTGGGTTGAGAGGAAGAGTTGTCAATCTTTGCTTATCTATAAAGAGAGCACACTTTTAACACTTTCTTACCCATGCATACACATCATTGAAGAGGCTAGGCTGATAATATCCAAGTCTCATCACCTTTTCTACTATAGTCATTGGATAAAAATGGCCTCCTATAGGCCCATCATGGAATTGCTCCAAGAGCCTAGTCACTTGGTCATCATCTATGCATCTAAGAAACACTCCATTAAGGTTAATTTTGAATAAAATCCCATAATCTAATGCATAAGGTATGGACTAAAGTCTAAAATACCTTCTCTTTTCCCTATCCATGCCTCATGGGCACTCGCTTATTAGTAATAAATGTGTCATATCCTAGAGCCAGCTAGTGTTAGGTGGAGGTGCATCTATTTTTGAGTTGTCTTGTGTCACCAAAAAAACTTATTTACCTTCTTGAAGGTCATCCACCACATGCTCACATAATCCTTTTCCTCTTAATATCCATAGGCCACTTAGTATCTTGATCATGATCCAAACATAAATTTAAAACCCAAGATAGACTTCATAACTTGAATGAGCAAACCTTTGCATATAACTAATCTTTAATGGTAGAATATGAATTTGTAGTGTTTGATTTGATAAGCCAGATCATATTTTGATCTTATATCCATACACATAAGCCTAGGTGGTGAAATATTTTGATCTGACATGTCTACCTATGTGGCATTTCCTTTTCACATTATCTATTTCATTTAAAAACCTAAATCACATCAAACACGTCTTTATCATATGGCCCCCTGGAACTTTATTAAGTTTTCTCCATTGATCTCCTCGGGAGGTTCTTATCCTTAAATTTCATTATTGACAATGATATTTGATTTGCATATGAGATTATGATATTTGGCAGCCCTGCATGTCTTGTATGGACCCTATTATCAATCTCAATCTTGTTAATGCTCTGATTCCATGTGGTGGTCTTGCATTCAATCTAGGCACATTGACCTCTTGACTTGATTCACATCATTGATCCTATTTGCACAGTTGAATGTGCACCATCGATCTTTGATTTTTATAATCAAATGTGCATCATTGATTTGCTAATTCACTATGATTATGACACATGGCACCATCACATTGCTTCTCAAGATCCTTTGGCCTATTGACCTTATGCTCACTATTGGGTCTCCATTTTCATGATTAAATGTGTACTATTGATCTATATTGACTTGATTTATCACCCACGTGTTATTGAACTTCATCTGATCGAGCAAGACTTAAGCACTTGGTAGCCCTATGTCCTATTTAAAAATAGTTGAAGACTTTTTGAATCTAGATGGCTATTTCATATGGATTTAATTTGACATCTCCTAGCATGTCCCACATTGCTAGATCATATTTGAAGGATTATATCTTGAGATAGGAAACACACCAAGATTCCAAAATTGCAAGGAATATTCTTGGAAAAAAAAACATCATTTACATGTGAACCTTCAAATTTTTTTGATTTCCCAAGTATACTTGTTAAATTCACAACTAAACTAACTTATTCATTCCTACATGACATGTTGAGGTAGTCTGATTCATATAATCTTGTGTTAGTCATCTTTATCTCTTCAAAAGGACACTAGGAGGCATTGGAACTTTACCAAGACACCTATAAGTTTCAAGACTATGGCTGCAAATGGAGATTGCTAAGGCCATACTATCCCTCATTTGACCCATCAAGGCTCTGATGAATAATTTAGACTTTATGAAAACCTCCTTCATGCCCCTTGGATTCTTAAACACCACATCCAGGGAAAAGTTTCATGTGTAGGCCAATGTTGGCCAACATTTACTAAGGAGAAAATTTTGCAGCTCTATTGCTTGTAACATTTCTCAATTTGAGGTAAAAAAATGAAAGTAAACATATAATAAAATAGGAAAATAGGCAAATAATAAACAACTAATCAAACAAACAATAAAAAAACTTGAAAGTTAAAGCAAAAAAAACCATCCTATCATCAACCAAGTCAATATATACACATGAAGGCTCAATGGAATGATAAACAAGTGGTGCCCCCAAGTAAAGAGATATGTAAAGGGAAAGATCACACCCCAAATGGTAATGGAATGGATTAGAACTAATAATGGATTTTCCCTAGTAGGGCAGATAGAGGATGATTGCCTAGGCTTAAATATGACACATGTTTTGGTATTTTAAAAATGTTTGAATGTTTTTGGAATTTTTAGGGTATCTTAATTAGTTAGAGATTGATAAGATACCACTTAAAAAATGGTGAGAGCATTGGATTTGGTTTCTCATAAACTTAGGAGAGGGTATGGAAAAGGGGGACTGATCTGACCTCAATGTGAATCTAGCATAACCTACATAGTCTCATTAGGACTTCATGTCATAGTAGTTTCACCAAAACAAATGTTAGTGAGAACTGACTAGGTCACAAAAAGTTCATAAATTAAGTAAAATAGTAAGGCAAAAAATTAGTAATGGCAATGTGATGTGATAATGCATGGCACTTTGCCCATAGGTGGTTATAATTAGGAAATAATGACATAGTTTAGTGAAACTAATTTGCCCATAGGCGATTGTAATCAATGGCACCAATTAAATTTAAATGAAAGATAACTCGCTAGATACACTATCATACTAATTTCATAGACTATCATTTAAATACAGAATTCTAAAATTGATAAAACTAGATCAAAATCCCCTCGTGGAAGGTGCGAGAACCAAAGGAACCAAGATCAAAAGGGTTGAGTAGAGAAAATAAAAATAGACTTTGGTTAGTAGTAAAGGTATGGGGAAATGGCATATGGTATGGCATAAATATGGTAGGATGGAAATTGGATACAATGGAAATAAGATTTCTCCCAAGTGATAAGGCAAAGTATGAAACAACGGAAAGAGCAATGGTAAATGAAAATGACAAGATAAATGGTAAATGGAAAATGAAAATGGATAGGTAAATGGAAAATGGAAAAGGGATAGGTAAATGGAAAATGGAAAAGGGCTAGGTAAATGGAAAATGGAAAAGGTATGGCTTTTGATCAAGGTGAATGTTTCTATCATTCCTGCTAATGTGGAGATGCACATCTTGATTAGCATATGATACAACCAGAATAATCAATCATGTAAATTTATAACCCACACTTCTTTTAAATAGTTGATCTATCGATAACCTACTACATATTTTGAATCCAATGATGTTATGATCTTCATTGGTTATTGATTATATTTCCTTAAAACATTGAGATAAGATGTCTTTGTAGCCTCTGTAAAGGAAAGTATGACTAGGGATGGTAAATATAGATAAATATTAGCTGATGAGTCTAATTTGGAAATTAAAATTGGATGAAAATGGAATGTATAATGTTTGAACAAAAAATAAATATTGAGATTTTCAGGCACACACAATGTTATTGATTCTAGATTCAGCATAAATTTTTATGTGGCAGGGTCAAAAACTTCTGAATATGCTCTCAATTGGACCTCCACATTTTTCTATTGTTTGGACCTAAGAGTAACTACCATCTGATTATGTTTTAGAGTGGAAGTTATATTGATGTCATCTTTGATAATGTCTTCATCAAGAAGTGAATAACTTTTATGCTCAACTATTGGTACCTTGATGAGGTTTTCACCAATGAAGTTATCTTGATTTTCCCATAGCACCTTCAAGAAGGTTTCACTAAAGAATGTTGACTTTTGACTTTGATTTTCTTCTAGTGCCTCAAACAAGGTTTCACTAGAAGATGTTGATTTTGGACTTCTTTTATCCCCTAGGGACTTTGAAAAGGTTTCACTAGGAGAGTGTTATTATTATGCATGAATGTGGTCTCGGTACCCCTAATATTATATAACTATTATGCCACCATAGATGTAATTAAACAAGGTGTGATTCTATTGGTCATAATAGACACTTGTGGGAGGTGGAAGATCAATATAATAGATAGGTTGGTTGGTGTTAATGGCATGTGGAATGGTAATGGAATGGGGAGAGACAACACAATCCTCATATAAGATAATAGGATAACTTATGTCAAATCTAAATTAATCATCCTTCAAAATTATGGAAGGATCAAAAATATATTAAAATTGATATACAAGGTATGTGTAACCAATAGTGTAACAACTACTAACATATTCTAATTCTAAAGTTGATTCTAACTCAAGGGACTTTGAATCTGAAGTTGAGACTAACATTGATTCTACTTATGATGTGAAATATGATGTTAGTTCAAGAATAAAACCTAAATTTAATGTTGATTCTTCATATGGTGTGGATAATTCTACAATAATGTCTTGTTGAATGTTTGGTATTGGACAAGTAACAACCTATGCTGGTATAATGGGCTTCATAGAGATTAGTTTGTCAAAGTGAGACTCCTCCACGAGGGAAAAAAGGTCAAGAGAGAACTCCATAGAGACTAGATTTTTAAAGTGGGGCTCTTAAAATATAGGAAAATGATTGAGATAATGATTTTCCCAAAGGTGGGTATAATCATTAAGAAGCGACTCAAAAAATACTAGATTATTAGACTGACACTCCTCAACAATAGGTAAAGGATTAAAAGGTGATTCATCATAGGTTGATTTGTCACAAATAGGTGTTTCAACAAAAACATCATGGATTGGTTGGTTCATTTGGTCTTAGTTTACAAGTATTTTTAAAATACAATTTTTAGAATACATCTTGGTATTTGAATGATTGACTCGATCATAGAGGTGTTAATTAGCTTATTTATGGTTTAAAAATTAGCATGGATTTTCTAAAGTAGGTGATAGTTGGTAATGGATTAATAATGGCTAGCATTTGGTTAATGATAGGCTTAACAAAGATTGGTTGATGGCTTATAATATCAATTATGACCCATCTAATCATAAGTACATAACCTTGTTGGGATAATGAACTACCATACACGGAATAGCCCAGAATGGTAATGGTAGGGTATTGTGAAGCTTGGTTTCTATTGTGATCTAAAGGATGAGGTCCTAAAATTGTAATGGTATGGAATTTCAAATATTTTTTGCTCACACAAGACAAAGGATGAGGTCTTAGTATAGAAATGATAGGGTATTGTAATTATTATTTGCTCACACAAGCTAAAGGATGAGGTCCTGGTATGGAAATGGTAGGGTGTTATAAATCTTGGTTGATATCACAAGTCAAAGGATGAGGTACTAATATATATGTATGTATGTATGTATATATATATATATATATATATATATATATATATATATATATATATATATATATATATATATATATATATATGGTAAGGTATTGTGAAGCTTTATTTCTTGCACAAACCAAATGATAACATCTTAGAATGGTAATCCTTGGATGTTGTATAGCTTTGTGGTTCACACAATCCAAAAGAGGGTTAATGGCATAAGTGGGGGATCAGATCCATGAGTATTGAGAGGGAAATGATCATACATCAACTAACCCAAATAAGGCATCATGAAATTCTAAGCTTGAGGGTCTTGGCTTCATTCCCTAGATTGAGTATTGTAAGGAGGATAAGGATCTATCTCACAAATCACTTCTTCACCATAGGGGTCTCGAACAAAGTAAATTTATGTGGCCATTCTATCATAACTTGGATTTTACATGTCTCTATTATGAGTGTAATGAGACATATCCATATCAATGATGAACATTCCATAAAGGGCCTAGATTTCTAAAAACTCTAAAAAATAATTTCCAAAGGGCAAATGGTCCAAACATAGTCTAACTTGATATAGGGGATTTGTATCTCCAAAATGGTCTATGCTAAAAATTGGTATAAAATAGTTTAACATCAAATGTCTTACATGAAATTTCAGGTGGATGAATAAAAATGGGCATGCCCAACTCTAGGTACAAAGTGTTCTAAATAAATCTATGTAAATACAAAATGTTTCTAGGTCTTTTGATAAAACAAGGCACAAAAGCTAGGATCAAATCAAGCATTTGTTAGGTCTTTTGGAAAAGGCACGAAAGCTAGAGTTTGAAATAAAACAAGGAATGAGATTTAATCTAACAAATCTAAAACACTTTGGCATAAATTAGGAATTCAAATTTAAAAATCAATTTGGTCAATTAGCATAAGGTATGAAACAAAAAGGCATATGAAAGATATCTTATTTCTCCCAAATAAAGGCACAAACAATAGTTTCCAAATTGGGTAAAGAATTAACCTAATTTACACAACCCAAAAGACAAAGATCGATGTCTAAGCCAAAATTACACAAGGCACAGGCAAAAATAAATCAATATTTGTATTTGAACTTGGCAAGCTTAATTTCAAACTCAACTTAGGAAAACTAGGCTTCTTTAAACAAACAATAAGCTAGATAAAATTTAATGGCATAACAGAACTAGGTAGAGATCTAAAAGGCACATGTGGTTTGAAATATGACATTGGCATTTGGACACAAGGAAAAAAAATTATGAAATAAATTGAGAAGAGTAACAATGTTATCATGCTATAAAAGATATGATAAAATGGTTTTTTTCAAGACTCCAAGGCACATAACTTGAAATTTATTGGGTAGTGTAACATTACCCTTTTCAATAAAGTGACACACACACAAAGATTTATCAAAAGACTAAGACAAAGGTATGGTGTCACATATATTGTGCAACACCTCCTAAAAAATGGAGTGATGTATAAGACAAGACTTGTTTGGATGTGGGAAGATAAACAAATAGTTTAGACTCTAAAAACCATGCAAATCTAAACACTTAAGTGTAATGTCCTAAATCTTAAAACTGACAAGGTTGCATAATACTATCAAATTCTATCAATATAATCACTATTAGGAGCATTTTAAGTGTTAATACAAAAATAAAAGTGGCATGAAAAGTAGTAGTTTTATGTCCCCTCTTATCCCAAGAGTTTGTAATGTGACATGGAGCTTTGGTATACTCACCCTACATCAACAGTATGTCCATGGCAAGTGGGGTTGTTTTAATCTATCAATTTTTGCACATTTCTAGATGGTCCCAAGTGTGGCTAACACTATATATCCATCATTTTGATTGGATCCATGTTAACCTACTTGTTGTAAAAGTCTTTTCCTTTTTACAACCACTATATTTATCACTCATTCACTATAGTATAATGTTTTAGTTGCCCCTATAGTTTGAGTTGGAGTACCACTAACATAGCTTGTTTTAACTGCTCAAAATAAGCATCTTAGTAGGTCACCCATTTGTATAACCCACTTCGTAGTGGGGTTGAAATGATTCTAAGAGATGAATTCCTGGGTCAACGCTTCCATAGAGAACTCTGAGGAGGTGATGAATTACCGCCTACAAGCTAAAATGTATAAAAATAAAAGACAAGTGAAAAGATTTTAGGGTCACATTTGGATCACCCAAACCATATGGATTTGAGGAAGGCTTTAATGAAATTATTTTCATTCTTTTGGACTAAAGTAACTAAGGAAAATAAAGAGTGCTTTTGGTCACCTACGTTCCTTAAAGGGATCGGAGGAGAGCATAAATGCATCAATCATTTTGCTAAAATAAAAAACTTCAACAAATAAGTAATAAAAATGAAACTCTTATGATCATTTATCTAGTGTGAGAGTTCATTTTAATCACCAGAATGATATGTTTTGTGAATTTTAATCCCCTTGGCACTTGTTGAAAAAGTTGAAACTAATTAAGGTATGAAAAGAACTAAGTTCATTTTAAACACCAAAGACGAAGTGTGTAAGCTTTGACCAAGTCTAAATTTGATCTTTTCTATCTTAGGAGGTTTTTCCTACTTAGAAGCCCAAATGTGAATGAGAAAATAAGGTTTTCAACTTTTTGCTTGAGTTTCTCTACTTTCTTATCTCAGATATTGATGTTGATCTATGTAGGGATCAATGTTGATCTATAGAAATTGATGTTAGTTGATTACAGAGGGATCAATGTTGGTCAACATAGATCGATGTCAATTTCCTAAAAACCACAAAAGAACATAATATGGATTTCATTAAAAAAATACTATTAATGAAAGAAGTCCTAAAAATCCAATATCTCTCTAGATCCTACAAGAAAATGATTAAATAAACAACATATAGGCCCCAAAACACAAAATGAAAACCAGAAACTCAAGAAAAAGCTCATTTATCACATTTATATCATGTTCTATTCTACACATGAGGGTTGATGTCTATCCTAAGTGTATCGATGTTGATTATGGAGGGATTGATGTTGGTTCTATCAGGATCAACATTGGTCTCTATGTAAACTATGTGTCACTAAAAAAATAGAATACTTGAAAAATGAATTTAAAATTTGAATTTTGAAGATCCATAAGCATTTATTAGCAAAACTAAGAGTTGTATATTAATCTTCTTGCTTGTATGGGATGTTTGATGTCCCACCAGGCATGAAATTTGTGATCATAAGAATCCAAGAAGGGAGGTTAGTATAGTGTTAGTTTAAGAAAATAAAAACTCAAATAAACACACTAACACTTACACTCCTAGCCTATATACTAGGGAGAGCTTAGTAACAAAGACTAGATGAAAGCACAACTAAAACATAAAAGATAGTGACTTATTTTACCTTCCTTGAGAGCTCTAAATTCTTTGTTTAGTGGCTTTCTTATCTTATGCATCAAGAAATATTTGGAAAATGAAGCTTGTTGGCTCCTTTTCTCCTTGGCACCATTGGTTTTGATGTGGATTATGATTTCTTGGATTAAGATTTTTGCATTATAGGACTATTACAAAGCTTTTCTCTCTCCAAATTAACATTATAACTTTGGCTTATGAGATCTTAGAGATGAAGAGACATGGTATTTTATTTATATCTTTATGAACTAAATCTCACCCAAGGTGAGTTAGGGTTGAGTTAAGGCTTATGGGTTTAACAGGAACCTAGTTGAGTCAAATCTAACTCCATTAGAGTTAATAGTTATCAAGTAATTATTATTTAAAATTACTAGGCATGGATCTCAAAATTAGATATTTTAGGATATTTTCAAAGAGCTTGACAACCCATATAGGCAGTGATGAAAGGCTAAGATCTTTTAAATTTTTGAATTTTCTTTATTAGATATTCATTAATTACAAATGGATAATTCAACTAGGCATTTAATCTAGTTTATCTTGTTAATTTATTTATATTATCCTTTTAGCTCTTTAAAGATTTGATTTAAGAGTGTAAGTGCCTCATTTAATAGGTCCATAGGCTAAATTAATTATTGAGATGATGCAGAGTGATTAGGGATGAATATGTGATAGGTTATTATTTTATACAATAGGATACCCCAATTAGGGATGTCTCAACATGGTTATGAGATTTTATGAATGATATGTAAGAAAATTTGGGACATTCAATGATTCTCAGGATTAATATGCAATGGTTGGTAGGAATCAATCTAAAGTCTGATCAAAAATAGTTTTGCCAGTTTTAGGGTGTCTATAATGGTTATGTGTTTGAACAACCCTATCTATTAATTTAGACACCAAAAATATGCACATCATGATTCTAAATTTCATAATTCCCTATACTACCTTGGGACCCTCTTAGGACCAATCTGACCCTCTAACTGCTAACTAAACCTAACCATAGTCAATTTGACCAAACTGGCTTAACCTTAGCTTTTGCCCAATTTGACCCTTCACCCTTGACCATCGATAGTCAAGTTTAATACTAATGGTGACCTTGACCATCTAAAATTAGGGTTCACCTCCTCAACCACCAACATGTATCTCACCCACCTTACTTTTATAAATATAACTTGTCTAAATCTAGTTGTCAACCATTGCATGTATGAGTTAAAATTAGGAAGCCTAGTTCACATCTTGTTGTAACTCTCTTGCCTTGCCTATAAGAAGAGAGTAACAGGGAGGTGAAATCTATTTGAAATTTTTATCAAGAGCTTATGCATCTAGAATTATCTTTTTGTAGGTCAATCATCATCAACAATCCAGTGAACCAGCTACCACATTAGAGAGCCAACTTACTGTTGTAACCCCACCAAAGCACCAAGTAACATCACTCTGTCAGAATCATGTCAGACTCCATCAATGAGTCAACCATCTTAATCAATCACCTGATCAACCTTATGCAAGATAATTACTTGGTTTGTAGTATTCCATTACTTTATTTACTTTTTGCTCACATACTAACACCTACCCAACTCATAGAATCTCAATTTGAGATCTCATCAATCAACATGTTATCAACCCAGATCTACAAATAATAATTATCAATGTTTGTCTCAACCATCAATGGTTTATCCAACTATCAATGATCATTTTGACTACCAATGGTCACCCTAATCATTGATGGTTATCCCAACCATTGACAGTCACTCTGGCAGTAAATTCCACAAGCTATTGTCACTTATCTACCCCAAACCAAATCTAATTCTCTATGTCCCTACCTATTCACAAACCCCTACCTAATTTTTTGAAGCATATCCCAACCATCTATCAGTAGTATTAATTAATTTATCACTAATTTAATCATTTTTAGTCTATTTTATAGCAAGCATTTCTTGTGTCCAATTTCAATACCTTTTGATTATTGATGTAATTATTTTCTATTCTATTTATAAAATTAATTGTTTAAAATGTGTGGATTTATATCCCCTAAGGAAGCTTTTACTTCTGTGATCTAGTTATCACTATGTAATTGACTCAACTATCTATCTAACAAACAATTTTGCTTTAGTGCTTTCTTATTTATAGGCCATCCTCCCAAGCAAAAGAGGAATTCTTCACAATCTTTTGATTCAATGCACACATAATCAAAAAAAAAATTAACCATACTCGTACTTAGTTTCTTCTTTTTCTTGTTTGAAATAATAAGTAGTAATTCACTACAAAATTCTAGCATGCCCGGTGGAACCCATGTGTCTTTACTTGGATCCTTGTTTTATTGTATTCTCTCTCTATTTTGTGCTCATTAATGAAATCAAAAGTTTATTTTAGGCTTAAAATTAAGTGTATACATCAAATATTTGAAATTTTATTTCACATAGCTTAACTTAAAAGTAAGGTAATCTATTTTAGCTTCACTCTTTGTTTTGCCAAATCAAACAAACCACTTTCATCAATTAAACATCAAACAATCTTGAGATAAGGATTGACTAGGATTTCATCAACTAGCAATAACCTTACCTTTTTCCAGCTGTCCCACTTGGAGCCCATTACCAAGGGGAGAACTAATTTAACTCTTTGGTTGAGTATAAACTCTGGATATCAATATATATTGGCTAGACACCTGATACTCTTATCATTATGGTGTGTGAAGTGAGGGGGTAGGCCCCAATACCAAGCCACATATTGATTCCAATATAGATTATTTTAAAGCACCTAAATACAACTTGAAACCAATTTTTAGATTTCTTTTTTATTACCCACTCTAAAAACTAATTTCAATCACACAATTTATTAAGGTATAAGCCAAAAGTAAGATTAATTAAAACTCTAGGGCTTAACATCTCTTTTATAGTGTGATTTGATTATTTGGTCATTTTTTAATTCTCTTTGTTTGAGTAGTGAGGTTTTTTGTGCTTCCTATCTCCCCTATCTCATATGGTTCTCACTCATTAATAGCGAAGAGACCTTGTAGAGCAAAACCCATCACCAAGCCAACCTACCTCTTCTACCTCTTCATCCATAGACTATGTTTCTGAACCAACAAACTACCCTCACCACTCATGAAGTCCTACTTTCCCTTGGGAGGTTCTTCAAGGAGATGTGGACTTTTCCACTTTCCTCGATAACAATCTTGTATCCTTGTATCATTATCTTACAACCGTGTCTTACCATATCCCAGCCTTAGCCCCACCCATAGATCTAGCTTATGGAATGCCTCTCTACCTCATAAGGAACACCTCTATTTCCATGGTTACTACCCAAGCATCCTCATCAACTAAAAATCCCTTTGAGGCTACCATAAAAAACCAACCAACCCAAACTATTGCTGCCCTTATACATTCCATTACTACCAACCACTCCTCCACAATAGGAGTGCCTACCTTTAGTACTACCAACCTTCCTTTAGCTACCCCCAATCCATTAAACACTAATACACTTCAAATCCTTGTGGTTTCTATACCCTATACCTTGTCATTGATTAGTACAAAGGTCACAACCCTTCCATCGATCACCAACCCAACTACCACTCCTATCCAACAAGCAACTCTTGAACTAAACTTTGGCTACATCCCTAACCTAAAAGGGAATGTACCCATACACACTATGAAACCACCTACATCTACTTACCCTTATGTATCTTCCACCCAACCATTAACATTCACTTACCAATATGTGGCAGCCTCCCAACCTTCTACCCACTATTAATATGTTTCCCAACCATCACAAAAATATGCATCTTATAACCTTATGGGTGTACAACCCCAAGAGGACCTAATGAAGATGATTATGGACAAGATGACAACCTTAGAGACATTCATTTTAAGTTCTCACAACATCCTATTATATGACCAAATCTATAATGAGACCATCCATCCATCTATACCTATCAGGACACACCCTTCCCAATGGGAACTTCCCAAGTTCTCTAAATTTTAAAGGAGGATCCCCAAAAACACCTTAGGGAATTTATTCATGCTTGTTATATAATCACCTATGATGATACCCTCCTTCTTCGCACCTTCCCCATGTCCCTGGCGAGTCTGGTATTGGATTGGTATAGTGTCATACCCAAGCACTCCCTTTTCTCCTTCACCCAACTGGTTCAAACCTTCTTGGACCACTTTTCAATCAAGATCTCTAAGAAATTTTCTATCACTGACCTCTATTGTATTTGGTAGTTTGAGGATGAATCCATTACAAATTTTTTGGCTCATTGGAAAATATTAATTAACTAACTTTCCTTCTCCCTACCTCAACCCAAACTCATAGAGATCTTTACTTAGGTATGTGCCAAGCATATCTCCTCTACACTGCATTTCCAAATCTTCCAAACCTTTGACCAAGATTTTACCATGGTTCATAAGTTAGAGAATTGAACCATTGATGAAGGAAAGTTAAAGCTCAAAAATAATAACTAAACCTATAAAACCAATGAGGCCTCTTCCTCTAAGTCAAGCAACTAGTCTAATACTAAGAGCAAGGGAATCTTAAATATAGTTGTCCTTAAGGTCATTCCTCCACCTTCCATCAACAAACCAAATTCTTATAATTAATCAAAGCAAAAAATGAGGAACCAAAACCAAAACAACCCCACTTGGAAAATCCTATGCTTCTATCTTTGAGAAGTTATTAAAATCCAACATCATTCAAGTTCCTCCTATCAAACCTCCTTAATAGTTTGATACCTCTCATCCTACACCTAGTTAGTTCAATGAAAATGATATCTATGCCTTTCATAGAGTAATTAGACATGATGTTAGTAGGTGAAATACCTTCAATATCCTTTTCCATTCTCTCATTGACAAGGGGGAGATTACATTAGATACCCCTAATGCACCATAGAACTAAACCCTTGATATATTTAGGAAATATTTCCCAAACCATGTTCAGGAATGAGAGCAACATGGTTGAATATTCTCATGATACCCATATAGTTAACATTGTCCTTGATGCACTCATTATTAAAAAACCTAATACCCAATCCTTTAGTTTTTCACCTTCTCAATTTATTGAGGTAGTGGACTTACCTTCCCTTCCTTTAGAAACCCAAACTGAGGAAGTATCATCCTCTCCCCCTCTACTTATTATGGTAGTGGAGTCCTTAACAACTCTTTTATCCAATATACTAGAACATCCAACCATCACCACCCTATCTTTACCTTCAACTACCAAGCAACCTACTCCCCCTTTAGAAATTATTCTCAAAGAAGAAACCCCCATGTTTACTCCCCCCATGGAGGAGCTACCTATCTCAACCTTGCATCCTTTAATTGAGGAAGAGGATGAGGTTACCATCCCTATTTATCCACCTAAGGGATTATATTTTAGGTCCACTATTCAAGGATCAAACCAACTTACAAACCATTCTCTTGGCTAGTGCAGAAATTAGAATTTATCTCCAACCCTAACATGGATCAAGCCACCTTTTGACAATAATTAGAGCTACCTTATATCACCAAGTATGAACCTTCAACCAACCCACAAATTTCACTATCTAAACTCCTACCCTATCAGCCAAACCAATAACAACATTTACTAATCCAACAATCCCTCAACCATCCAAGGCACCTAAACCCAAAGTGACCAAATCACTTTCTCAAACTAAACTAATCAAAAACCTTGGCACCTTCCCTACACTGAACCTCAGTCACCCATCTATGAAGGTGGAGCTTGCCTCACTAAGACCAACAACCAAATGCTAAACCAAAGCAACCAAAGAGGTAAAAGAGGCCTAAAGGCCCAAATTTTACCTTCCTAAACCTTGCCTTCCATTTTGGGGCCTCATCCCTCTACCTTGAGTAGGAGGCCAATTATCTCTACCAATACCACACCACCTCTTTTGGTTACACCTTCACAACTAATTTTTGACACACCTCTCTTCACTATGTAAGCAATACCTAAGCTACCTACCTTGTAATCCTCTACCTCTATTTCATAAACCTCCTTACCTAAACCAAAGCCATCAACCAAGCATACCATCCTACTTAAAGCATCTACCATCAAACCTATTTCTAAACATCCTTCTCCCCTAACCATCAAATAAAATACTACTACACCTTTACCACCTATAGCTAAGTCCTACTTGAATATTATCCATAGGTTATTGTAAACTTATTATTTGGCCTTGCCTCCCATCAAGCCTTTTGACCTTCTAGCTTTAAAACCCATCTATTACAATAACCACCAAGTGTGTTCTTATTATAGGAGACCCAACCATGATATAGAGAACTATAAAGCTCTCCAAACCATTATCCACTAGCTTTATGATGATGATGATCTATTAATAGGTGAACCTACTATGGGCCCCATACCAATCCAACCAACAACCATACCTACCCAATGTTCACCTACTCCTCCACTCTCACCTCAAAGAGAAGATGAGTCTAAAAAATCTACTACTTTAACCTCTCCTTCTATCTATACTATCAACATGGTCACAAGATTATAATAGAAGGATAAGGGGAAGGCTAAGGTATCCATTCCATATATTTATCCATTTTAACCTCCCAACCAACTGACTCCTAACTGTCTGCATCTTCGACCAAACCCAAGGTGTCTATTTTAGGTGCCTCCCAATCTAACCCCTTAGAATCCATAAGGAGAGTCATCCTCAAGCAAATTTAATATAACCTAAAAAATATGAACTTATATGAGTTGATATCTACCTTTCCCCATGACCATTAAACACTAATAGAGGCTTTTTAATCCATTGAGGTCTAACCTAAAGACCCTCAACCTTTGACAACCTTTGTTGGTGCTCTTCAAATTTCCAAATTTGTTACCTTTAATGATTTAGAAATACCTTCCATCTATCCTAAGGATAAAGATTCCCCTATCTTTATTACTACCTACATCAACCAAACCTACATTAAATAGTTCATGATTGATGGGGGAGTTAACATTAAAATCATCTCCTCTCATGCCTACAACCAACTCAACTTGTTGGATAATGTCATGTCTAAAACCTTGACTAACCTTCGATCATTCAATGATACCATAGCCACTACCTTGGGAAATATCATCCTTCATATATGTTTAGGAACCCTACATGCTCCCTAAACTTTTCTATGTAGTGGAAGGTGAATTCCAATACAATGTTTTGTTGGGATGATCTAAATTTTCTCCATGGGTTATTTCCAATCCACCTTTCACTATTACATTAAGTTTGAACATGAATGCCAAGTCATCACCATTCAAGCTCACACAAGTCCTTTTTTGACATGCAACATGAACTATCCCCCCAACAATGTCCTCTTACCCCCATCCAACACACCCTCAGTATATAAAACCTAACCTTTAAATACCAAAGTGGATATCATTTCCCCTTACACTAATGAAGCATCAAATAGTTCCACTATCCCTTCAAACTAAATCCCCACCATGGACCCTTTAGAATAAATTTTCCATCACCTTTCACTGGGGGAGTATCACCTTTTATCCCTTGATGCTTTCCCTACTCCTCACAAGTATGGGAAACTCACCAACTATCTAGGATATGACCCCAATGTTAGAACTATCATTCCCTTTAGACCTTACCACCATCAAACCCAATTGGTCTATAGGGGACTTGACAAAATTATTGGTGATTATACCACCTCTATTTCACCTAGGCCATTCACCACCAATTTCTCCTACCTAGATAAATTGAACTTCTCCAAGACATACCTCCATCGGTGTACTTAGAAAATATCTAGTCTTAGGTAATATGGTCATGGTCCATATGAGTTGATCACCATTGAAACTAGGAAGCCTCATGAAAATCACAAACTTGGTTTTATCCTACCTAACAAGAAGAAACCTAAATCACCCATCATTACCATTATTAAGGAAGATGACCCTTCCTCATTGACCTCACCTCTACTTTCATGTGAGGATGATGACATCATCCCACCCAAGTTTTTTTCATCAACACGATCAACCTCAGACCCCTAACTTATCAAAGGGAAGGAGTGACCATAACTATCCCTTTGACCCAACTTGAGATATTATGAGAAGACTCTACTACCATTAACACTATCTAGTGCCATGATGATGATTCCATTCTCACCTACCTTGGTGCCCAAAATTCTTACATCCACAAATCCTTTCCTCCTAATACCTTAACCATGTTTAATGAATCCACCATGGATATCAACTTGGGCACTATGAATAACCCCCGCATTGTTAAACTAGGCCAATCACTAACTTTTGAGGAACTTTGAGACTTCCCTTATTTTCTCCAAGATCATATCATAACATTTGTTTGGTCTTATAGTGACATGCCTAGAATTGACCCCACCATTACTATTCATAACATAGTCACCAACTATGATGACAAGCCTATAAATTAAAAACTTCAATGCATGTACCCTTATATAGCCCTTTTTGTCAAAGAAGATCTTTAACATATTATGTCTATCAATTTAATTCAAACTATTGACTACCCACAATGGGTCTTAAATGTCATACTTATCACCAAAGCCACAAGGGGACTATGCATTTGTGTGAAATTTCATGAACTCAACCTTGTTTTCCCTAAATATGACTTTTTACTACCAAGCATCAACCAGCGAGTTAACCTTATAACTAACCATGAGATGTTATATCTCATGGATGGATTCTTAGGATACAATCATATCTATATTGCTCATGAAGATCAACACAAGACCACCTTTACCACCACATGGGGAACCTTCTGCTATAGGGTCATTCCTGTTAGACTAAATAATGATAATGTAACCTACCAATGTGCCATGACTTATATCTTTTATGATCTTATTCATAGGATTTTTGAGGACTATGTGGATGACCTTCTTGGAAAATCCAAACTCTGAAAAGATCACCTAGTTATTCTTAAGATTATTTTTAAATTCCTCATCCATTATTATGTCTGCCTAAACCCAAAGAAGTGCATTTTTGTGGTCCTATCAAGAAAGCTCCTTGTATTTATTATCTCCCTTTATGGAATCAAATTCAATCCCACCAAGATCAAAGCCATCCTAGACATTCTCCCTCCCACCAACCTCAAGAAACTTTGTAGCTTGTAAAGGAAGCTTCAAGACATTCATCATTTTATCTCCTAGTTTTTAGACCAATGCCAACCCTTCCACCACCTTTTGAAGAAGGATGTATATTTCAAGTGGAATAGCGACTATCAAAAGGATTTTGATTCACTAAAAGAGTACCTTTTGTCACCACATATTCTCACCCCTACCAAGGATGACCAAACTTTCTACCTATATATCTCTGTCACTGACCATTCCCTAGGGGCAATGATTGCTCATCAAGATGGACAACATAGAGAGAAAGTTTTAAACTACATTAGCTACAATCTTGTAGAATATGAGACTCAATATACCCATACTGAGAAACTATGCCTGGCCTTAGTCTTTGTGGCTACCAAACTTCACCACTACCTTCTTAACCATAAAACCTATGTCATAACCAACACTGACCCACTCAAGTACATGCACTCTAAGTTGTACCAAAACTAGTGTATGGATAAGTAACTCATATTTTTAGCAGAGTTTGACCTTGAATTCTTTTATAAAAATTCAATTAAGGTGAATGTCATTATCGACTAACTAGTTGAAACAACTTTAGTAGATAACTAGCCTCCTATTGAGTTCCTTGATGAGTCCATCATGACCCTCTCTTAGGAAAACTTTACCTATCAAGTCACCATGTTATTTGATGGGTCAAAGTGTTAGCATGGTGGGGGATCAAGCATCATACTTATCCCCTTTGACGGTGAACCTCTTCATTTGTCCTTCAAGCTTGATTTTGAATGTACCAATAATATGGTTGAATACAAAGCCCTAGTGATAGGACTTCAGACCGCCTTAGCCTTAGGAGTCAAAAAAATAAACATATTTGGTGATTCCCAACTTGTAATCAATTAAATCAATGGCTCTTACTAGTGTAAGAATGATGGTTTGTAATAATACAAGGAACTAGTTAATGAACTCTTAGCATCATTTGAACACTATCGCATCTAATCAACCCCACAGTCTACTAATAATTTTGTTGAAACCATGGCTTCCATTGCCTCTAAAATACCATATGCACCCTTAGATTCTATGTTATATGTCATTATTCATAAACTTACCCAACCTTCCTATATCAAACTAGATTCTCCCACCATTTTTAATGTGGAAGACACCCAACCTAACCTTTGGTATCAGTAAACCTTCAACTATCTTAGCCTTACCATAATCCATTCTTGTCTTTCTATGAATGCTCAAAGAGAATTCATCTATAGAACCTCTCACTATACCATTATGGGAGTAATTCTTTATAAACATAGATTTGATGGTCTTCTCTTCTGTTGGCTACACAGTCAATAAGCCTCTCATGCTATCAAGAAAATGCATCATGGTATCTATGGGGGGGAACTTTAGTGACCTCATTGTATCTAAGTGTTTATTTCACCTTGACTATTACTAGCCTACCCTTAACTAAGCTTGCTATGATTACATGAAAAAGTGTCTTAAGTGTCAACAACATGCTGATTTACATCACACATCTAGCCATAGTCTTCGAGTTTCTACCAATTTTTGGCCCTTTTCACAATGATTTCTAGACTGGATTGGTGAAATTAACCCCCATTATATCGTCACCAAGATTGAGTATTTTACCAAATGGGTAGAGGTTATTCCTCTAGTTTTAACAAAAGTAAAAAATATTGTCAACTTTATCAACCATCACATTAATTTCCATTTCAGTGTTCCCAATAAGATCATCACTAACAATGGTAAATATTTTAAAAACAAGCAAGTCTAGTATATTTGTGATTCATCAAAATTAATTTAGGCTTATCTTCTCCCTATCACCCTCAAGGAAATGGATGGGCATAAGCCTCTAATAAAAATATTAATAACATGCTAGTTAAAATGGTCAATGCATCTAGTTAGGATTGGCATTTACACATCCCCTTTGCCTTATGGGCATATCATACTAGCATTAGAATCTCTATGGGTGCTACCCCTTTCTACCTTGTGTTTGGAGTGGAAGCCATCTTACCTCTGAAGTTCCAAATCCTATCTCTTTGCATATCTTTGCAAGAGCTTATTTCTAAGGATGACTATCATCAGCATTATTTAGCCCAATTTGAGCTACTCGATGAGCATTGTTTACTAGCCCTTACCCATCTCCATGTCTATCAAGAGCACATCAAGCATGCCTATAAAAAACACCTTAAAGTGTGAGAATTCAATATCAGAGTTCTCATCCTAAAGGAAAATCAACATGTCACTCATATGGAGAAAAGCAAAAGTGAGGCAAGTTTGTTTTCAATTAGCTTGGACCTTATATTATAACCCACAAGTATGGATTAGGTGCTTACTAGTTATCTTCTCTCTACAGCCACCCAGAACCTAAGCCATTAATGTTTCACATCTGCATCCATTCTTTTGTTTAAAAAGATCAATTTCACCTTTTTCCTAACTTAATCTCATCCCTTGTTATCTACCTATATTTTATCTCCCTAGTTTAGGGGCAACTGATTCTAACTGAATCATGTTATTTTATATCACCGACATAACATTATCTTAAACAATGGGTATCATGGCTCTACCTATGGCATGGTTTTCATGGTACTTCTACACCTTCATAGGATGGATTCCCATGCTCGTTGTCACCTAAACCTCTTTACACTTATCAACCTTCTTGTGCTTTCAATTTTACCTTCATAAAGGTGAACCACTAAGATGGCCTAATAAAGTCTATGTCAAGCAATATTAAAGCAATAAAAAATAAAAACCCCTATTATTAGCATTCATGGGTCATTCCTAACATTCATAGACTACTCCCTTAAAGGATAGCTATTGAGAATTTATTTTAAATTACTAAAACATAAGGTAGACTACTCTGTTGAAGGATAACTATTGAAAAGCATTAAATAATGTAAATAAACTTAGACCACTCCCTTAAGGATGGCTGAGTAAATCATTTTGTCAAAAGCATAAAAATTTCTTAGAAGCTTCCCACATCGATCATCTTCCCATATATGACAATCAACAAAAGACCCTTTATCGAAATCAAAATAAAATCACACTAATGTGAAAGCTAAATTTGGCTCTCATAATAGCAAAATAAGGTGGAAACCATAATAAGCTTTCAAAATTAGACTTCCTACATCAATCAGTCTATAGAGTTTGGCATAGACTTTTTTATATTGCTCTTTGGCACCTATAGAAGAGGCATTCTAGTCTTGCAAGAAGGTTTCATTTTCATCCATCCCCCCATTTTTACACTATATGCAAGGAATTTTTGAGCCTACTTGGCATTATGTGGTCAAGAAAACTTTTTAACCAACTAATGAACACTAATACAAAGCATTCGAAAGGCTTATGTTCATTAAGTCAATCCAACTTTGGTTTTTTTTAGTCTTTGTCAATGAAGAAGCATCATGCCCTCTTTTTATCCCATCGTGATTAGTTGATATTTTTGTTATGATGTTTGTCTCTTGATTATATTCTTTTTTCTCCCATATATTTTTGTTAATTAAATTACCTCATGTATTTTATCCTAAAAATTAACAAGCATAACCATACCAAGCATGATAATACCATAACATCCATGAGAAATTAACGTAACCAATGCAATGAACCATTTTTAACTACATGTCTAAGCCTACAATAATGCAATATATATTGATTAAAATTTAACATGTCATAAGCATAACCATAAATCAAAACCATCTCATGCCTAGCTAAGCTTATATCAGTGTCTGGCATCCATAACATAGGCATCATCCATAATCAATATAAACATCACACCATAAGCATTAAACATCAACATCAACATCAAACCATAAACCATGAACATGATCATAAATAATGATCATATATAACTCATGATTCAAATAACATAATAATGTGTGAAAAAAGATAGACATGTCTCTCTCTCGAAATGTACATCTCATCATATTAGCTCATAGGCCAAAATTAAAATGATATACAAAATGTCATAATATAGTTATATCTATGCCCCGGGGGCACCACTACCTCCTATAACATTTATATATCTTCGTGCCTACCTTATTACTATACATATCGACCCCCTAGCTATCCCTATATATCTAGATAAAGACACTACCCACTACCCTGGTATTGCCACACTGACACTGCCTACCAAGATATCCCTGTACTCACCCCATCAAGACTTTTATGGATATTATGTCAAAACTATGACCTCATAATACCATATCTCCTCCATGATAGCTAGGTATCATGTCATGGGGATGGTGCTCAATGGCCCTGTCTTTGTTATTGTTGTTCCTCTTCCTCTCTACCTTAGAGAGTCCCTCTCTTGGGTCACCAAGCCTAGTGAGGTCCTATCCTGATCCCTCTAACCTATCATGGTAGTAACCTAAAATTATAAGGTAACAACCTGACCCTATAATATATCAATTTGGCCCTATAATATGGCCACTTATCCTTATAGTGTTATAACTTATCCCTATGTAGTAGTTAAAGCCACTCTTGTCTGTCCATTATGGCCAATTAGATCTACGACCATTTGCCTCACACCTTCATCATCCCCACCAATATCTATAGTTTCATATAAAGGCTATTACCATGCCATGAACACATCTATAAACCTATCATAATCTATCTGTGCCCTAACTAGAAGCTCCTTATAGTCTAGCAAATTTAGCATAGGATGTGGGTATGTTAGTAAGATCTTTAAATCTTCTCACTTTTACCTAGGGAATGGACTTGCAATACCCTTTATTAGGACAAACTACCTCCTCACCCTCTCAAATGGGATGAGCTCCACCTCCCTATCATGTTTGTCAAGTATCTATCTATAGCTCTGAAGGGAGAGTGTCTGCCTCCTATAGCCAAGCTACATTATAAATTGGACATAAGGCCTCCAAGTGATGTCTCTTATCACTTGTGCACTTAGTACACCCTTGAACCAATATACATCATGTGCACCACCTCTTACACCTAACATAGTAAAATCACCCCTCCATTGTATAAAGTTTATGGGGAAATCTATCTATGTGAAACTTGCCCATGATAATCCTACTAGCCTTAGCACCCAAATGTGTTCATAGGCTCAACAATGTAGAACCAAGTTGACACTGATACCATACCTCTTATGGGACCTAACCCCCATATCTCCGTGTATATCTATACTCAGATAATAGGCATCCAACTGAATACAACTCAACCTAGCAATAACTCAACCCAAACCCATAGTAGTAAGTATGGGAACCTCTTACTACTCAAGTTAAGAAGTGTAAAGCATGAAACATCAATAATGAGCATGATCATGAGTCTCCTCTCACTTGGATCTCTCCCCTATAAATCACTATACTTAAACCCCCCAACATGCCATCTAACCTAATCATTGTCATCCCCACACACAAGCTTTATATGATCATCCCACTCCTCTTGCTCTATTTGGTAGATTAGATCACCTCAAAGAGGAAGTTAGGTGATCTTATTCACATCCTCTAGTAGGATAGTTACCTCATTGATCGATAATAAGAAGGTGTTCATAGTGAGATCCGATCTCTCAATGAGTGCCACAATCATGAATGCATCCCAAGGCACATGTTGATAATGCCTCATCACTCTAAAACTCACCTCCTTCATGTGGGCCTAGTTAGTTGAGGTCATCCCTTACTATATCTCTACAAAGATATGTGACACTCAATCATGCATCTATATCTACTCCCTAGCCTACACCAATATAGTAGCACATAACTTAGTCACCTAAACCTCTTGCCTACCAACTTCAACCTCAACCCTACCATTATC
Organism: Torreya grandis; assembly: GCA_037957365.1. Lineage (NCBI taxonomy): Eukaryota > Viridiplantae > Streptophyta > Pinopsida > Cupressales > Taxaceae > Torreya > Torreya grandis. The sequence goes on from JARHVA010000032.1 coordinate 7,147,249, forward strand.
ATTTTTCTTCATACAAGAGACCTATCTTTACCTTATATTTACCCTCCTACCTATCTAGACCCTCTAACCTCCTAGACAAATATATACCTAGCAAGAAAACACTCACTTTTGCCTTAGCAGTTCTATCTACCATCCAAACCTATCTTTTAACTTATTTTACTATTGATGGTCATGGTGACCACCGACAATTAGACATCCATGATCTCAAGGATGTCAACTATCAATGGTCATTATGGGTGTCTATAGGTGAAACACCCCCAACCCTATCTACATTAAAACCAACCAAAATGCAAACAAAACATATTATTTTGCTAATCATAATCCTTACCCAACCTAATTTAACTACTCACCCTCTCAATTCCTATTATTACCCACACCCATAAATAACCCTACCTAGGGCATGATAGTCCAATGCTAAGCATTTAAACCTACCTTTAACCAATATATTTGTAAAATCAAGTTAGGATAATAAATTAAGGACACCACCTACCTCATATCATGACCACCATCATGGAGTTAGTCATAGGCTTGCCCATCCTCATCCATAATCACATGTTCCTTACAAGTAACCTTAGTAAATATCTTTTCCATAAAGTGCCAATATTTCCAAAGCTCAAATTCAAATAAGAAAAATTAATAATGGATAAAAAGTGATTCAATTTTTGATTTTACCTCATGGAATTTTAGGGTTTCCACCCTGATCATTGATGTTTAGGGTGACCATCGATGGTCGCCCTTGGGGAAACTAACCATCAATGGTTAAATGGCCCCACATTTTTACTTTTATCTTGATCATGCTTATTTAAGCATACTTGAATCAACTCACCCACCCATGGAAACTACCTTCTCTACCCATTCCAACCACCTCATCACCTTGCCATTAGTCTATTTTGGCCCAATTAGTGCACATTTTATGATACTTTTTTCCTGGTCCTTTGATCATAGAAACAACATTTCTAGGTTTACCCCTTTTTTAACTTGTGCTACCTCATGCTTACCTAACCCACTTGTTTCTTTTCAAGAGCACTTCCTACCTTGAATACCCATGACACTTGACCCATTTGTGTTTTCACCAGGATAGCTTCTTGCCTTGGATATCCACTAAAACATAAACATCACTTTGAATACTTTCTAGTGTACCCAACAACCATGCCTAAATGCGGTCATGTGATCCACTTATCCATTGTCCTCCTAGCACTGACCTTTATTTTTTTAACTATGACAACCTAGCTTATGCATGGTCTTAGCTATCATACCTTTTGTCTCACTTTGCACACTTATTTGTGCTTTAGTACCCAACCTATCATCCACCTTCATCATCACCTTCATCCACCTTATCAAACCCATACTTGATTTTGCTTTACCTCATCACCTCTGGATTTGAGGGGGAACATCTTCTCCCATACATGGGGCAACCAGACCTTTCACTAGCATCAATTTTTGTTTTTTAACTTGTTGATTCAAGATGCATAATAAAAAGGGGGAAAATGTAAACACCAAAAATCCATACACCATGATTCTAAATTTTGTAATTCCCTTAACCACCATGGGACCCTCTCAGGATAAATTTGACCCTTTGACCCTTAACTAAACCTAACCATAATTAGTTTGATCAAACTAGCTTAACTCTATCTTTTACCCAATTTGACCCTTCACCCTTAATCACTGATGGTCAGGTTGATGGTTGACAGTCACCTTGACCATTGATGGTTAGGGTTCACCTTGTCAACACCAACATGCAACTCACCTGCCTTGCTTTTCTAAATATAACTCATCTAAATCTAGTTGTGAGCCATTGCATGTGTGAGTTAAAATTAGGAAGCCCAATTCACGTCTTATTGCAACTCTCTTTCCTTGCCTATAAAAAGAGAGGATTAGGGAGATGAAATCCATCTACAATTTTTATAAAGAGCTTGTTCATATAGAATTCTCTTTTTAGAGGTCAATCATCATCAACAATCTAGTGAACTAGCTACCACATCAAAGAACCAACTTACCATCGTAGCCCTACCAAAGTACCAAATATCATCATTCTATCAAAATCATGTTAGACTCCATCAATGAGTCAATCATCTTAATCAATCACTTGATTAACCTTTTTTAAGATAAGTACTTGGTTTTTAGTATTCCATTACTTTATTTGCTTTTTGTTCACAACCTAGCACCTACCCAACTCCCAGATCTCACTTTGAGATCCCATCAATTAGCCTTTTATCAACCCAAATTTATACATAGTAATCGTTGATGGTTATCTCAACTACTGACAATATATCCAACTACTAATGGTCACTTTGACCACCGATAATCACCTTAACTACTAATGATCAACCCAACCACTAATGGTCATTATGGTAGAAAATTCTAACAAGTTGTTTTCACTTACCTACCCCTAACCAAATTTGATTCTCTATTTCCCTGCCTATTCATAGACTCCTACCTAATATTTTGAAGCATACCCCAACCATCTAGCACTATTATTAATTAGTTTATCACTAATTTAATCATTTCTAGTCTATTTTCTAGTAAGCATATATTGTGTTTAATTTCAATACCTTTTGATTATTGTTATAAGTACTTTCTATTTTGTTTATAAACTTAATTTTTTGAAACATGTGGATTACTAGCCCCTAAGGAAGCTCTTGCTTTTGAGATCTAGCTATTGTTAGGAAATCTACTCAACTATCTATCTAACAAACAATTTTACTTTAGTCTTTTCTTATTTGTAGGTCATCCTCCCAAGCCAAAGAGGATTTCTTCACAATCTTTTGATTTAACGTGTGCAAAATCAAATAAGTTTTTCAACCATACCCTACTTATTTTATTATTTTCCCTTTCTAAAATAATAATAAAAAATTCATTGAAATAATTAGTACACCCTCACGTGATAAAACCAACATGAACCAGTCCCTCATTGTGTTCTTCGGGTGAGTGTGTAAGAAATATTTCTTGCAATAAATGCCAATGCACTAGCACATTATAATTTTAATCACTTTAGCTTGTACATTAGGGAAGTTATGCTTAAGGGAAATAAACCTCAATAATACATGCATACATATGTATGTATTTATGTGTACATGCATGTATATATATGTAGGTATGCATGTATTTATGTGTAGAGAGATAGAGAGGTACTTGACAAATATTCAAATGATATAGATGATAAAATAATAAAATATCTCATGTCTGAGCCTAATGAATTTTATTTAAAGTGTTGAAATGGGACTACTTAAATGTCATTACATTGCAAAGTTTATGAGTTTCTTAAACATACTCTCTCTAACAAAAATCACCATTTGATTATAAATTTAATTAATGTTTTGTACTCTATTTATAGATTGTATAACTATGAAAAAGAATCATGGCTTTGTGAATGTATTTTGCTTACGAGTTTTAACAAATCTATGTTATACATTAATTATTATTGATCTTGGAATAAAATACTCCTATGTTCATGTTTGTATTGTCCTTAAAATTTTATCAAGGAAACAATACAATGACAGGGTAACCCATTTCCCATTTTAGAAGCACAAACAATAAATTTCCACATTATAGATGTCAAAAAATTAATTGTGTTGGCTTCTCAACTCAGGGATTCGTGGCCATGCAGAGCAATTATGTGTGTGATGATGATAGTGGTTAATCCATTTCAAGTTCAAGAGGATCTTAAAAACTTCATGAGGAGAATACAGAGAGGTATTTGTTTTTTATGATTGATTATGTTAATTGATTTCTATTATTGACTATGTAATTGTTAACACTTCCCAATTTTTGTATATAGAATAGAAGAAATCATCAGGGTTGAGAACAAGTAAAAGGCAAACTCGGATTATAGCAAATATCATATTCTTAAATTTTTTATCTAATTTTTAAATTTTTAATAACTTCAAAAAGATTCAAAGGAAACAAGCATATTGTCCTGGACAATCTAAAAATAATGGATTATACATTACATAATGTTTTTTTGCAACAAAAAATGACATAATATACTTATTATAGATTGAAGACAATATGTACTATAAAAAATTATTTTTTATAACTTGGCTCATTCATAGACCTTATATACCTTGCATGGTTAAACTTTTCTATATTTCCATCAACTACTCTACCTAAGTAAATTTTTATTAGTTTCTACTAAACTCGAGCATAAATAAATCAATTTATGATGTCCAATAAGATTTGTATAGATTATTTATACTGTTTAAGATGATTTTTATGTTAATTTTGTATTTTGTTCATGTAATTACATAATTTACGATTCAAAGATATAATTTCATACTTTACTATATAATTGTTACAAATTCACTAAGATGACTCCATAAAGTTATGCATTTCTCTAAGAATTTTTCTCAAACCATGTTACAAACAAATCTAAGACTATAACATAATGAATAAGATTAAGTGTTGCTCACTAGCTAATAAGCGTAGGACTTTATGTTCCACATGTTCAATAGAAGTAATAAATTGATTAGGTTATCAACTTTTACAAAGGCAACAATAAAAAAATAAAGGCCTATGCTATTGGTATTCAACCTCTCCACCACTTAGCTTAATAAAAAATGTAAATCCAACATGTTTACTTTTATTATGGGTTTTGAGAAATTCATTCATCACAATCAATCAAACAATTCACAATTTTAATATGTTTTCTATAAAATTTCATAAATTCATTTTTACAATCACAAAAGATTGATTTCATGCTTTCTTACTTTGTTACGGACTCTACCAACTCTATCCTCTATTTCCTATAAGGACTTGTCACCATGCACCCTTTTTTACCTATGTATTCATTCCTAATAGTGCTATCAGATCCAGTTAAACAAAATTTGTTGGTAAATGTGTGATTTGAAGGTGAATGTGAAGCCTTGAGTGGAAGAAAGATAAATTTATTTAAGAAAAAATCATTTATGAAGGTGATATAACATTTTGAAGGTAACATACTTTTATATATTATTTATTATTCCTGATCTATTATCCCTAAAAAAATTTATAAAATAGCTTTACATAGATTTGTATGACCTTCATAGTTTAAAACCTAATATTATCATCCATGTTTATTTTTGGTATGGTGTAAAGTCAACATCAGAGCTTTAATTTTCTACTTTTATATATTTAAAACTCCTTTTTATGGCTTGCCTTGTTCATAAATCCTTTTTTTCAATTTGTATGGCCTTCCAAATCTTGGTGTAGTAGTAACATAATTTGTTGTAGCTATATGCATTGAAATTCATTTCAAACCCTTGTTTCACTTATATATATATATATATATATATATATATATATCTATATATATATTTGAAACTCTATTTGATCAAAATATGCATTTGTGCAACCTCTAGGGGTGCATTAATGGAACCTCATTTATTTAATATATAATATGTGGTGTTTGATCTAATCTATGTGTGATACTAGTAAGTTTAAGATCTACAGAAGTCTAATCAGATGGATTTAAACCACTCTTTTGGGTAGTTTTATGGATTTTTGGGCATTATATAGTTTACAGTAGGAGTGTGACATGTTGAAAAATCCATGGTGTGATACATATGTTTGAGAAACTTCAAATTTTGATTTTAATTTTATTTTAGTCCATAAAAATTTTAATTGGGGCCCACAAGAGTGCATCAATGTCTTGATTTTAATCCTAAAATAATTCACATGTGACCAAATATTTACATGAAAGTAAAAAAAATTATTTGATACATAGAAAATTGCCACTTCAAATAGTTATTATTCCTTTCATATCTCATAATTTTTTGTAGAGCAATTGGTGAAAGTTATTTTGTTAGGTCCTTAGCAAGTTGGTGGTCCAGGGTTCAATTCTTTCCAAAAGTATTCTTTGGTTGAACTTACTTTTTCAAAATTATTGAATATTTTTGAATTATTCTTTTAATTCATAAAGTTAATGTAATAGAGTAACACGGGTGTAACTCATGCAACTTTTGACACTTGTAACACATTTTTTGAATTTTATATCTAATCAATTTTTCATATGAAGGTGGTAGTGTGAAAAATCAATCTCTAAGTTTTTATATATTTTTTACATGTTAGAATGGTCAATCATATGATTTGAATATTATTTATATGAGTTTTAGATCAAATGAATTGAAATTTATATATAAGGGTGCATTTTTGGTGGAAACCGACATCTTTAAAATGAAAACTTTCATCATGTAATCTCACACTTGTGCTATTAGAGAACATATCACACATTATGGGTCCATTAGGATCCTTCTGATTGACAAAATGTAAGCATCAAATTGGAGGTTAGAGGATCCATAGGAAACTGGAGGACATTTACCCTTCTCAAGTTAGCTACTTTCTTGGAGTTTGGGTATAATGTTTACATATCATTTTTGGTAACAGTAGTATGTTTTTCTCAATTTTTTGATATTCTTAGTTTAATTTTAGTTTTCTTCAATTCATTGATATTCATGATGAGGAGTAAACATAGTAGTTTTTATTTGGTTTTTCACTATAAGGGATTCTCACCTCTTTCCTAATAGGGGGAATCTACTACATGGACTTCAATAAATCATTGGTGATTGCATGAGTTGACAAAGGAATTGTTAACACCATAGTGTTGAGCAAAGGTCTATTAGTGTTTTTTTGGCATCATGGATATGTGTCATAAAAAATAATGAATAGTCACTTGGATGGGTTTTTTTTTTAAGACATTATATGGATCGTTGTGGTTGATAAGTGATTGATTGTGTTTTACTAAAGTATGAAACATAATATTCAAAGGGGATGAATATACCTTGGTCATGTCATCATTCATGTCACAACTCATAGGGTAGTAGGCTTCTTGGAAGTGACATCAATTGATTATTACCATGATGTATAATGTTTAAATTGAAAGTGTGGTGGATACTTTTGATGACTTCAGAGTCATAGCTCTAGATCATCTTCCATACTGCTTTTTAGATCAGGGTAGGTTGGTTGATCCAATGTCACATTTACTTTATGTTTTAGATTTAGTAATAGTGCTAGTACTATTATTAATTTCATTAAATAAATGTTAGTTTGATTAGTTGGGTGGTTGAACCCATTGGCATCTTGATTAACCACCTCATGAAAGCTTATTAAAAGGTTTCACTTTGTAAATAATAAAACTAATACAATTGTACCTCTTTGGAAAGATTTTTCAAGTTTTTACAATGTAGTTATTCTATTTACCTATGTATGCAGTCCTAATAGTTGTTGATTTAGTTGATCCAAAGTTACTTTATTTTATTGTTAGAGGTATTTTATTAGTATGGGGCACATACACCCCTTTTATATTTATTAGCATAATTCTTAGTGTTAGTAAATAAATAGTTAGTTGGTAGTTGAACCTTTTGGGGTCCCATAAAATAACCACCCCATGAAAGCTTTTAATAAGCTTGAACTTGTAAATGATTTTAATAATAAAATTTTACTATTGTGTGAAATGTTGCCAATCTTATACAATATAATCTTTTCTTACATGTGCATTGCCTGGTCCTATCAGTGGTATTAGAGTTGATTAATGTGAATCTCGATGAATGTGAAAGTGAAGAATCATGTGGAAGAGAAAGATGATATTTAAAGAATTTTAGGCTTTGAAAACATTAAAAGGAAACATACTCCAATATATAATTTGTAAATCATGATTTATTATGCCTAGAAACTTTTAAAATAGATCCATATAGATGCAGTACAACCTTCATAGTCTAAAAATTAAAATTATCATCCTTGTTTACCTATTGTATTATCAAAAGTCAACATCAAAACTTTAATTTGTTTTTTTTTAACACCAAAAAACTCATTTGTATGGCCTTTGAAACATAGAAACCCTTGTTTTTAGTGGTATCACCTTCCAAATCTCAATAAAAGATTCCATGGTGTATTGATGCAGTTTTGAAGTAGTTATATGCATTGAAATTTAGTTCAAAACATTTATTAACTATTCAATAAGCATTTGAAATTGCTTTATGGACTTGTACAACATCTCCCTAAAAATTTATGACCTCTATATGCAATAATGGTGTCCCCTCTATTAAAATATTGATCTATATATGTTTAATTACTACTAGCAAGCTTAAACTTTAGGGAAAGTTTTGCTTGTATGGTCTCAACCCTTCCATATGGCCATTTTATGTATTTTTAGGCAGTTATCAGGGATTTAATTTGAAGAGATTTTAAAATAAATAGATGATGTGAAACATTATATTTCCCAAATCAAGGATGCACTAATGTGATTTGAAATGCGCATGTCAAATGTGCATAATAATTGGATAAATTTGGTGAATTTTAATTAAATTTGCATATGATTACATGAAATCTTTTTGATTAAAATTTAGACATGGAAGTGGTGAAAATAAAGTGTCTACATTTTACCCCTATTTGAGAAGGCGTTGTGAGACATGAGGCAAATTAACATCTTTTCAAATATGGGAAAATTATAGACACTTTTTTTTCACCACTTTTGTGTCTAAATTTCAATTGGAATAATTTTTCATAATCACATACAAATTAAACTAGAAATCACCAAATTGATCCAATTCTTCTAGACACTTGATGTGTGCATTCCAAGTCACATTGATGCATCCCTGATTGGGAAAATACACCATTTTGCATCATTTATTTATTATATATTCAATTCAAATTAAATTATTTATTTGAAACTATTATTACAAGGTTAATTAAACAAGACATTAATTTGATAAGAAACATTGAAAATGCCATATTATTCTAATTGTTAATTAATCACCTAATTAATTAACCGAATACTCTAATAATATAAAATTCCATTTTTTAGAAACTTTTATTTTTATCAATTTAAAAGTTATTATTACCTCATCTTGGTGAAATCACATGGGGAAGTAAATGAGAAAGGAGAGGATTGAAATCAATATTTTACACTCTCTTACACCTTATTACACACTCCTCCTTCTTACACCCTCTTACACAGCCCAAAAGAGGCCATATTCCACTTTTATTCCAATATTTTCCACTCCAAATTTCCTTAAATGGACCCTTTTATATTTCCAACCCCCAACATTGATAAGGGTGAGGACTCATTCCTAGCCCTCCATTTGGAGATCAATATGGATGGTCTTGTTTGATTCAAGAAGTCTATAAATTAAAGGTCCTCCCTTCATTATATAAAATATATTTTAAACTAAAATTACTTTGTATAAATACATGGAGAACTTCACATTTTATTCACTTTGATTCAACCAAACATTGAGTAGACAAGGGGAGATGTTACTAGAATGTACTTGTGATATTGATAAAGACTCCTAGTTTTATAATCCTAGCACAAACATCTTATAATCAAGCAATCAAATGACATCCTCAAGGGAGATTTAATTCTTTTTTTTAGTTCTTTATTTCTTAGTCTTACTCGATCATAGGGATAAGGCTTATAATGTTATTATCTTTCTATTATTTTGATTTTCATTCACTAGTAATGATATAACCTTATTTGGATTATTAATATATATTTGGCATGCCTAGTGGGATGATCCACCCTACAACCTCCTTCATAAGATTCTATTACCTTTAAAATCTTAAAAGAGTATCATCTTTTGGATTTTTTTGCTTCATTTCCCCTACTTTTTTCATATTTTCTTTTATTGTGAGTCAATGATATCATTTTGTTTATCGATGGAATCATGAAATATAATAGATGATATTGACCTATGTAATCATGATATTACACTTGTGATTTTTTTTGTATCTGAGGTATGGTTTATGTTTTTCATGTTTGGCACTAGGTGGTATATGTAGGAGGTAGTATTGATTTTATCCATATTTGGCATTAAATGGCATAGTTAGGAGGTAATGTTCATTTATCTTTTTTTCAATATTATTGACATAATCTTCATATATAAATGGATCATAAATCACATCCTTGTTCAAAGAGGGGTTATAAATATCCCCATTACATGTATACTTTGGCATGTTTGATTTTACTTTCTTTGTAGATTAAAAAAGCTTGGATGTTTGAAACTTGTCTTGATTTAGAATGTGGTTTTCATCAAAGTATAATTTTTAGAATAGGTGACACATCCCTCCCCTTGAACACATTACAACATAATAAATCTAGTGGGGGCATGGGTTATGTGTTTAAAATTTTATTCCCTAAAACTATTATTTCTACATCTATCATGGGATTATGAATTATTTCAACACAAATACCAGTTTCAATACTATTACTACTCAAACTATTTTTACATCCAATATAATTAAAAATTATCATTGACTAGAGTATTCTAAAAATTCTACTTTG